>OW388305.1:1815000-1982500 GCA_936450465.1 Gibbula magus
AATGTTTACAACATATATTGAGTTTATATATATGAAGTATCGTTTTGAATAGACGTTTCAACAGTATTCTCTTCTAAAAAATATTCACTTTAATGAAACGTTGACTCTTGAAATATTATGACTTTTTTAAGTTGAACACTAATGTCTGGCTAAAGGCGAGTGTTTCAAATAGTTCCGGTAAGTGTAAGTGCTATTGCCCACAACACATCGGTCACCATGACTGATTATTTATACACAACTGATTGCAGGTAACAGCTATATAAAGATATAGAACAATTGCAATATAGCCATGCAAATGCGGTTTAAGTGATATATCAGACTTTTGTTTTGACTCTCAGAATACCCTACTGTTGAACAAACGTCCACTCGGTATTACGTAACATGAGTATTCGGTCAACTCATTAAGGCCGACAGGTAATTAATTACCGGTACAATGCCTCTGACCCCTGTGTGACGAGAACGCCAATATATATACAAATGTAGTAAGATTTCGATAGAGTGACCACATTAGCACTTATATGTTTCCGATCTGTGTGCATTACACTGCAAATTCATCTCCGATCAGATGACATTCTCGACCAGGAACTAATAGCGCTAGTTATTGAGAATGTAAATGTAACAAATGTAAATTATGTAACTTTGAGATAATGAATTTATTTTGTTACAACAGTTATAATATGCCTAAGATTATCATGTAGGAATTGCTGACTTTTAAGAGATTGACTTTGGTGACTGGAAACTATTTATTGGCTTATGTACTTATATAATGAAGGAAACATGTTTCTAAATCCATCTTAATGTGTGACGTCTTTGCCTTTCTCAAAGGTTTAACACTTTCAACTGGACATCAAAGGCTGATTGTATCAATTATGTGCAAACCCATGGATATCACAACTAGGCTGATGGTGATGCATTATATGTGAGACCCAAACAATCGTCACAGCTTCGACAGTTATTAACTAGTTATAGACCTCTCATGTGTATCAGATGCATACTGAAATATTGAATAAACATCACATATCATTATACATATTCCAAGCAAAAGACATGGAGTGATTTTGACAAATGAAGTAACAAAATTAATTTAATGCGATAATCTAATGATTTTAACGGTCTTTAAGTGTGCTGTGTATTAGAAAGTCCCTGGTCTTACATAATGTGCATGAGAGGACGTCACCCTTCACTGGCCATGGGAATTCGCTAGTTGATGTAATTACAGGTGGCGGGAATGAACATTAACTAATAATCATGTACCCACCCTCACTTAATTATTTGTGTATCTCCCACCAGACTATTAGGGGTGGCCAACATTCGTTCAAATGTTCTTATAGATCTAACGCACAGTATTATATAACATGCGATATTAGAAAGGCAGTAATACTAATAATAACAATCATATATGATTATCGTATTGTGTTCTGTATAAATCAACACAGAAAACACATGCATAGGCTGTTGGAAAAAGTTATTTAGAAGCTCCAAATGTAAGGTTGTTATGTATGATGTCATTTAAAGGTGCATCAATTGTGTTTCATAAATTTTTATTTGGCTTTAATACAAATTCACTCAGCTTGCATATTCATCCCCAGTCGCCAAACATGTCATAATTACTAGTTTCCAATAATTAAAAGTAACATCATTATGCATGTGCAGAAACTACACGTCCTATTTACATGCACATGCAGTAGTTATATGACTTGTCGAACATTTTTTATCAACCCAAGTTTGTTATTTTGTCTGGTTTAAATAAGATTTCAAAACTACGTTTGACTCATTGGCGCGAGCCAGACGAGGTGCATTGTCCGGTTTTCGATCAGAAATCGATACTTTTACCTTCATATTGTCAATATACTAATTTGAGTATCATCAAAATGGTAGTTTTCAGTAACAGTTGGTACTTCTCGATAAAATAAGATAATTTATAACGTTTGTCATATTTGACACCCCCCCCCCCCCCCCCCCCCCCCCTTGACAAATACCATGTTCACTTCATCTCAGTATTGTATGATAACTTGAAAAGATAATGCTTTCAAATCATTTATTGCAATATGAATACGAAATACAAACGTGTAGCAAGCAATGTTTATGTAACTACATCGACATTTAGATATTATCACACTTCCAACAACCGTACCAAAATATTTTAAACATAATAACTGTTGTTAACCGTTAAATATCATAAACAAAGTCATGACATCTGCCTGTCTATTTTACTTGAATCTCAAACTTGTAGCAAACCTATTAAACTATTACCACGCTGTATTAACGCTTACATTATGCAACATTGTCAACTTAAAATTAAAAACAAAAAACATGTAAATTGTTCATTAAGCTCTCAAATAAAATTTGAAATGAACCAGTATGTATGCTGTACAGTACTATAGTATCTAATTACCATCACTAGTCATCCTATGAGGAGCCAAGTCGCGCTCTTAACGAGCTAAATGGAATATGATATACTGGGTATACTTGGATAAGTGTGTATTGCAAAGGGGCAGTTTGTTTGGGTATTACCATAAACCAATTAAAAAATACGTATATATTCGTATTGTCGCCAATACTATTATTTCAATCGGAGTATTTTGACACGTGTGTAGTTGACTCAGAGATACACACACGTGGTCACTGGGATGTTCAGGAGATACGGTTCACTGACTTGATGGTTAAACACTCAGGAATTTTCTGAGATTTTAGAAAAGAGTGGTATATTCATTTTGGATTATTTTCATTTGAATGCAAACCGGAGAGTATATTGTGGAAACGTCTGGTTAAAAACTGACTACATATCTATAAACTTAATATATATATTTTTTAGGGGAAGGACACTTGTGTGAAAAGGCTTTTCATACATACGAGTAATATACCCGTCAAAATCGTAAGATGTCTTTGATAATCCCTGTATCGTATTGAGAAAGCGGCCGAAATTGTAAACACATGAAATTATTAAGAACTTAATATAGACTTTTCATGTACCCCCTTCACTGCTGTCAACAGACTAACAGTGAGTGAGTCCTCTCAATATCTAAATTGGAGACTAATTGCAAGAGTTCGAATTAATTAAAATTTGTAGGGTACTGGCGAATTTGAAAACGCCAAAAATGAGAACATTTTGAATTCATTACATCATTACATTAAAGTAAAACGTTTCGCTGATTATTGATACAAACGAATAATGAATATATTAGATCAGTGTTCATAATATTTGCGAAGTAATCCCTCGTTCAAAAGAGGCAATGAAGTATTTTGACGCTAGGAACAACTGAGCACTGCCATACATGCAAGAATGTATATACGTATGTATGTTCTGTGCTATTCAATGATTAAAACCGCTCGAAATAGAATCAAACAAGTGAGGTAAGTAATGGACTGTTTAATTTTCGTAATTTACAACAATGGGTTAGTTGATCGAATAGACATGTTACGCAATACCACGGCACGCTCGTTACATAGACATGGTGTTCTGATACACACAATGCACAGGTCTAATATATCATATATCTGTAACATGCACTTGGTTGTGTATAAATCATCAGTCTCGATGACTGGTGTATTGTGGGCAACAGCGTAGTAAAAAAATCTAATACTTACTGTTTGAAACGCGCTCCTTAAGCCAGACCATAGTGTTTTCAAAATCTTATTAAACTTCAACATCGCCAATAAATATTTCAAAGTAAAACTATGTCACTTAAGTCAATCGTTTAGAAGTCAACAATTCACTACACTCAAAATATCTTCTCAAAGTCAATAAGTCACCACGTTAACATGTAATTAAAGATATACTTAAAGTCAACCAATAGTTCCAAAGTCAACATGTCATCAAACTCGATATATCTTTTCAAAGTCAACATTTCACCAAAGTCAATATTTCATTAAAGTAAAACTTCCACAAAAGTCAACCAATATTTCCGTAGTCAACATTTCACCATCATTATAATATTTTCAAAGTCAACATTTCACCAAAGTGGCATCAATTCCAAAATCACCATTTCACCAAGCTCAATATATATACCCGGTAATCAAAGTCAATTTCAAACTTCACCAAAGTGAATAAAATGGAATAAATATGGAATTAATATTTCATGATATAAGCATACTTCACCAAAGTCAATAAATTAACATAACATAATTAATGTAAGTCAACAATTCGCTTAACTCAAACTATCTTTTATAAGTCAACATTACATCAAAATCAATGTGTGATCAAAGTCAATATTTCATAAAATTCAAAATATATTTTTCAAAGTCAACATGTCACCCAAGTTAACATTTTACCAAAGTAACACTTTCACCAATGTCAATAAATATTTCCAAAGTAAACATTTAAAAAAACATTATTTTCCCCCCAAAGTCAACATTCACAAACATTATATGTTTGCATAGTCAACATTGGCCCATGGGCGAGGTTTCGCCCATGGGAAATAAAGCCAATGGGAAATCCGGCCCATGGTCGAGGTCAACATATGTGATTAAAGTCAAGATGTAAATACATTTTGTGTATGTGATTAAAGTCAACATTTCACTAAATTCAAAATATCTTTTTCAAAGTCAACATGTCACCAAAGTTAACATTTTATATAAGTTAAACTTAAACTACACAACATTTCACTAAAATGAATATTTCATAAGTCAACCATTCATATAACTCAAAATATGTTTTAAAATCAACAAGTCCATATTTTATCAAAGTAACACTTCCACCAAAATCAATAAATATTTTAAAAGTCAATATTTCCAAAGTCAACATTTCACAAACATTCTATTTTTTCCAAAGTCAACATTTCACAAATTTTTTTTTTCAAAGTCAATATTTCACAAACATTTTTTTTTCAAAGTCAACATTTCACAAACATTATATGTTTGCCAAAGTCAACATTGGCCCATGGGAAATCCGCCCATGGGAAACCTGGCCCATGGGCGAAGTCTCGCCCATGGGAAAAATAATTTCCTTTGCATGGGGGGAGTTCACAAATACCTAAAATATGTTACTGCTAGACCCATTATTAAAAATTAGAAAATAATTTTTGTGTAACTCAAATTTTAACAACCTCTCGCCCATGGGCCGGCCCATCGGTAGGCCCATGGGCGAACTTTCCCATGGGCCTACCCATGGGCAATGGGGTCTGTATCTCACGTACGGTGCGGGGTAGAAAGTTGGAATTTTCGTCAATATCTTAGTTAAAGTATAAAAATAGGTTTTTGATAGAATTTGAACTTCTCACTTATGTTATTTACGTTGGTCAATTATGGAATCTCGGGTTTCCATAATAAAATCGGGTCGCCTTACATCTAAAAAAATGCAACTAAAATTAATATCAACAATTACGTCAAGATCACATCTACATTTACACCTAAAATAACATATAAAATTGCATATACAATTGTATCTGCGACTACACCTACGCATACATCTATATCTAAAGCATTTACATTCATTTGTATCTACATTTAAATGTTAGTTGCATGTGTATATTCGTCTACATCTACATCTACGTCTATATCTACATCAACATCTACATGTACATCCACATCAAGTCTGTTATCTACATCAAGCTGTCTACCGCTACATCAACTCTTATATCTACATCTACATCAATGCCTATATCTGTATCTACATCAACGCCTATATTTACATCAACATCGTGCCATACATTAATACATACATCTATATCGAAATCATCACCTACATCAACATGTCGATTTACATATTATCTACATAAACTCTTGTATCTTCATCTATATCAGCTCTTCTTTTCATCAACTCTTTATATTTTCATTTTCATCAACACGAGATGTAGCTTCACCCCAGTTATTACACTTTGGAGCAGTTATTACAATTCGAGCACTTTTTATTACAATTTGGAGCAGCTTGACAGTATGTTTTACGAAAATCGAGTTATTACAATTTGGAGCAGTTTTTATTACAATTTGGAGCAGGTATTACAATTTGGAGCAGTTTTTATTACAATTTGGAGCAGGTATTACAATTTGGAGCATTTATTACAATTTGGAGCACAACACACCCTGCTATGAACGGGTACCTGTGTATGTTAAAACACATACCTTATCTCCTTTTGTGCTGTGATAACTACATATTCTAATCAAATGTTGAATGTCCAGTTATCTTCTTAGTCATTTCAACCATCTTAATTCACATGTCTTATCTCCGTTTTATGCTTTTATGTTGTTATTTATTAAGTATGTCAAAGCTTTGTGATCCAGAACGAATTCGTTTTCAGGTAATAAAGTACTGTCTATTTTCTATTGTCTATTGTTTGCTCACCTACATGTGTATTCTTAGTGCACATATCATGTAAATTGATGTTCATTGTAACGGTAATAAAATAACATCACATACAATGACAATTAATCCTCTTATATCCATAGGCACATGTTTATCAAATTAATGAAATAGAAAGTATGGATAAAGTTTGGACTTAATGAGAACAAATTCACAACAAAAACATCGAGTGAATGTAAGAGGAAACTTTCGCTACGCGGCTGTAGATAAATTACCCTTCATAATGTGGAAGATGGACAAATATTTCCATTTCAATTTATGAAACCTTCCGAGTTCGATTCCTATGCTATTTTATAGTGTAATGAAATGCTGCTTTGTCACCGCCACATACTTCCAAAGAAATACAGATCACGGTTGATATATTATGAGGGAATAATTTCCGGAGGTCAAACAATTACGATTTAGAGGAACATAATGATCACGGAAGAGAAACAAACAATATATATTAGCTTGCAATACATAGTTTCCCCAAAACGTAACTTATTTGTTACGTTTAAATGTTTGCATTGATTCCAAATCAAATCAAGTCCATATTTTGCAAATTTGATTATCTTTTCTCACAAATAATTAACATATCCTTCAAAGCAGTTTTTTAACTGTTTACGTCAAATCCAAAGCTGTCGAACCCTGAAATTAAAAGCAAAATTACATTAATACGATTTGCAAACATTTGTGCCATGACGCTGCATTAAGAAGAATTAATGGGACCATATATTTGTACATGATTATACATTTTATGAATGGAAATTTCCCCAATCTAACCAACAAGTTTAAAGGATTGTTGATATCTTTAATTTGAATTTTGATTGAAAGATATGTCAGTTATATTTTTCAGAATCAACTTGGTTGCATTTTTAAAATTCAGAATAATCAATGACCAATCACAGTTGTTTGTGTCTCTACTCATGCATCACGATATATGTATTCATGCAATCTCCTTTTGGTCCAAATTTACATGTAGTATTCTTTTCATTGTTACTCAACTGTTGAAGCTGCTATTGTGTAAAGTTTTATCACCAATAAACTGTAAAAGATCAAGCGATATCTCCTAGGAGATATCGTTTTGGCAGTAGATTTTGCACAATGCCCTGTCATCGTCAACTATATGACATCACAATGCTTTTACATAATGGAGTAATGACATCACAATGCTATGACGTCATACACATGTATAACTTTCATTAACCCGACTTGATATATTTGATATCAGATTACACTTTGAGATTATCAATGTATCATATGGTTGACAGTGTAATGTATAACATGAAAAATACCATAGGAATACTGCAAATTGTAACATAATTGTTTACAGATTGTAGCACCACAAGTACAGTACACCATACTGCAGGTTTGTTTTATGTTGACATCTGAGAAATAGGATAATAAACTAAATAAAATATCGTTCTTTGAAATAATTCATTTCAAACCGGGTTCAAAATCGATTGTTCAAATAGTTGGTTATTGCAATAGATGACTCACCGTGTGTTTACGTGATTGAACTCCGTTTCAACAAACAATATATTTTCCTTCTTCATCTACAACTTGTTGTTATCTCTGTAAGGCACACATTATAGTATCGAGTTACTTAAAGAGGTTGTCATTCAAGATGAAAGGAATTTCTCAAACTTTGAGTCATGACTTTTCTGCATATCACACAATGCCGTTACTGTAGGATGTTCATCATCTCCGTGATCTTGTACTTTAGTCAAGTATCGTTAAAAGTAATCATAAAAGGACACACTTATTGTAAGTTATAGATGTATTTTGCAATCTTGAACATGAGACGTGTTTTAAAACGTCTCAACAATCAAATCACTTTCCTAAAGACTTTGTAAGCTTATCCTCATTTGATTCCTAGTCGACATTTGAAGTCGTATACGCTGTTCGTTATTGCAGTAGATGACTCAACGTCAGTGTAGTGAAGTGTAAAGTGTATAGTGTAGTGTCCTCCAATAAATAACTGTTTTCTCTACATTTCACCTTTGAAAATGGAGGCTTTATTTATGTGTTTGAGGCACGCGATATGGTTTTCAATTATTTATAGAGGATTATACCAATTTATCTCGGTGATGTATAGTGCGTGTCCATGTAACCAATTAAGAACAGCTACTGTGTTGCGATTCACTCTCTGCGTATCATACACTGATCACAGACGATTAGATTATACAGGGGTAGGACAGTAATACGCAGTCTCAAATGGATCCTGGCGTTCATCAAGGATAATGGGTAATAATGATAATATATTCAATGTATACACGGCTATGCAACACTATATGTGTACTGTATAAGATTATCATCACAATCGGGGCATACATGTACAGGAACTGAGTGAACGAAAGTAGATTAATAACGACTAACTTGATAACTTCTCTAAAAATAATAAAATAATATTCCATGGACTGCGACAGAACATATTTAACTGGGAAAAAATGGAGGCATGAGCAAGGGAAGGATAGGATTATAACAGTTGTCAACAGAATAGGAATAATGAAATATGTGAGGTTGATACTGAAAAATTTCGAGTACATAACTATAGCAACTATATTTCTGATACAAACAATTTACAGAAGAGGACAGAATAACGATTGCGTTTAAGATTGAGGCTGATTGAATGTTGATATAATCATATGACGCATAGTGAAATTGTGCATTCCAATCAAATTACTTCTATCATTTCTCACATACAATACACACACACGACACACACACACACACACACACACACACACACACACACACACACACACGACACGCACACGCACACGCACACGCACGCACGCACGCACGCACGCACACACACACACACCTCCTCTGCATACCCACACGGCATGAGGTCTGTCCTATTATTGGTTTTTTTGGCATCTTGGTAGAATCATATACTTGACTTCGTACATAATAATACGTTGTCAAAGGGTTGGACATATTCTTATAAGCATTTTCAATCTGCAAAGTGAAATACGCCTTGACACAGTAGTTTAATCTAATTCCTTTCCTTGGTTGTAGTACATAGGAAATACTGATAAAGACGGAGCGAAAATTGAAATGGAGAAAAAATAAATAAATCAGTCTTTGCTAAGTACAGTTGCATTATAAAGAGCAATAAAATGTGATTGTGTGAGATAAAAAATTCATTTTGTCTGTGATTTTAGCTCCGACTGAGGAAGGTTGTCCCCACTTGTTGAGACTAAGCAAAGCAAACTATTTGTTTAATGTTAAATCATTCAAAGTATGGGTTGTCAAAACATTATATTGAAACTATTTCTTTTGGAAACGTGATGGCTAATCTAGTTGTAATTCACAAAGATCAAATAATATCGGTAGTTTTATCAACCGTTGGTAGCAATAGATAGTCAGGGGCTAATTGAATATTTATCCTATTGTGGCCCCAAAAATGAAGGTTTTTGAAAGGTTTCAAAAGTTTTAGATCCACCTTTACACTGTCCGCTTCATTCGGGGTATCTTCTCATTGATGCCATTATCATAATTGAACAGGTCTAATATGTATACTGGTGGTCTCAAAAAGTGTTGTAAACATTACGACATCAGGAAAACCTTCAAGGCACTTCTAAAAGCAATACCCTAATGGGGCTTTGATGGATCAACGTATTTGCGTTTCGCTAATCCTGAACTAGTGTGTCCAACTTATCACATAGAGTGTAGTTATAATCGGTTATAGCTGCTCTAAGTAAGTTCAACATCGACATGTTTGACAGCAGTTCATTTCATACAGACGTCCATAGTGACAGTGTGCTATGAAACTATAATTCTATCATATCAGATCTATTTGATCTATTTGTATACCAATCAAACGGCTTCTATAGAAATTCACTTCCGTTTCTACAGTGCAGCAATGCCTATACAAATGGCTACTGTGGGAAGCATGGAGTACATACCATTATAAGGAACAGACTTAGATGGGGTATACCCTGGAGAATATCGCGAAATGGTGTATTGATCAAAGGTCAAACATATTGACACGCCCTCGAAATGTCGTTTTCTAACGAAGTAAGGTTATTTTTCTAATTATTATACGACTGTGAAAACTTTTCAGTCTTGAAAGGTATTTTGATCATCCAAATTGCCATTCAAATTTGTAAAATCCTTTCAGGAACCTGAATTTTGATATTCATATTTTAGATTTCTTAAATTTAAAATTGTGACGGTAATATGATCGATGAAAATATCTGATTTCTCATTTTTTGAAATTATTTCGTGCAAAATCTGAACGTTAATTGAAGCCAAGTCACCATAAACGTATTCGAATTATTTCTTATTTAAAGCAACATATAATATTGCATATCTCCAGCATCATATGCGATATTCTGCTGAAAAGCGTCATTGATGGGCGTTGACATTTCGAAACTTTGCCAATAACCTTTTTTTTTTAATAAGAAAGAAATCGCCATAGGGAACGCAGAACGAATATTGTAAAACTAAATATGGAAATGGTTACAGTAAAGTCTCTGAGGTTGGTATTCACCTTGTGGTATTAATCCCCAGAGATTTGCAGTTTTCAATTTCGAAACTGTCAACGTATTATCATATCAGTAAACTTCGCCCAATCGAATTGAAGAGAAGGAAAGAAATCTGAAGATTGGCGGTGCACAACAAGAGATTGCCTTTGTCCCTGTGTACACACATGATAGCATCGGATAATTAGCTTCTTAAAGGGATACGTTTTTACAAACATGGGAAAATGTCAGAAGAGATATTAGCGATTGAGTTGATGATTACACAGAACCACTACATTATCCGATATTGTACTTACTACAGAATGAATTGTGGATTTTTAAATATATAATTTTTTGATAATTCGTAAGGGAAAGTGTGCGTTGCTGTAATTGTATGAATACTAAGTACGTGCATACATATGGAGACGTCCCCTCCCTTCAACAATCGTGACACCCTTACTTACTTCGAACCTAGGTCACGAATATGGATAGCGAGCATATTGGACAAGTTATAAAAGATACCAACTGTTCTTACACCCGGTCTAACATATTACAGACAGAACACGATATAATTTAATATACTGAGCCATTCTTGTTCTGTTGTCACTTGTAACGAAAACCACACTGAATGTAATAAATTATGCCATTTTGTCTAAATATAATACTTGTCAAACTGTTTTGACGTAAATAGGACCATAACATAAAACATGATAAAGTTATCAAATAGGTGAAGATTGAAAAAACCTCAAGCTTTAGAAATGTATCATTATAATGAGATTTGATACATCTTGTGTACAGTAGGCAACAAACGGTTCGTTTTTTTAAAACATAACTTGTGATCGTTTTCTAAACGTTGATGTTGATTAACTAACTTCCTGTTACGGTAATACTGAAAATCAATTTTCGAAAAAAGTAGAATTTCATTATTTAAAAAAAAAAAAAATGTAAACAAAAGTACATTTTATTTTATGTTGTTAGTGCCTCTCAAATGCATTACATTCGTTTGTAATTGGACTTCTTCACAGCCATTTCGGGGATAAATATGAAAGCTTTCCTACATTTGAGGTTAACTAATTCAAAACTGTTATATAACCTCGTTATGAAGGAACTACATGAAATTGAATTGTCCCTTTGTTCATTAGAATATGAGAAAAAAAAAGAATATGAATTTTTTAAAAGAATGGAAGTGATGGTTTATGGAAGTGACAAACTGCACTGCAAGTCTAATACAAACATACTTCATTAAGGGCCAAATTATCATCACATACATGTGTATTTAAAATATTTTTGAAGATAAATATTCTAGTGGGTAGATATAATTATCTTTTAACAACTATTTTCAGAATATTTCGAGAAAGTATTCAAGTATTTAATTTTAAAGCATATGATTTACACTAGTTTCTTCGGGGGTTAAGATTCCAAATTTAAATCCAAATAAAGTCCGGTTTTAGACATCTAATAGAAACGTATTTCTTTAAAAGCCTTCATAAATCTGGCAACACCACATGATGAGTTTCCCATGCAATCACTCAAACCACAATAACAAACGCAGATTTTGAAAAATCATTTGCTGTTGCGGAAATAATAACAGCAAACCCATCACATGGTCTTTAAAAACTTGAAAAACTCAATATTTGCAATTATCGTAAATAATCGCCTTGGTGAAAGGTTTCACCGTCCATTTCCACAGGGAATACGAATCCATCCAGTTTTTAACATGAATCTCAACCCGGATTTCACTGGGTTTATCATGGTTGAGACTAATGTAAACTATACATGTACAGATTTAATATTCTAATCCCCTATTTTACAACTGATGTTCAGTTTAATCAGCATTATACGCGATAGACGCATGAAATAGTCATTTAAAAGATGCATATTTTAGGCGTATCAGTATTTTGTTTGATTGGCATTCTAGAAGTTGATTTGATGAAGACTAGCGACGATTTTATGGATATAACTACATCACTTGCTTGACAACGACATTAGAACCTGTGTCGAAACGTCGCCTTCAACGAAAAATGAAGTTGTATATCCATTAAATCGTCTCTATTCTCCTGTATATGTCTTATTTTACTACCCATTTGGTGAAATATAACCAGTGTAAATTAAATCGTACATACATGTGAACATGCTGGTTTTTTTCTAGCACTCATTTTCGTTCTCGTTCTTGTGCGTGTTCTCGTGGTAAAACTAAGGTGTACAATGCTACATGTTGATTTTGGGGAATGAAAGTAATAAGCACAGATACTTTAAATCGGTCAACCATGTCTAAACAGTAAACAGTGTCAAACAGATATTTTAAAATAAACAGTTGAATGTAGATGTCGAAGGAAATAAATAAACACATACATGTGTTCAAAGTGTGTTCTTGTTTGTTTCTTTCTAATAAGTTTAGTCTAAATGAACACTCTTCTGTTGTTCTCTCAGGAGGATGTTGGATTCCTATCACCTATTGACACAGGTTGTTCATTGGTAAATAGCATCCTTGTTAACCTATATTTATGTGACGCCTGCTTGACATCCATTGTAATTTCTTTTATAACATCGTTTCCTCATGACGACATGTTAGGCACCAAAAGTATCCCCGAGTGGTTTTGTAAACAAAATGTCAAATGAAAGCATTGCATCCTATTACACTATCTTTAAATACGTCAGACAGACAACTGATTTGAATGCAATATTAGTCTTTTAGACATCATAGCAAAACACATGCACCGGAAATACGTTATTGGAAAATGGAGCAATGGTGCCCGTTTTATGTCATGGAGGGACTTCTGGATATTACGACCACACACCCGTTATAACATACCCGTACTTGTAGGAATTTTTGGGGGAAAGGCATTAAAAGGTGGATTTTATTTTAAAATACATATTACGATTGCAGTGTGAGAACTTAAAGGGGCCGTTCTGTCGGCAAAATCTGCCATATTGGATTTTGTGCATTACGTGAAATGAAAACATGCTATATTTTACCTAATTTTACAACATTTTAATGATAAAAGATAAACACTGATAAAAAGTTCACATAGTAACACATAGCGTGTCATAAAACTAATAAACAATTTGCTGTTATGCCGTAGAAAAGTTTTCTCCACTCGCAACGCCGATGAATGGCTTCAGTTCTCATTGTTTTTATTTTCAACAAATGTACGCTTGTCTTTATTAAGTTGTGAAATATAAATTCATCAACATATTACCTTTATTCATTTCTTTTAACTTGAATGTGTTTTAACCATTTATTAGTAGCCGATTTGTGTAAACGGACATATAATCTCGAATTTCGTTTCCACAAAAAATACCCCGATAGAACCCTCCTTTTAAAGGGGCAGTAGCACGTTTTTCGGTGAAATAAGCAACTTCCAAACGCAAGGCATAACTCTTGCCAGTCTGCATTACTGCACTCGAAATGCATAGCGGGCCTGGATTTCTAAACACAGATTTCTTAAGGAAATACTGCAAGGCCTAAATCAGCCAGTAATGGAGACTGGCAAGAGTTATGCCTTGCATTGGGAAGTTGTGAAATAAGTTGATGAAATGTATTTGAAAAATAATGTCACCAACAGTAAAACACCCTTCTCTCTTTGGAAAATCAAGTTAAAAATGAATGTACATGGTTCCGTAAAGCCATAGGAATTGTTTTTGTCATTCGAAATAATAAAATATGTTCACATTAAAATGGCCGCCATGCAATTTTTGCTTTATACGCAACACCGTTATTACCTCTATGGCTAATTGGTTTGTGTAATAAGATGTTTTACCCTCTAAAGTAAATATAAATGACATAAACTATCATTATAAATGGGAAATTAAAAAAAAAAAATTTGCTACTGCCCCTTAAAGACATATTCATAATTCTTCACCTCGTCGTGCCAATTACAATAGCAATTAATGAATGTTGACAGTAAGAAATCGTAACGTAACCGTGAAATATATAGAGATTATTACCCGAGGAAGTGTTTCATATGACTTTAACGAAACGAGTGGGAATTTTTGTTTTGCCCGAGCGAGAGCGAGGGTTATACATAAATTTGCACGAGTTTCGTAAAAGTCATATGGCACACTTTCGAGTGCAATAATTTCTTTATTACCCATTCTATTCCATTTCATTGGCGTAAAAATAGTCAGGAAACGGCTCACTTCCATTGCGACGGCAGGCAACAGTGACGTCACGAAAAATCGTTGTATGACGTCACCGTCGACGAAATACGGTAAGTCGCGGTGAAACAATGGTTGCTAGGCAAAAGTAATATGTGCACATGTGCTCGTATCGAAAATATTAACTCGGTTATTTTCAACCATATGGGTAATAAAAACATGAACATGCATGTGTTTAAGAAAGCACAATTCTTTCTTTATACACAATTGTTGTATCCCTACCACGATAATTGGTTATCGATTTCACCTTATCTCTGATTTAAGTGATTTATAATTGTTTTGACCTTTTGCTATTTCATATTGATTTATATATTTTTAAAATCGTACACGAATGTACATTTCACAAACCTTATTTTCGTTTTATCCATAACTTGTGTTAATGGTGCCTTCTACAGATTATTACTGAAATGTCGTTGAAATATTTTTTGTAATTCGTAATGCAGGCAACGCTCGTCCTTGGGCGCAACGTGTTTATTTCCACAGGAATCGGTCAAATGCAAATAATTGTGAAGTTTGAAGTTTTTAAAGTTTGATTAGAAGCTGAACGCGGATCAGCACAGCAGAATGGTTTTGAAATATTTGTCTGAAAGAGCTTTCAATGGGATTTTAGACGTGATAAATTCAGTTTTTCAATAACTGAAGTCGACTTTCTGGAAACCGTTAAATGTGGGAAATCAACTATGATTCGTTAACTGCTAACTTTTTGTTTTACAGTTTTAAAGATGTGAAAATTTAGATTTAAACGTATTTTTTTTAAAAACGAAATATGTAGAACCAAATCCAAATGTGCTTCTAAAAACATACACTTTATATCAAATACTGAAGTTAAAAACGCATTACTGTTGGTGTATTGAGTGATGAAAACATTGTGTCAAGCTAGTCAACCTACAATATAAGTTCCCATTTCGTATGCACGTGCAATTATATGTTTTCTCAACACTTAACGACCATGATGGATATCAAGATGCTAACTGTTCTATGAACTACTAGTTTTATCGATAGAAACATGTAAATGTAAACTTCTAACTTCTAAAATATCTGGGAGTATTCTCCTGAATGCTGATTTTTTTTTTTTATAATTTATTAAAGTCGACAATCTTTGCAATAAAATGCATTTTCAACCCGAAATGCGGCGATATGTTACTTCAGTTGGAGAGTTATAGAGATATTACGTGCAAGACCAACTTTCCTAGAAATGCATTTTACTGTGAATTTCGAAATCGAGAACCAATAATCTCAAGCTCGCCATCATAATAACATAAACGAGTTAGGGCAATCGTACTGAAAAACAATGGTGTACTTGTTCATAAGGGGTTGTGCCTCATGCAAACACTATACAGTTTAACCACAAGTGTGATGTTGTACCGTGTCCAAGTTACACAACAAATTCAGTTTCTATGATTGCTTGTTGTTTAGGCTTAAGATAGGAAGAGTCTTCTTGTAGCCATGGTATATTGAGAAGTTCCCAGATGACTCGTTTAAAGCAAAGAAAACTCAGTATTTTCCAACGCAGATCTATTATAAATTGGCAAAACCTGTTTACTGCATGCGATTTGGCACTTGAGGCTAATGGGTTATGATGTTCTTATCATTCGTTTGACCAGTTCGAAATTAAAAACATTTGAAAGAGAATGATAAATCATCTAGTTCAAAAGATGTCTTGTTTATTCTATAATGGTTTTCCTACACGCAATCTTCGACCATTCTCAGTGATGAGGACCTCTGAACATTTAAAACGGCTAACATAAATCTCTAAATGACAAAACGATTAAAAAATAAATCGTTTAGATAGCCTGTCCTTTAAAACTTTATACAAAGTAAGGGCTTGCCATTGAGCCACGAACATAAAGTTCGTTTTTTTCAAATATTTACAATAGTGTTGTCAAGATAAGGCAAGTTTTCTCCAGAAAAAAACCCGGGAATTGTTAATGATTTTATTTCGTTTATTTGCTTGAAAAAAGATCACATGATTTCGATTTGATTACACATGTTAAAATAAAAGATAAATATTTCAGCTGAAAAAGCAGTACTACTTGATGAAGAGAAGCACGTTATTTGAAAATCAGCAGTCAACTTGTTGCCAGAGAAATTGGAAAGACTTCTTCATGAGACATTCAATCATTTACTTAATTAATTGTTTACTTTGCTTCAAGAATGAGAAAAACATCAATGTGAGTTCTGACGCCATTATTGTTAAAGTAACTGAAAGTGTAATTCTGATCTCATTAATTTTGTTTTTCTTCCCATTTTCGAAGTTTGCAAAAGTAATTACATCCTTCAGCAGATTATTTGTACATCATGATGTTGTTGAATCAAGACTCCCCGCATTTCATAAGAGGGGCGTTTTTATCAAAGATCTTTTTAGAGAAATTCTAATGGCAATATTTATTGAGGCACCAAGAAAAATAATTTTATAGACTTAATTAAGCTAGGCAGTCATAAATGCTATTATATGTGTCCACGAAAATGCTTGATTTTAAGTTGTGAATGACGCTCTGAGAGTTATCTGTTTGTTGTGAAGAACGATAATGGCAACTATTCATAACTTTCTCTGAATTATGTTTCAGTGCAGAATATAAAACGTATATTTCCTTAATCCCAACGAATATTAATAGTTCTAGATGTTTTATCAATAAGACCAACATATTCATAATGTTACCGGCCAAAATAACCGATATATGCAGAGGTCTCGGTGTGAAGTCATACTCAAGGAGAAGTAGACGCATGGTGATATCATACTTAATATAACAAGATGAGCATTTATTATGTCACGTACAAACACTATGGCATCATGAATTATATCAAATGTTAAATATAAATTTAAAGAAGGTTAGATATTCAACAAACATTCATAGAAGTTCATGGTAAGTTGTTAACTACAGATCCAGGCTCAGTCCCTGTGCTCTCAACAAACGCTTTGATAACATAACATTGACCCCAAAACTGCAGCTTGTGACAGTTGAGTCTCTCAAGGACGTACCACGTGTATAAGGTTGCCACTGACCGTGTTTACATGGAGGTGGTGGTCGCTCTTTCCTGTTAATATACTCAACAACAAAAGTTAAGGACCATTGGATTTTCCCCTTATTTTGAAAATGTGTGTCATTAAAACAAGCTTATGAATAATATTCTGATGAAAGTCATTGCGATAAAATTAATAAAACCCAAAATAAGCATTAATATGTTTTTAATCAGAAAAGTTCAGACGTTTTTGGAGTTACGTATACGTTGCCTCGGAAAGTAATTTTTTTAATCACCTGAAACTGGATTGATATCGACTTCATTGGCATGTATGCCCAATTTCGGCTTAAGAACGTCTAGAAATCACATGGAGAGGTTCTGGAACAATTGATAATGGAATATGACGCCATTAATCAACAAGGGCGTTCGCGAGCTCCTGTAGGGTTTTTGGTGACACAGGACATTTTGAAATGCGACCTTGATAGAATGGGTCTAAATTAGAGAATTCAAACTTAACAAAAATAATGTCAAAATAAATGGTCCTTAACTGTTTGGGCTCAGTATATAAACAAGAAAATCAATAGGGCTGGCTTTGTAGCGGCCGCCTCCAACAGGTAACCATGTGGAGGTGACCAATATGAACAACTCCTTGATATCCTCCCCCGAAACTCGAAACCTGTCAGGCCTAGCTCAATGAAAGTGGACATATGGACAACAATCGGCATGTGTAGTTATGCCTTTTGGACTTCTTTGGAATTTTATATTTAGTCGTTTCATGATCAGAAATAAAAAATACCGTTAGGCCTAGGTCACTGACACTGTATATTTAGAACACTCATCAAGTGTAGATGCGTCTTTTGCGGTTTTTGCAACTTCTTTTCTTCGACCTTTTTGGTCATAAAAAATACTTATTCTCCGTAATATGTTGTGGCACTTAATAACGATCACTAAATTACTGTCACGAACTCCACAAACACTTCTGAAATGCGTGGGAAATGTTCTCTTCAATCGTCTTTTATCAAATATACTCCAGTTCCCGAAACTATGTCGCCCGCTAATGATTTACAACATTATACATGATTAATAGAAGACCGATACGAACTGGAAAGTACATTGTCCTTGTCAGATGACGTTAGGTAAACTGGTCCAATAATTGGATGGGAAACTACCCCAGAAATGAGAAGGCATTAGGTCGCCCCCATTAACATTAAGTTGATGGTCACAAATCAGAACGTATGCATAAACTTAAATTTGTTCCCTCCAATCTAACCAATGGACAGTAGAAATCCTGAATCCAGCAAAGTTGATTTTGAAGAATACCATTTCGTGATTTACAAGTTGTAATGGCAAAATGTAGAGGAATAATATGGCGAACAACTTCTTTATTTATGATATGCAGTGTTACAACCCTGATTCGTGTATCGTTATCTGATACATCAACTTGTGTCGAGACGTCGCATATCATCAATAACGAGGTTGTTTCCTGTGTGACTGTATATATTGTTACCATGAATAAAGAAGTTGCCATCTTCATCTCAGTATAAGTAATTATGGTTTCACAAGAGTGCTGTATCAATCACAGACATCTGGATATCAGTTCACATAGCAAGGCCAAACACTTTACAACGCCACAAGTGATCGATGCAAGTGGTTAAGGTATCAGATATTAAGGCAGATGTCCTGGAGGATTAAGATAAATACAATTAAATATAAAAATACATGAATGAAGCCGTTATAGAATGACCTTAGTTAAAGTTAAACAGAAGCAACCATGAAGATTCATATAAGGAATACTATAGAATGGTACAAGAAATTGGACAAGTCTACAAACTATTTGAGTCACAATGACAATAAAAAAAGATGGTAAAACTAGTTTCAGGAACAAACAACCATGTATCAAGGGACTCGGATAAACTATGAGGTTCTTCAAAAACTAGAAATAAAATATTTTCTCTCAAATGTTTCCGTTTGCAATCTTGAACTACATTTACAATTAATAAAATTTAATAATACTCTTTTTAATGTAATAAAACTCCCTTATCCGTTTATAATTCGTTTAGCTTTTGTCCCGTTATCGAGATAGGTTTAAACGCACTGACTCTGTTGTATGTGGGCAAATAAACGTAAAGTCAGGTCACTGCTAAAGAGCCAGTTTGATTTACACCCATTACAGGACTTACCGTCTAGACTAATAAATATAACAAAAGTGCAGTCATTTATTATTTGCAATGATGTATATAATGTAGTAAACATGCAACAAGTGATTATGAAGTTATGTAACCTGGTGATTAAGCAACAGTACATCAATGACAATGACCTTTATCAATAATTTTGGTACAATGCAAGCTCGTCATAGTTTTCAGAACTACTGTAAATCGAGACCAGTTGATCATGCGGCGCTTCTAAACATACACTGCATGTCCCACTGTCGTTAAGATAATGGTCAAGTCATGTCCAGACAAACTAAGATGTCTTGGAGGTCACCCTCACAACCAATATGTTGACACAATATAAGATCGATGAGACAGAGATTTCGCAACACGTCCATCGCCACGTAAAACAACCCTCAAAATAACATTTGAAATGTCAGCGTCATATGTTTGAGGACAACGTATTGCTCGACACGCTATGTCAATATCAGTAGGTAAATAAGTGTTGGCACGCATTGCTCGAAAGTGCATGTTAAGATCGAATTGGTTCGTACAGAGAAAAGCCCAGACAACTTAAACAAGTATAGTATCAGGTCAGTTGGCTAACAGAATCATTGGGCATACACTTCCTGTTTCTGTGTTGATAGTTTGTGTATAATCTAAACATGTTTGTGCTTATACTAGTCAATCATACTAATGGTGTTGAGTGGCTAACTGAATTCATCTTTGATCTTCACTGAAAAGGAAACTGAATTGATCTTTTTACGTCAACATATCAATTCAGTTTATAATCATCCTATAATTTGTGTAAACCGTCTATTGGAGATAAATATAAACCATTATATTATTAAAAGTATCCATCAATCAAACGCTGCAAAAATATTTATTTTCCTAAAACAAAATATACCGGTAATAAAGACTTCACTAGCAATCATTTACACTATAAAGTCTGAATCGTAGTCTGCATCAAGTTGTAAATCTGAATCGAGTCTGAATCTGAGTCTGAACCCACAAGTGGTTGAGCTCATATTACAAGTGCTACAAATTAGGATTCTAAAGTGTATTAATACCGTACATTGAGAAAAAGGAATATTCGATATTCAACGCTGGAAAGAAGAATAGATCAAATGATGTCCACTTTATATAAGAACAGATAGGTCATATGCATGCATAAACAAGTCTAATATTCAACAGGCTTCCTATGTTTCTTCAACAAATGAAATGACAGAACTAGATAATAATGAACCATTGACATGTCCCTTCAATCAAACAGAGGCTCGGTGACTGGCACTTGACAAAATGTATAAACCTTTCATATTGCCTACATTATTGATTGGCAATGTGTGGCATGATGGCATTTCATCTGTCACGCCTGTCACCTGCTTTCGAATATCAGCTACTATTATTTTCCCGCAGGAAATAATTAGCTAAGTCCTCTCTCTCACCTTCCATATTGGCATGGAGGCTGCTCGCATCTGTGTTGGTGCTCCAATCTGTGTTGGTGCTCCCATCTGTGTTGGTGCTCCCATCTGTGTTGCTGCTCCCATCTGTGTTGGTGCTCCCATCTGTGTTGCTGCTCCCATCTGTGTTGGTGCTCCCACCTGTGTTGGTGTTGGTGCTCCCACCTGTGTTGGTGCTCCCATCTGTGTCGGTGCGTTCCACCCCGAGCTTCATGAACATTAAACATATCTTACTGTTTTGAATATGTACAGCCAGATGTATAAATGTGCATCATAGAAAACATGTTTTAGATAATAAGATAATATTATGTTTATTTGTATAATTATAATAATAAATTGAATAATATGTCATTTTGATAACCCGTATTACATTCACAAGAACACACAATTAAGATAGAAGCTTTAATGACAAATTATGTTGATAGAATGTTAGGTTTCATAAAAATGTATATACTCTATGTGAGTAATCGTGCCGACATTCAACTGTGTCCCATCTATGTTCATTGTTATGCGTCTTGGTACATGGAGCTGTATTGAGGATGGAGAAGAGGAATAGACAGACATTTCTTTCTAAACAGGATCATGATATCACAAACATAGCAATAATGACCATGCTACCATGACAATACCATCTCCACTGCCAGTTGGCCACCATTATTATCGTCACCACATCATTCTCGGCGAATAGTTTGAGTTATAGGCAAACTTGAGGGTACTTACAAACATGTTCACGTTGACAATAGTGAATCAACAATATGCTGAATGTTATTTAAGTATCAGTATTGTAACTAGTGTGACCTTCAGTATAATTACTGCAAATACCATCACCAACAACATCATGGTTGAACTAGATGAAAAGCTGTATTCCTGTCTCTGACATATAACGCTCGCTATTATTAGATTATGATGTAAATACTCAATCAGAATCGAGCGAGGGTGTATACATGTATCTGTCACGTTCTGTGAGAGTGACGTCTGAGAAAATGAATGGTCGTGTTTGCAGAACTGAACAGACACCGCACCAGTATTTAATGTCGATGTATGTTTTTTTAAAACAGTAGTAGGATCAATTGCAAATCAATTACTTGTTCTCGGATGTGTTTGTTTTTGTCTTTGCAATTGACACTGCTGTTGATTCAGAAACTATAGACGAAAAAATTCAAAGCTATTCCTGACATATTCCTGAATTTTTACGAGTGTGAATGCACGTAAGTTTTTAACATACTTTCGGTATCAGCATTATGATGGGAATATGTGATACTTTCACTTTCCCATTTCGATGTTGTCATTCTTATATTTCTTCACTGCACGTCAACCAGAACTTTCTCTCTAGCGGTAATCCTCGTCATTGATATGCAATAATAATAATGATCAGAACACTGCGCTTTTTCAGGCTCAATATTTTGCTCAAAGTTCACAAGTAGGGTCAACGAATTCACAGGAAAGTCAACAGAACGCTCATTGGAAATAGTGGGTTTTCAGGAGGCGTTTTAAAGTTAGAAAGTCTGGGCAGGAGCGAATAGTTGGTGGAAGAGCCTGCCATTCTTGTGCAGCGGCAAAGGAAAATGAGCTTTTTCCATATTTGGAGAAATTGGCTTTGGGGATATCTTTCTCATTATCATTACCATTAATACCAAAGCTTCGCTATCGTGATACATTCTCTGTTTCCCTTTACGAAGTTTCCTCTCTGACCGCCTTTTTAACATATGGTCATCGTCAGTTTGCCTTCAGTTGGATTTTGGTATTCTGCAATTTGATTTCTAAATTCAGGGAAACATTTCCTGTTTTTTTATCATTTCGTATTTGAAACTTACTCTTTCTGAAATAGTTGTCAACATGATTATTCCGGTACACCTACATGTACATCTACAATTATTATTCCGGTACACCTACATCTACAATTATCAATCTCATGACTAACCTGAGAGCATTTTTAAAAAAACACGTTAATTTTGAAAGCTCGTTATTCCAAATGTGCACTCTATCCTTAAAATCGGTAATCATGGCAATTATTTCACGACCAAATGGCAACAGAATTAATTACTCAGAGTAGCTCAACACACCGTGTAAATATAGGAGATGTTGTCTGTTAAGTACTGAAGATTACCGTTAGCATTGTCGTTATCGATGTCGATGACACTTCTTCGAAGGTTTTAATTTGTTTTCGTTGTGTCAGTTACGCTATTTCTCCACGTTTTAAAAATCGGCGTAATTACATTTGACAGAAACAATTACTTGGAGGCAGGGTTGAAACGTTTGAATGGAACATGAGGTTTGATTGACAAAGCGATTGAACACGGGAACCGTTGCAGGAAGCTCCTAACTGAAAGGGCTCTTCAACTGTATTGGTATTTTTCCAAACTTTCATCTAAAGATTTCCGTCTACCACTTTAAAGACGATTAATTCCATGAAGCACCATCACAAGGCAAATATTACAGCGGGATAGTTCTGTAGTTGCTGGTCTTCCATTAAGAAAACCTTGTATTAGTCGATCATTTAATCTTTACTTTGACTCGGCGGCAGTTGTATGGTTTCTTAGCCATTGATTTGACAAACATCTTTACCCCTGGTTAAACATAAAAGTTCGATTGTTTGGTAGTTCCAACCAGAAATAGCAAAGTTCCTTGTTGTCCAATCACAGAGCTGCTAAACAGAATGTAATGAGCACATTTAAGTGTATGATTGAACCTGTTTGATACAGTCTTCAAGAAGATACTGACTCTCTTGAGGGCATGAATCTGTGACTCGTACATATATAAGTAAGTACATTTTGTTTTATTTTTAATTTCTACCCATTTCTACCTTGCGTTATCCGCGATTTGTAAGGTTTGTGTTTGACTGATTATAGATTTTCCATAAACTTTGTAGCAAAACTTTTCCCCGAATCGTAGTTTAGTAAGTTAAAGTGTTGCTGTGAGTCTCCTCACTGACTTCAGCAATGGACGGATCGAGATTGGGGGACTTGTGAAACGATTTTTTTTTTAAAAACATTCATGCACATTAGTCAATGTAATGTACGTTACTTCATGAATACTAGGTTTTTTACATACATTATCTCGTATCGAAAGTCTTAGAAAGATGTATTTAGTTTCGTATGGAATCGTTATATGTTGACTTCTTATGTGGAAACAGCTATTAACTCTGGCAATTAAAAGTAATTAATCTTCAAATACAACTATTTAAGTGTCAGAATAATGAAAGACAGAAGACATTTAGAGCAGTATTAGTATATATTTATGTTTATACTATAACTGTAAATTGTTTGTGCAATATATTGGATCAATTTTAAATGATACCACAAAGATAAAACAACCATCGTATGATCTTTTCTGTGATACCGAACTTTTAAAAGTGAGCTGATGAAATGTCAGAATCATAAATGACAGAAAAGTGAAGGTTG
The DNA here is from genome assembly GCA_936450465.1 of Gibbula magus. Taxonomy (NCBI): domain Eukaryota; kingdom Metazoa; phylum Mollusca; class Gastropoda; order Trochida; family Trochidae; genus Gibbula; species Gibbula magus. Next base: position 1,839,880 of record OW388305.1, read on the forward strand.
GTAAGATTCTTTGTGCTGAATGAACCTTCATGAGAAAATATGTCATGTGCTGTTATTTCTATAACCTTAATTTGACTGTAGTGAAATAACAAAGTGAAACGCCATTATCGTTTTCGTGATGACAAGCCATTATACATCTTTATATATTTGCAATGACCTTCAAAAGTTCTTTCTTTGATGACTTTAAGGAGAACAGCTTGATACAATGTTTTGAATACTTAGTACTGAACGGCACATGTGTATCCATTTTTGTAGCTATGATATTATGGAATTAACCAACAGACGCATTAATACATGGCGATATAATTGTTTTTAAAATCTTTTTCCCGGAAAACATTATAAACGAGTTCCGCATTTTAAATAAGACGTGTTGTGTATAAAGGTGCAGCTGAAACACATACAGGAGACTGAGAAAGTCTATGTTGGAGAAGCTGTTCCTCTTTCTTTTCCTCAAGCATAGAATACATGTATGTGTAAACAATATTTAGAGTAAACGTATCATCATTTGAATGTTTCCTTTTGAAGAATCACAGTTATAATATAGTACCATTAGATAACATTAGCGTAAACTGTAAACTGTAAAAAGGTTCAAAGGATGAAAGGGGGTATTGAGTTTTCTTGACTAATTGAAAGTTGTTGTTAGATAATAGGGGTATAGATTACATTGTAAAAGATAGGCACATTAAAGATGATGAAATTGAGAAAAAAATATGTAAAAATTTCAAATGTTTGAGTGATATAAGAATGTGCTGTTCAAATGAGAGTACTGTATACCTAAGTGAATGTATTATGAGTATATTCGCAAACATTACTAGTCGTTGTGGTATACTTTACACCAAATCGTAAATACAAATATTCAAATTATTTATTTTTATGAAATATGTTATGTTGACAAATGTCACCTCAGGGCGTAACAAAACAAGTTAAAGCTCCATCTGCGTTTTTTTATTCATCATCATCTCCATCATTAAGTCAACTTGATAAGTAAACTGATAATCGTTAATTATAAAGCAACGTGTTTGTTGGATGTGTCGGAGTCATTCATACCATCGTCATCAATACTATTGTCATCATAATAGTCCCGCTATGGTTATTGTCGTTAAACATGTTAATAACCCTTACAAATAAATAGTTCAAATAGTCCAGTCTGTGATGCAATGCATTTCTTTATATTGTAATTTAATGCAAATGCAATCTGTCATTAACATATATCCAACACTTTGCCCTGCCAACAGTCTGTCAATGTTACCATTTCTGGATCAATTGTTCACAAACATATTCACCAGTTACGTCGATGATGCCGTACCGATTCCCTTTCTCTACGATTATTAGCTATGTTCATCATGTTCGGTGAATCATTAAGCAAAACTTCACTCAAATCCGCACTATCCCAGATCTCACCAAAATCACTGTAGCACGATGTTTGCATACTTTTTTCCTCCAATTTGCCATTTATTATTAAAGTTTATGCAATATATTGTTACATAAGAGGATCTCATTACACGACCTAATAAGTTGTATCCCTAGAAAACGTGCATTGGTACAAAACGGTGCGACAATTTTGTGGAACTCTTCAGTGTGAGCATCCTCAGTTACCCAGTGTTTTATATATGGTCCGTTACTCTTCGCTATATCACCCCTGGGACACTCCATCAGAGAAATCTGCACTCAAGTTACCAGCCCTTGGCCGGCGTGAGCCAATCAAACTGCTACGCAGCTTGGACTTGCGAGCCAATGACAATTCATCTACAGTGCCTTTAAGATTTCAATATTATTAATATTCTACCGCATATCAGTCTGATAGTTTTCAGAGGCATAAAAGTTGCAAAATAGTACATTTATCGGGATACGAACTCATATCGTTCGGAGGTTTTCATCGCAAAATCGTCTCATTACAACCCGTAGACTCACATATTCTTACGCATTTCATGATCAGTTAACCAATCACACGACCTCCAACAAAATCTTTCGGTGCGAGAAGCTAGAGACAGATAACTCAAAACAGCTATCCTTTCATCTGTTCCGAATGCTTTAAAAAAGCGACCGTTCAAAAGCTATGATGTGATTGGTCAGCTATTTGACTGGGCTTTGTCTTTGCTAAACTGGTACGGGATACGCGCTTATAAGGGGTGTCATCAGACCTTGTGGCGAGGAATCTATAGAACCGGTTCGTATCCCGATATGAACTATTTTGCATATTTAATACCTTGTCACAGGGTAGATTTTAATCAGAGTGTACTTCATATTCTCTTTTCTCTCTTCTTCACGTGTGTGTGATTCATCAAAATAATATTCATGAAGGGTAGCGTCAACTGTATCTGTGATAAAACTATAGATAAGTGTCTTATAAAGATAATGGATAAACGTCTTCAAAGGGTAACACATTGCCAGAGGGAGTCTGTTTTAAAGACGGATAATGTACAGTGACGCACGCAGTGCTGAGAAGTTATTATTTAACTTCCTTATAGATCTTTGATAATTCCTGTTACCTGCGTAGAAGGAGACATTAACTGGGACACATCTGACGTCCTCATTATGTTCTCTCGCTCCATTATGTCCTCTCGCTCCATACTGTCCTCTCGCTCCATTTTGTCCCAGAGCGCGTCAAGTGACATTAACCTTTTTTTTCAATTTTGAAATATATTTATGAAATTACCAATATTTTGGATGTTATATAAACCAGTTTATGTGCCTGTATCTCTCCATTCCTGAAATATAATTGTCATCGTTGATTATTTTAGGCCATTAGAAGACCTGTACATTTGCATATATGGAAAATAACCTTGACATCGCACAGTTTGAATATAATGGATGAACATCAAGGTTGAACTTACCAATGAAATAAAAGTTAAGTGATAATCTATGATTATACACAGGCAACAATCATCTATATTCATACAATAAGCACAAGATGCATATATTCATACAAAAATCACATACGGATTCAAACGCAGGATTTCATTTTTTTTTATTAGAGGTATAAACTGGTTATATTGTGAAGAGTTGTAAATGAATCACATGAATGACACCTAAATGTGTGTAAATGTACACATCTTCAAGATCTTCTGTCTCCCGCTCTGGACCACCTTGTTTTGTTCTGTAATTCATCCTTCTCTAAATGAAAGTTTGCAGATTACGTATCCGGAGTATTCATTCATTTCCTGCTTGCTACTCGTAAGGCATGTATGCTCTACATCACTACAACACTGGTTTAAGTGCTGAGGGATTTGACTAATGCAGCTGTTCGTCTGGGGATTAGAGGGCTTTTATGGCTCCTTCAAACATGTGTTGGCTCACAGAACGTTCATTAGTTGACGTACTCAGTAATGGGAGCGATGAAATTGCCATAAAATGGTTGGATTAGTGCGACATAGTGGGTAATATAATGTGTTTTTTCATGTCAGAAGGAATGATTTCACTAATGGTACAAACAGATGTGGAAGACTGCTGTTTGTTGTTGTAAATATATATATATAAATTTATTAATGCACTATAAATGTATATATATGTTATTGCACTAATATGGTATTTATGGCCTAGACCTAGACCAGTGGTTAGCGCGTTCGGCTTCAGATCAAGAGGTCCGCGGTTCGAATCCCGCCAGGGGCACGGCAACTTTGTCTGCAGTAGAGAACTGTTCTACATGCAGTAAGGTTTGGGTGCAATGCTGCACTGAATTTCAGCGTAGTACCACCCATGGTTCGCTAGTTCCATCCAATGCTCGCAGGTTTCACCGCAAAGCATAGCCACATGGCGTTGCGGGCTTTCTCCCTGATATAATACTAGCAGCCGCGATATAAGTGAAATACTCTTGAAAGCGGCGTTAAACCTCATCTCACCTCACCGCACAGGTCCAAGGTTCTTTGAATTGGTACGAGACGAAGTCGAGGGCTAATACGGACCGGGGAAATACTTAACTAATAACACTATTGTATATATATATATATATATATATATATATATATATATATTATATAAAACCCAACACAGAAACCATACACTGTAAGATGTTATACCCAAGAAGCTCACGGGTGATTATATATATATATATATATATATATATATATATATATTATATATATATATATATATATAACCCAACACAGAAACCATACACTGTGAGATGTTATACCCAAGAAGCTCACGGGTGATAATCTCTTTATAAACATGTAGATTCAAACACACCCAGAAGTCCCATACATGTCACCGTTGTATCTTGTATACATGTCACTGTTGTATCTTGTATACATGTCACTGTTGTATCTTGTATACATGTCACTGTTGTATCTTGTATACATGTCACTGTTGTATCTTGTATACATGTCACTGTTGTATCTTGTATACATTTCACTGTTGTATCTTGTATACATGTCACTGTTGTATCTTGTATACATGTCACTGTTGTATCTTGTATACATGTCACTGTTGTATCTTGTATACATGTCACTGTTGTATCTTGTATACATGTCACTGTTGTATCTTGTATACATGTCACTGTTGTATCTTGTATACATGACCAAAAGTAGAAACCATACACTGTAAGCTGCGATGTACGAGCAACTCGCGGGCCCTAATCTTCAACTAAACATGTATATTCTGACATACTTTGAAAGTCACAGGCTGTGATAATACTCTATGGATGTCAAGATGTCAGGCGATGTCACAGCTAAAGGTAATCTTCTTATCTCAGAGACCGTCCGGGGACAGCAGATTAGCTATTTGACCGACAAACATGACAGGGGACTACAGCATTCTTCTCCTGTATCAGATGTCTGGTGTAAAATATTCGTCCTTTAAAACCTTGACTTTTACATGTTGTTCAGAACATTATTAGGTTTCGCTTTGTCAATGAGTAAATATTGTGTTTTATCACTAGACGATTCAATGACCTTTAACATAGAGATATTGTTACACAATACTTGGGTTTTTTATACTCTTATTTATGAGGTTACATTGATTTAGATTTGTTCGTGAAATTAGGTTTGTTTGATAGGATCGACATTGTATAATCATTTGATATAAGATATAAACTTATATATTTCAAGAGACGTTATTTGATGTGATATTCGTTATTCCAATTAAGTAACTGTAATTTTTCTACAAGTGGTTGCCAACAATATATAGGACATCAGACTATTTTCCAAAACAACAAATCTGTATAGTTTACTGTTTACTGTTTTTAAGTTGTGTGAATTAATCGTATATTATGTTCATGTTGGTAATGCCCACTGTACACCAAACCCGTTCACTACGTTTTTGAAAGCTTTTTAGAACGGGCTCGAAATTTCCGAGAACGGAATGGACGTAGTGGCAACTGTTTGCGAACTTTATGAACTGGCTCGGACGTACTAAAAACGGAAGGGTGCTCCAGAACGTTCGAAGTTTCTAACTTTATCCCCGGTCTGAAATTGGACGAACGTACTAAAAACGACATTGTCGTACCTTGAACGGAGTTGCCGTACTTCGAACGGAATTACGGTACTTCGATCTTACTAAGGACGAGTGAGGACGTGCAGTCGGAAAATCAATTGTAATACGTTCGGGCACAGTTTACACTCCGTCCATCCCGTCCACACAAAGATGTAACTCGACCACAGTACGCCCCTTTCAGTTGCTATTTCATGCAAATTCGTTCCAAATAAAACTAATTGTTCTCAGAAAGTTGCTACTACGTTCCTGAACAGTTCTAAAAGTTCACAATATATCCTGGTTACGTTCTATTCGTTCATACGTTTGAAAAATTCTCACACAGTTTTTACTTCTTCGGCAGTACGCTATGAAGGGTCGGGTATGAGTAAATGCGTTTTGATACGTTCATCATTTGGGATACATGGTGAAACAAGTACACCATAATCAACTTGCTGTTGTAAGCATGTTGAATGTTGGTTTTCTGCTACTTTTGGATGATAGCTGAGCCGAACTGTCTGAAAACGAGTTGATCGGGAGACAAAACCGTATTAAGATCGAGGTCTGTAGTTGAGAACTGATATAAAGTGACTGATAACGGAAATGAATGGATTGAAAACGTTAAGAACGGGCAAATTACCCAATCTAAACATGATACCAACTGCGTGTCAGAGGACGCGGTAAGACTAGATGGACTCTGAGAACTGTATGTAAACGTATTTAGATCGCAGTATGGAAAGCTGTACACAAAGGCTACCCGTTTCTGTCCCGTTCGAGGTCGTTTTACAATAATTTCTGGATGGAATAGACCTATGTACCTTGTTGTAACTCAGGCATTATAAGTAAGGTATCCCCAGAGTTTTCCTATTAAATAAGTTTGAATGTAAACAATCAAATCATTATTTTATTCATGCATTGTTTCATAACCATTTGAACGCACATGAATAGTGAACGTTACATAACTGAATAACCAATGGCCCCCAACTGTATATTAACAGACTGTACAGCAACAATGGGACACTTAATGTAGATGTATTGTTATGTATTATACTGTGGTATTTCAACTCGAACGTATTCATATTTCCAGTGGAAATACCGAAATGGGAAATTGAGCTAGTCAAACCATTTGGGATAAGAACAGTACAGATCTGACATGTTTTATGGATGTTAGTGTCGCTGTACTGAGACCATGTTTCACCTGTGCGCTTTCATATTAATGTAAGCACTGCGGAGAGCTTGGAACCAATCAATTTTCTCTTACAAATTGCATCTTACATCCACGGGATGATAATTCAGGTGATGTATTAACAAACGAGATGCTGATGTTGTTGATGGATAAGAACAGTGACCATAAAGACTAGTTTTGAACAGAAGAATTCTCGAAATCAATTTTAGAAATTCATTAAAGATGTTTCTCATTACGCAGTACTACGATTTGATTTTGTTCTTATTAGAGCGATACCAATTCGTATATAATATTCAGCACATTCAACACGTACTGATTTTGTTCTCTTGTTCAAATTTAATACATTTTAATTGATCCTTTCCATAATTTCCAAATCGTCTTTGAATCATACAAGAGAATAGGATTAAACACAACATCAAATGCATCTTAAAGGCAATCTGCAGAGTAGTTAGCGTTGCTTTCTGTCAGTGCTATAACTGCTTGGATAGATGATCCATTTCTGTTGAAATTATTTCAAAGCTAGTCATATATGTCTGCAATATTGATAATTTTGCTGCCATAAGACAAGTGTCGTTTTAAAGATTTGGTGGGGCCATTTTCACAGATGACTACTTTCGTTTAGACACATTTTCTTTAAGTTTCCATTTTTCACAGTCAATATAAATTCTCTGACATATTGATATGATCTCCACCTGATTTCGTGGTAAATGAAATTGGTTTGTCTGAAAAAGGGCAAGCTATGTTAACAAAAAGCATCAAGCTCGGCGCGTTATGCATTGTTTCAAAATTTTAAAACGTGAAGAAAAGTAATGACAGGTATGTGGACATAAGATGTCTGGAAACAATGAAGTATCTCTTATCCGTTTCAAGGTTAAAGGGACACTGCGTCGAGAATAAACATGTGTCTCATCTTTATCTCACTAAGCTGATTAGAGTGTTTGCTAACGAGTTACGCTTCACTTCACCGTCTCCATGCACTAGTTTTGTATTACCAATTATGTCAATTGTCTGAAATTCGGTGTCTGTGACTTGTTAGCAGACATGTTAATCAGCATAGGTAGATACACATGATCTGATTTTTATTCTCGACGCGGTGTCCCTTTCAGTAACACTCATGTGGGCCTTGGCTCCGTTAGATTTGTGGAATAGAGATTTACGAGGACATCGACCTATTTAAATAACACCCTGGTATTAGGTTTTCAGCAAAATTGGAAAAACATCATTTCTTGTTAAAAAAAAACAATTCAGGAAGTGATTAACTGTCCATTACTGGAAAAAAAATGTTGCGAGCGAAGAATTGAATAGTATCTCAATAGCAATGTAATGGATTATAATGTAGTATTACATTAACAACTATCCGAAACCTTTAGAGGATTCGATTGGAACTCTCAATCCTAAAAACGGCAATTTCCCCCAATTTGATCAATGCACGAAAGAACATAAAATAATGGTAAAGGATTGTTGTGTGTTCATCAATGTCATTAAATGTATAAACGATGCACACATGACATAGAGAATTGCAGAATTGGCATTGTGATGACAACTGAGGAAAAATATGCATGACGCATAAGGAAAACATAAGAGATTAATTTGAATTCATAAAACATTCACGTTGTAGTACACTGGCGTATAATACCTAGAACATGTATATGCTATCATGTTAGATATACACCAAACAGGTTTTAGCAGGGCACGACATGTTGTAGAAACGCTTAAATATCATCACTGGTTATAAGGGATTCATTTCTTAGGTTCTATTTGACCGAATCACACAGTTGTATAAATTAACTTATTTAAACATGTATAATTTTCCGGTCTTGTCATTATTAAAATGTCATCAATGAAATATCAAAAATAATATATTGAGATAACAAACAAAAATTTATATTAATTTCCTTTAGTTCTGAAAAGAACACTTTGGGCAAGTTGTATAGTTTGGAAGGACATAAACTACATTATATCCAGAAGCGCTCGTAAAATACGTACAAAGAGCACGCGGCAGAACAAAAGGACTTGATCAGAAATCGATTTCTGACAAAGAATATGTTGCACCAATAAGTCTTACTCGAGTGATTTGTCTTCAACATATGTTATCATCTAAAGTAAACATAAACAACGTGAAAAAGGTAATAATAGTTTCTGTGTGACTGTTCACTTATCTGTTTCACCGTTGATGAGTAGATTCGACTGATACTTGTTGTTTGTCAAAGTAGCGGAGACTGATACTTGTTGTTTGTCAAAGAAACAGACTGATGTTTGATCTGTGAAATTAAAGTTTTGGATAAAAAGGAGCCCCTTAGACATTTCATTTTAGTCATATTATAGATTTGCTTTTGCTTTTATTTCACTCTTCATGACAGACAAACTAATGTGTTGTTCATTTGTCCCTTCCTTACTTCATCTCAATTCCTGAAACACGATGTGAACTGAAAACGTCGACTCGATTATCAGAAATGAAGTTTTAAACCGTTCTTTTTGAAAGTGGAACCCGATTCATAGAATATTCTTATGTTTGTCCTATATGTATATTTTATTTGCTTATCAGTGAAACACAAATGAATGAGAACAGTTTCTACATGCATGTGGTGTCAGCAATTATGTACACATTATTTTATACATGTTAACAAATGCATAGACAGATACATTGATAGGTACAAACATACATTGATGATACATTACATGAAGATACATATTTACGTTAATATATGCATAGACAGATACATACAATGTACCAGATACAGTGTATACATATAGATGTAGGCCTATACACATTCATAGATACATACATAGATACATACATAGATACATATGTAGATGCAAACGGCATCACCAACTAACGTGTAGGCTAAATGTGGGTCTGATGTCAACTTCGCTTACATTTTGCCTTACACCTTGTTATATCAAGTTGTCTGGGGTTTTTTCTCCTTCGAAAGTAAAGCAGAATCTGATGATTTTAGCTCAATCTTGCGAAAGTTCCTGTTAAGGTAGTCCGAGGTGAAATACATACCCAAGGAATACGTCCTCTTCTCTACATCTTATTGTTTGCTTTGGTCGCTTTTTACAAGATACACGGTATCGAAAATTTCAAATCTTTCTGACTCGAAATTCGTCAACTTCTTCTATGCTTTCACAACATATAAGAAATGATACATTAATAATGGAAAGTGTTTCGGAACGGTCATACCAAGATTGAATTAATTGGTAATACATGTTTGTTTCCGTTGGTAAGATGGATGAAAAAAGTGACATTAGTGTGAGCTCAGCGTAAAAGCCTAATGTGTGGTTGATGTCTATCCCTTTTCTCCTTATCAACTATTTATGAGAAATAATGAGATTACTTATGTCTAAGTACTAGCGAAAATGTCTCTGACGTAACTGGAAACTTGTGTCCACAGTCTCGTGTAAACATACATGTACTGGTAGTGCACGTGTTGAGCGTGTTTACAGTGACTCGGTGCAATGTCCAATGCTAAGGTAGGAGTGAGCGTGTTTACAGTGACTCGGTGCAATGCTAAGGTCGTGGTGAGCGTGTTTACAGTGACCCGGTGCAATGCTAAGGTAGGAGTGAGCGTGTTTACAGTGACCCGGTGCAATACTAAGGTCGTGGTGAGCGTGTTTACAGTAACCCGGTGCAATGCTAAGGTCGTGGTGAGCGTGTTTACAGTGACCCGGTGCAATGCTAAGGTCGTAGTGAGCGTGTTTACAGTGACCCGGTGCAATGCTAAGGTCGTGGTGAGCGTGTTTACAGTGACCGGTGCAATGCTAAGGTCGTGGTGAGCGTGTTCACAGTGACCTGGTGCAATGCTAAGGTAGGAGTGAGCGTGTTTACAATGACTCGGTGCAATGTCCAATGCTAAGGTAGTAGTGAGCGTGTTTACAGTGACTCGGTGCAATGCCAAGGTCGTGGTGAGCGTGTTTACAGTGACCCGGTGCAATGCTAAGGTCGTGGTGAGCGTGTTTACAGTGACCGGTGCAATGCTAAGGTCGTGGTGAGCGTGTTTACAGTGACCCGGTGCAATGCTAAGGTCGTAGTGAGCGTGTTTATAGTAACCTGGTGCAATGCTAAGGTAGTAGTGAGCGTGTTCACAGTGACCCGGTGCAATGCTAAGGTCGTAGTAAGCGTGTTTATAGTAACCCGTTGCAATGCTAAGTTAGTAGTGAGCGTGTTTACAGTTACCCGGTGCTATGCTAAGGTCGTAGTGAGCGTGTTTACAGTGACCCGGTGCAATGCTAAGGTCGTAATGAGCGTGTTTATAGTAACCCGATGCATCGCTAATGTAGTAGTGAGTGTGTTCACAGTGACCCGGTGCAATGCTAAGGTCGTAGTGAGCGTGTTTATAGTAACCCGGTGCAATGCTAATGTAGTAGTGAGCGTGTTCTCAGTGACCCGGTGCAATGCTAAGGTAGTAGTGAGCGTGTTCACAGTAACCAGGTGCAATGCTAAGTTAGTAGTGAGCGTGTTTAAAGTAACCCGGTGAAATGCTAAGGTAGTAGTGAGCGTGTTCACAGTAACCCGGTGCAATGCTAAGGTCGTAATGAGCGTGTTTATAGTAACCCGATGCAACGCTAATGTAGTAGTGAGCGTGTTCACAGTGACCCGGTGCAATGCTAAGGTCGTAGTGAGCGTGTTTATAGTAACCCGGTGCAATGCTAAGGTGGTAGTGAGCGTGTTTACAGTGACCCGGTGCAATGCTAATGTCGTAGTGAGCGTGTTCACAGTGACCGGGTGAAATGCTAATGTCGTAGTGAGCGTGTTTATAGTAACCCGGTGCAATGCTAAACTAGTAGTGAGCGTGTTTATAGTAACCCGGTGCTATGCTAAGGTTGTGGTGAGCGTGTTTACAGTAACCCGGTGCAATGCTTAGGTCGTAGTGAGCGTGTTTACAGTAACCCGGTGCAATGCTAAGTTAGTAGTGAGCGTGTTTACAGTAACCCGGTGCAATGCTAAGTTAGTAGTGAGCGTGTTTACAGTAACCCGGTGCAATGCTAAGTTAGTAGTGAGCGTGTTTACAGTAACCCGGTGCAATGCTAAGTTAGTAGTGAGCGTGTTTACAGTAACCCGGTGCAATGCTAAGTTAGTAGTGAGCGTGTTTACAGTAACCCGGTGCAATGCTAAGGTCGTAGTGAGCGTGTTTACAGTGACCCGGTGCAATGCTAAGGTAGTAGTGAGCGTGTTTACAGTGACCCGGTGCAATGCTAAACCGTAATGAACGTGTTTATAGTAACCCGATGCAACGCTCATGTAGTAGTGAGCGTGTTCACAGTGACCCGGTGCTATGCTTATGTCGTAGTGAGCGTGTTTATAGTAACCCGGTGCAATGCGAAGGTCGTAATGAGCGTGTTTATAGTTACCCGGTGCAATGCTAAGGTAGTAGTGAGCGTGTTTATAGTAACCCGGTGCAACGCTAATGTAGTAGTGAGCGTGTTCACAGTGACCCGGTGCAATGCTAAGGTCGTAGTGAGCGTGTTTATAGTCACCCGGTGCAATGCTAAGGTAGTAGTGAGCATGTTCACAGTAACCCGGTGCAATGCTAAGGTAGTAGTGAGCGTGTTTATAGTAACCCGGTGCAATGCTAAGTTAGTAGTGAGCATGTTTATTGTAACGCGGTGCAATGCTAAGGTTGTGGTGAGCGTGTTCACAGTAACGCGATGCAATGCTAAGGTAGTAGTGAGCGTGTTTATAGTAACCCGGTGCAATGCTAAGTTAGTAGTGAGCATGTTTACAGTAACCCGGTGCAATGCTAAGGTTGTGGTGAGCGTGTTCACAGTAACGCGTTGCAATGCTAAGTTTGTAGTGAGCGTGTTTATAGTAACCCGATGCAATGCTAAGGTAGCAGTGAGCGTGTTCACAGTGACCCGGTGCAATGCTAAGGTAGTAGTGTTTCCAGTGGTTCCGATTTCATTTTCATTTGCCGTTCCTAGGGCCGTTTACGAACCTGGTCTATTCTATAGAGTTAATCCTTTTAGTTTAATTTGAATATTATGTAGACCTTTCTATATTTGTTCAAGTATGTTGTCATCCCATACACTTTTAGGATCAATCCTCCAATTGTAATATACAAGATGAGATATTTAAGTCAAAGTATCGAAAACATGTTATCGATAAGTGGTTTTAGATGTCAATTTTCAACTATGTTCAAAACTTCTTCAAAATAAGTTAATTAGGTAAAACAAAATACATGACATATGTAAAACATGATGAAAGAACCAGGAATAAAATTTCACTGAAATTGTACAACTTGTCCTTTGTCGTCAAACGTATCACAATACAAATGCCGAGCATGAGTTATAGATAAAAGGTCGGATGGTCCCTGCTGGCCTGTACTCCATGTTTTATTACAGGTCTTGATCCAATCATGTGGTCCTCAGAGATGCATTCAATCAGACTCTTGGGTCAGCGACTCTATCAGGTTACCAAGGACGCTAACTAAATCCACCGCAAACATACTCTGTTTATCACTAAGTAACGGATGTGATTGTTGGACATAATTGAGATATGTTCCTCGGGACAACATGGCGACGTCAAGGCAACATCACGGGGAGGAGTCATTTACCCTTAGGATTTAAATCGAGAAAGAAATGATCGTGTGATTTATTAAAATTGATCTATTAGATAAAAGTTTTAAAGACTTGTTCGCCAAACTTTTGACTTCAAAATTCACATTATATCAGAGCGGTTCACGAGATGGCAATGTTTCCTACCAGTATATCAGTCAGACCGTTAAACTATCTGCACCAAGTCTCTTTTGTTTTAAACATATTTATTCATGTTAACTATACATGAATGAGGACAAGCAAACAAGCCAAAGGCTTATCTAAATGCCTGTCCTCGTCAAGATACAAGTACATACAAGTCTCTTTTGTTTTATTGATGTCTATAAAAGTTCATAATGTGATAATTTTGAAGAACCCTTTATGGGCACATATTGTTAACAGCAAATTTAAACTTTAAATTGTGTTACTTTAATGTTTTTCCCTCCCTGTACGTCCCTCGTGAAATATGTTTTTTCCCTCACCAAGGCTTAGATCAAATGAAATATTATCTCATTCAGTGCATAAATTTGATATGTAAGAGGATGCTCATATGTTTTTATTAATCATAGTTTAAACGTCTGAATAACAAGGACGACATGTGAATAGTGAGTATAGTTCATTGCTTGACACTGCTACAACCGCAACGAGTTATCTTTATACATAACACGTCTCAAATCGAGTGAACATAGATATAGAGTGTACATCCATTGTCACACCAGTTGTGATATGTTGTACAAGATGTCTACTGTCTAGTGTTGATACGGATCTGGAGCCATCACGTGCCACTAGTGTGAACTTGTTTATAAACTGACGGGCAAAAGAAAGTATAACACTCACTTGTTTTCGGTTAATTCAATATTTAAAATAAATTAGATGTATTTGATTGTGACACGTTGCAATAACACCTTTCGGCAGTAGTTTGAATGAGTTAATTGGTGACTGTTTTATATTTTAACTAAAATATCATTATTTTAAGTAGACAGAGGTAAGAAATAAATTTTACACCAACATGACCCCTACCATGTTCAAAATGGTGTATATGTGTGCAGGACGAAGCACTTTTATTGATTTCACACAGAGTATGTGTTATGTCGAGAACAGTTGTGTTTTATCAAAATTAATTTGGGGAAATTCAAAAATTAAATTTTAGATTGTAATAAAAAAAAAACTTCAAACCGCGTAGAGGTATTCTTTGACTGATTTAATATTTGGACTAATTTCACTAACTAGTCCTTTTTTTTTAATACGATGTCGAACACTCGAGATATTTGACTTTGACAATTATACATATGATAAATACAACTGAGCCATATACTTTCTTTTGCCCGTCAGTGTATCAACATCTGTGCAGGAACATGCCAACTTATCCTGTAGTTCATGTAGACTAATGAAGCAACGTGTAATGGAGTAAAGAGTGTGTATAAGCAGAAACAAGTACATAATTTAGATCCTGACCGCTAGGCATCCGTTTGAACCAACTGCTTTCCTTATCCCCAGGACATTGTCGAACACCGTTGTCCATTGTGTGTTCACAAACAGGCTCAATGTTGAATTATGGAGTATCTGCTAGTCAGTGATGCGTTCCTATTTATGTTATGTTATGTTGTTATGTTGTTGTTTTTTATTTGATATCATTTTGTAAAATGCATTATTAATTTGAAAAAGATAGTGCAAACGCTTCCTACAATGACAATCCGTCATGTTAACGCTCAAGATACAATAATTTAAACTTCATGTTTATGCTTTCGATATTCAGCTGGCATGTTGAAAACATTCAACATATTTTTGTTATTGTGTAGTTGTCTTGGGGGAGCAATAGTTTTCTTGCCCCGCTGTTGCTTTCGATAATGTTTAAACATTCCCAGCCAATGGTAAAACTCCTTTGATGTGGCTTATCGGAGACGAACACACGTGTGCTTGTGGGACTTCCTTGTAATCGAAATTCTCTTCAAAGTTTTGTGCTTAATCAATATTTTACGTGACGTCCTTAAATAAGCCATGACAAATAAACTGGGATCTGATTTCACGATCGGCATGCATGCGTCCCCATCATTAAGTTTCAATGACAGAATGTTAGAAAATGAAGATAATTATGCTTGCAACGTTAATCTTATTCCTAGGGTACAACTTTTAACGACAGAAATCGTTTGAAATGAAAAACAATGTTGCGAGCAGCTTATTAGTCACTATAGCATGTCACGGTAACCTAAGGAAACACTACAGATGAACAGCACCAATGGCACGTTTACTTTAAATAGGCAAATTTTACTATTCCTTGACTGCAACTGATAATCCCAATGTGGAGATTTCGTACAATGTTCTGTTGTCTTGGCTTGGTCTTACGCTGCTTAATGTGCAATATGCTCTTTTCTTATAAATAATATATTTTGTTTTCTTCGCAAACGTCCTTGGGACTTATGGCACCTACTAAGATATTCAGAGACTGCTATCACACATGCATACCACAATTACATTTACAATGACTGACACGTAATTTACTAGGAAGATAACATAGTTGTTGCTTTTCCAAATTCAGTAGCATAATTCTCTTGAAAATATAATGCAAAATGTATTGTGTATTTATTCTGACAAGTTCTCCCTGCGAACTAATTCAAGGTTTGAACAATGGTTAGATTATGGTTGTACATGTATGCAACTTGTAGCATTGCGGAGAAAGAGATCAAATGAAGCCATGAGGACTGTTCTCTGATTATAAGGATTGACCAATATGCATAGAGCAGGTGCTTTCTATAGCAGGTCGTTCATACCTCTCAACATAACAGATAAGGTATGGTACATCACTTGAGTGTCAGTGTCACAGTATAATAGTAACAATTACAAACCTAACATACACAATTTGATGTCATCGTTATACATGTACATTTTTTATACAATTTTAACATCAAATGGGAATAAATAAAATACCTACAATAAGTGATTCAAATGAAAACCAGCGGGCTACGAATGAATTACTTCTGCGGAACATAAACGTTTGCGCATTATAGTGAATTTAAGGTTGAAATTAAACAGTTAATAAATCGACATCGACAACGGTTACAAGAAGAAAGTTGAGGCATGACATCATGTGTGCTACCTTAAAGTGTTTCCGATAACACATAAATCCTTATTGGTCAAACGATATACCGCATGATAGTAAATTGTTCATCACATTTTGTAACAAGCTAGAACATACTTACTTACTGTGACTTCCAGTAGAAACCGAACCCAACGTAATACATTAGGTATAAGGTAAATTTGATTATACATTTTGCCACAAGGTAATCGAACACCGTTGACGCCATTCCAAAATCTTTATAAACCAATAGTGGATCTATCTCGTGTGCGGTTATGCAACATTTCTATTGTAAAGGGTAAATCATTTTGCTAAACTACTAAAGGTATTAAGTATATCATGATCAGTATCAAGCTGTCAACACGTTAACACATTTCCTTGTATCAACATGTGAGTCAACTCATGCTTTTTAATCCCCATTGTATACAATATGTATATCTCTTTGACGCAGTATCACCACAATTGTTAAATTCTATATAAATATATCCCACATTGTTGTACCCCACAGTCCACCTAATGAAGGGGAAAGAACTGTTTCCGTACGTCAATAAAGAAGCTGTTACCCAGGAAACTGTTTTTCCATGTATCCCACTTTTTAACTTCCTCTTCTGAATGCTAACCTAATATTTTTTTATCATATTTACGAGTATGTATGACCCCATGAGCATGTACATGTGATGGAGGCGACGATAACTAAGTTTCATGTGACTGATGTCCAAGTACTCTTAGAAGACTATTTGATAGGCAGTTTAGAAGTTGGTGTTATAAAGACGACAATGATATTATTGATAATCAACTTTTTATAACAATGGTGACGTTTCGGCATTTGCCTGTATGCTTATGCGAAACTTTGTCATTGTTGAAGAAAGACGTTGTAATTGACCATCAATAAATATCATTATTTCTTGTCTTCACTACCTGTATAAGGTATATGCATTTTGACTCCGACAACCTGTATTGATATATTGTTCATTATCGTGCTGATTGGTTATTGTTGCACTGGTACTTATTTTTAACCCCCGGGTAAAACCCAAGGGAGTTTATGCCGTGGCGCAGGTCGTCTGTCCGTCCGTCCGTCCAGAAAAGGGTACTTGTGTTCTGAAATCAACTCCTCCCACAGTTTTTGATTAATACCTCTGAAACATTACACATGCTTTGGATATACATCGGCGATACGCATGTGGTTTCTGTGGGACAGATCAGATTGATATTGTCAGAGTTATGGCCCTTGACTTAGAGCACTCAGCTTTCCGATTTCAGACTGACAGAACTTGTGTTCTGAAATCAACTCCTCCCACAGTTTTTTATCAATCTTTCTGAAACTCAAAACACATGCTTTGGATATACATCGGTGATACGCATGTGTTTTTTTTGGACCGATCGGATTATTAAACTCACGTGCAAATGAAACGTCCCCACATTTTGAAAACAGTTTTAAATGAAATATTGATGTCGGAGAAAGTAGATTTTGAATGTATTTGGTAGCCATATGTTTTGTAAAGAAGTATTCACAATTTCATACATCAGAGTATGCAATTTTTATTTTTGCATCTGTTCAAATAGACATGGGGTGCTAAAATCGTTTTTAAAGATGTTTTTGGTCCACAATATTTGGTATTTAAGTTTAAAACATTGAAAAAGTAGAAATTTAATTAACTAAATATATCCTAGACATAAAAAACCTTCTTTGATTTAAATTTGTTGACGCGTCATTACTGTAGGACGTCACAAAACAAGCCAAAACTGGCTTTTTGAGGCTTCTATCTCGTCTAGTTAAGGAGATTCCAAAACGACCATTTCTTAAAACTTATGTTTCTCAGAGTTATGAATAGATAATGTTTTGAAAATTCATATTTAGTACTGTTGGGTTCTGAAGACATGATGTAACGCTGTTTCAGTCGCATTTATCGCCCGTCGATTGAAATATCTTGTATTTTGTATGGGGACGTTTCTTTTGCACGTGAGCTTATTTTTAGAGTAATTGCCCGTGCACTCAGTTTTCCGATTTCAGACTGAAAGTTACTTTTGATTTGTCAGCATTTGAAAATGTTATGTATCGAAGTCACACACTGAGGTTATAACATTTGACCTTGTGACATTGTGAGAAACTTGACCATGGCCATCATTATTTATTTATTGGTGATAGGCCTTGGATATTTGACATGCTTATTTATTTTAAATGGGTCATTAAATTACTCTTATATTTAAAATGCTTATTCGGACGATAAGGAACCCGGGGGTTCTTGTGCTCTCCGAGCACTCTTGTCGAAATCATGTTAGTGCTGGCGATGCAATTCATTTTTACATACGAAGTCCTACTTTCTGTCATTTTAAGATCTTTCTTAGCTTTGATTTTAACAGATTCATGGTGGATTTGTCTACAATGATACATTAAAAGCATAAGATTCAGAACTATAAGTTAAGTGTATCTAATGATTTCAAATGAAGTTATTGTAAGTATCGATATGTTGTAATATACAAACAATGTACAGCTGCATATCAATCTCTGGTCACTTACATGTATATCTTAGTGCAAATATCATGTGAGTAGACGTTCTTTGTAAATTCAATAAAATTACAGTGAATCAACATTTATCCACGAGTACAATAGCGTATCAAACGTATCATGTGACGGCAGTGGTACATGTTCATGAAATTTGGCATAATGAATCAGACAGAAGGGCTCGAATTTTGAAAATTCAAATTTCGTTAACTTTCGAATAAAAGTTTTCATATCCACTAAATGAAAACAATTCTGTGACAAATATATTGAATGAGTGTAAGAGGAAATATATGATGTACGTTTGACTCTGTTGATCCCTCACTGAATGTCTCACAAAAGAAAATAAAAACCATAGTTTTGAAAAGATTCACCCCTGGTAACTTAAAACAACTGCCAACCCGTAACTGTTTACTGCGATGTATCACGTCAGATTATGTTATGGAACAGTCAACTGTCTTCTCATTATGCACAAAGGCAAAGCGATCACTCTAGATCAGCGTGGATACGATGCTTCAACGACATGCCGACTTACTTCAAGTTGATATTTGCATTGAAACACAGAGGTAGAACTTTCGATATTAAAAATGGATACACATACAATGTTTCTTATTTCTATACGTGTTTCAATGCATTTCTTATACTAGACTACTGTTGAACTTCTGTCACGATGATGATATTACCGTTTTAGCATCCTGACAATTGCCAACTTCCGCTCACCAACCTTAATTTGTTTATTATTATACTCTTCATGGGAGTAATATGTACAGAATAATTAGTATCCATTCAGTTGGTTTATTGGAGATTTTGGTAAGCTTCCATTGTGGGTGAGATATCGTCAGTGAAACCGGAATACCCCCGACAGGGAATAATTAATCTGAAACTGAGAGATATCTAACATGGGAAACTACCATTTGACCAATTGTATTGTGCTAGCATAACATGATGAAACATACACCTTCGATGGGAACTATTATACGGTATGTGGTATGCTATCGGTATAACTGAATCAAGTGGTTTTATATTTCTTGTGGCATTGTGAAAGCATATCGGAGAAAACAAGATAAACTCAACAATATTGTAGTACATACAGGTGTTAAATACATCTATATCAAGTCCATACAGTCCATAGTTTTTACATCTATATCCTCGGGCAAAGTTTACGTTTTACTGAATCAAATGGGTTAAACGTTGTATTTTCTGTGGTGTTTTGGAAGCATATCTGAGAAACAAGAACGAATCAAATCCTGTGTAATGCAGCTACATGTATATACTGGGGGGAATGGGCTAACAAACGGGTAGCTTATAAATGTTTACCAATCAATTGATTGGATGCTCATCCTATTTGAAAATGTTTTATTGCATGTGCATGGTGTTATGCGGATGTGAATAAATTATGCTCCTCGTTATTTTACAACGGTTAAATCAATAATCCTAAATAAATCGAGTTAACGTGTTTACCCATTACTGTTAATAAAAGCGGGAATTCTAGGAAGTATGGATTCAGTGATATCCGTAAAGTAAATAAACGATAAACACTTTCAGGAATCAACATCATACAAGCCAGGGTCAATGAACGTGTGAAAAATATTAATTATTCTCTGCAGTCTTTACTAACTCTACTATGTGTTCCTGGTTCAATGTTATGTGTCTTTATTCTGTGGGGATGTTTCCCTCGCGGCAGTAGTGTTATTGTATAACCATCTGCCATATCACATACACATGTATAGTGTACTGTTAATATTGGTCTACTACATTGTACAACAGTGCTAACTACATTGATTTCTCTTCTACAAAGCACTTTCTCCTTAATCATTGTGTATGTATGGACTATACACTCCGTCGGTATGTTGAACATATTGAGGTGTGTATTCTATGTTGAACCTATTTGAAGAGTGTATTGATTCAGTTTTATCAAGAGCGATGTAAGGAGCGCTAACGATATGTGGTTATTGTCATCATCCAGAATACATTGTTATCCCTGAAGGAAATTGTTAATATTAATTAACGAGAACGTGTAGTATATGTGTCTCTTATCTTTAGAATGTACAATCATGTTGCCTTGTGTATGCGTAGATGTTTTAAATGTTTGTAAGCCGGGTCAACTGTAGTGATAGTGCATTAAATCCTGTTGACATATGTTTACTCAAGACTTCAATGTGTTCTGAAAGAATTTGTTGAAGACACACTACAGGGCAAAATAATACCTACATTTTAATAGATTTTTAATTAAATGGTTTCAAAAATATAATTAATGATGGTCTGTAAATTACGCATAAACGATGATTAATGTTATTATTGTCAATAGTACATTGAAATCGTGGGAAAAGTCTGATTCGAGTCAAATAATAACTTATAAGAAAACCACGCCCGATGAAGACAGCTACTTCCGGTTGATTCACTCGCGTACCACGTACATCTGCAGCGTCATGACCACTTCAATGCGAGTGCGTGCCTGTATTGTTGCTCATGGTTAGTTGTAAATCTGTTTCAAATGTCATTTCTCTAATTAGACATTGATTGAATACTGAACAGCAACCATTCTCTCCATTTAACAATCGCCAAACTTCTGAAACTTCGAAGAAGTGGTGCAACTTCATAATGCTGTAATATTGCTTACATGTATTTAATATTTTAACGACATTTGATAACATACATATATCTGGCAGGCGTGTAATCTGTCCGGCCGTGTATATTCATTCCCTGAGCTTGTTGCAATGGCCCAGAGATGTGTAATTGACAATCCATTCTTATCGTATTCGCATGCTTTAATGTTTCCTGGAAATACATATGTCAAATGTATGAAGATAATGTAAATTAATTCGAGTCAATCCACTACAGTCCCCTAATCTCCAATACAGTAGGCTTATCTCCTAAGTATAGCGATTATATTTCTCGTGGAACGTTTCACGATATATCAGAAACCATAGAGTGTTTATCGCTTAAATACCATAAATTATTGCAGAATCTGTGACGAATTGGAAATATGTTGGAAGAACCCAATACCCTTATCATTGTGTGAATCATTGTATTGGATCTTTTAAATCCAAAATATGATTTTGAGGATTACCGAGTAATAAAAATAATCACGCCTCGTTCCCTTGTAATTAACGATGCATCATTTAATTTCATTAGCATGTTTATGGCTTCAGGATTTAATTCAGAAGATTTGTTGAATTCTCTGTAAATCACGTTCATCACGAACAACAAAATGCAACGCAAAATTGCAATTATTTATCATTTCCTCAAGGGATATATTTACCAAGACCCAGGTGGAAATTTATACATTTCAGCTTATAAGATTTTGAAAGAAGAAATTGTGAAACTGTTATTTACGAAGTTTCGTGTTTTTTAACAAAGAATTTAAAGTAGTAGAGTGTTTTCAAAATGATGATCAGTTCTGACGAAAAACCGTTGTGCTTAATTTCATGGACATGCTGTTCGTTCTGACACTTTTTCATGTATACAAAGCAGTAACTATGGTTTGAGAATGATAACATATTTAAACATCTGTTCTTTCTGCATTATAATTATATAAATCTTTGGATCTATTTTTTGAGAAATAACAAAAACAAACACAAGTGACGATAAATTTAATATCTCATAGCAGTTGAAATTGATTTTTTAATATATGCAGCCATGTGAACTGTGTTCTTGTCAAACCAACAGCTGTTGAAACTACTAACTTTCGTCCTTGTCAAAAGAAAAAACAGTAACAACAAAGTGGTCAAATTCTGGAGTGTCAGCAAACATATATAATGCGGTTTTGTTTTAACTGCGTTTTTATGAACACGTTATAATCTAACATGTCGATACATTAATTATCACTGAAGAAAGGAACTGTGGAGAATGTTCATCTAGGAGCTGTGTTTACATTAACTTTCTCTCTATATTTTGCAACTGCCTTAAAAACCTGCTAAGTGAGAAGGTTATGTCCTGGAAGCCATGATTTATGTTTCAGTTACCTGGTTTATGCACATTATTTCCTTGACTCTTGTTAAATAATGGAGAAGGAATGATGAGCAGTGTATTCGTTAAAAAGAGTCCCGAATGTATCTGCATCAATGAAATAAGCGTTAGTGATGCTTGTGCATTCCAATAAATTTCATTTCAATTATTTGGTACACAATTTACTTATATTGCAACTTTTGGTGGACATTGATTGGATGTGGGCCACAAAGATGTGACCCTCGTGAACTGGATTTTATCATGCACGTGAAGCTCAAATCAGCCACTCAAAGCGATGCGATTGTCAGCCAATACATTGCCTTGCACGTGTTCTAACCATGCTCCCCACGTCATGCTTTAGTCGTCTATTGTAGGGTTCTTATTAGATCAAATCGTTTCTTGCAGCCCGACTTATCCCAATGCATAAAAGCGAATAAACAAACCATATCTTGCATGTTCAAAACCTGACTCAAATACTTCAAAAATAATTTTGACATACTTTAGATAGTTTAGATCTTATTTCGATATACCAAAACAATATATATTCTATTTTAAACATGTACTCGGATCAACCAATTATTACTGAAGACTTGACACCCCTACTTTCTTCCTTGACTTGCTATAGATTATATATACTGAGAAAAACACTTGTTATGTATTAACATATCTTATATATGTATTTATCTAAAATGCACCATTTGCTTCAATGAACAGAGAGAGTACTGAATCTTATATAATGTCGACATTATGTGTATAGTGCTTATATTGGCAGATGCAATTTGTGTTACTTATGCTCAAAGATAACACCAACATGAAAGGGACAGAGTTATTATTCAATTAGTGAAAGTTATGAATTGTATTTTTAGGTATACAATAGTTATTCAAAGATTAAATGACTTCTTCTCATCAATGTCAACATTATCAAATTAAAGATCAGGTTAATATAATGGCCCTGATCGCAAACCTGGGTAATAACCTCTTGATAGAATTGACATCAAGCCCCAAAGGATCTGCCTTCAGTGCCCAGCATCCAGATAAGCCAAGACAAGCTCAAATGCCCAGTCGTTGTGTTGCTATCTTGGTCAACGTGTGTCTTGTTATGGACGGAGTCTTCCTATTGTCACTATATTTGTCTAAGACCGATAAATCAATGAAGTTCTCAACAGCGTGCTTTTACAAGAGCTGTCACCATAACTAAGGTGTCTCATGAGGCTGATGAACTTAGTGCAACTAGTCCTACATTGTTATCAACAGTTTCTCTTTGACTGGCGAATTGATCGTGTGAACGTATCATAGTGTCTGAAGGTAGGTGCTTTTAAAATGTTTATGTTTGCAACTTGTAGTAGTGTCTTAAGGTAGGTGCTTTTAACATGTTTATGTTTGCAACTTGTAGAAGTGTCTTAAGGTAGGTGCTTTTAACATGTTTATGTTTGCAACTTGTAGTAGTGTCTTAAGGTAGGTGCTTTTAAAATGTTTATGTTTGCAACTTGTAGTAGTGTCTTAAGGTAGGTGCTTTTAACATGTTTATGTTTGCAACTTGTAGTAGTGTCTTAAGGTAGGTGCTTTTAACATGTTTATGTTTGCAGTAGTAGTAGTGCCTTAAGGTAGGTGCTGTTAACATGTTTATGTTTGCAGTAGTAGTGTTGTTTAGATACTTACTTGTCCGATTAATCTGCTTTATGGATATCATCGTAATGTATTCCATCCTCAAAGGAAGGTGAATCTGACAAATCGAGCAATGTTACCATCTTGTTTATTCATCAAGCAACACATTTACTCACAGCGTTGTTACTAACGGATGAAATCATCAGTCACGTATCCGCAGGAACATCAGTTATGACAATGATTCCGTCGTTTCAATTTCAAGTGGCAACTTAGATATATCGGGCAACAGCAAAACAAGCATTCGACCTTTTATACTTTAAACTTTAAACTAGGTTCAAAGAACATAAGCTATGTCTTGTCCATACACCGTTCTCGCGATTTCCGTACTGAGATGACAGCTTTAATTAATTAACCTCATTCTAATCAAGGCTATACTATTCTATAATGAATGTTTGTAGTCAATACCTTGTCTCGGTAATTCGAAGGCGAACTAATCTAAAGGTGGAAGCATGCGTTAAACTCCCAACTCAACAACAATAGCAATAATTTATTGTGTCTGGATTGTCTATTATTCTATTTTTACAGTTTCATATACATTAATCATAATGATATGCATACCAAAAGTTTGTTCACCTACATGTGTCTCTTTGTGCATATATCATGTAAATGACGTTCATTGTAACGTCTATCAAATTGCGTCACACAAATTGACAATGAATCATCATATACAATGTATCCATGAGTAAATTTATCATTCTGAAATGTATACATGTCACTTCAGATGTAAATGTTTGAGAAATTTGACAGAAAGGGTCAACTTCTGAAAATATAAATTTAATTAATACTCGCATAAAAGTTTACTTATCGACCAACGGATAATAATTTCATTAAATATCAATTGACTGAATGTAAGAGGAACTATGTGAGATATGTTAAACCAAGGTTATCTCTTACTGAATATTTCACAGAAGAAAATAAAACTGTTTCATATACGTCCATCTTTAGTACTGAAAGCATCTAACCAATATGGCATCTAGCTAATAGGTTGAATGTTAACGATAATCATGTCATGTAACTCGTTACATCGTTACCGACAGGGGGCAAATGGAGTTTGATAGATGGAAAACAGGCTTTAAATTTGACATCCACTCCTCTGGGACAAGGCAACTATCACATAATCATTATTCAAATTGGCCATTAAATAATCACCAGCATCAAGCAGATATATACCTTCGCTTTGACACTTTGGGACTATACCGCATCCATGAACCCTTTAAGTTAGGTTATTGTTGAAGGCATTGAGGATTTCTGAACGAATTGACTGCGTATCCAGTGTCGCTCATCTCACATTTGCCTTCAGAATGTCTATTTCGGAAATTAAAATTCCAGCTAACGGACCAGTCTCTGTGCATATCAAGTTTCCTAATTCAATCTTGCATTTAATTCTTAATGGCAGATGAAATATGATGCTTAATGTACTCAGGTCTTCCAGATTTAGTTTTCAACATTTCGCTAATATTCTTCAATCATCTAATGGTCTTCCATTTAAATAAATGTTATTACATTTGGTTAAGTTTGATTACTTGTGTTTGAGGTTGGAGATGGCTGGGGTAGGGGGAGGGAGGATTGCACAAATGTTCTTGATGGTATAGGACATTGCTACACTGACTGACACATACAGTAGAACGGAATACAGTGGTTCGCTGTCTTTCGATATACGCAGGAAATAATGGATAGGGCAGCAAATAAAATAGTTTAAAGTATAAAGAGAAATTCCAACACTCGTTCTTTGAGTATATCATGATTGTATTTGTTACTTCTTCTTATCACCCCTTGATGTTACTTGAAATACTAGTGACATAATGGCAATCTAACTGGTTTCGGTTTCTCTTGTAGTTGTATTGGTTTGTATCTTTGCTTTTCATTTGATGGAAAATGTCATTCGGTGAGAGGACTCCATGTACAACTGAATCATGAATCCATGACAAGTTACAGGTCAGGTTACACACGAAGGATACTTTATGTACGGTTTAATTTCCATTCATCTTCGCTTATTTAGTTATTTAGCATTCTGGATCCTGTTACCATTCTTTTCAGATCTTTTTCTTTTTTTTCTGCATCCTTTATAATGTCTTCAATTGCATATGAGATGAATGAAGATTATAAATTTTGTATTTATAGCAACATTTGCCTTTTTAAAGTATGTCACTATTAGCAGAACGATGTCAGCATAATCTGTAAAGTTTTACATTGCTGCATGAACCTGCTTCTCATATACAAGACAGTTACCTAGCTTTCAACAAACACCCGACTTTGACATATGTTTGTTGTCTTGTTAACGTTATAGTTGCAGTATTTCCCATTATTGGTTGAGATGGGGTGGCAGATTAGCTTTAAGGAATATATACTTTTTATTTTACAAAGTTGTCCATGCAAATATGACATCTTTAAAAATAACATTAATTTTGATTTTAAAGTAAAAATGTTATCAATAACTGATGTTTCGTCGTACTGATAAAACCAATGTGTGTTCGGGATACATGTAGGTTAACAGTTTGTTAAGTTCTGATTTAAATGCGGTGTTGACAAGTCTCCTAATCCAGGTATTTTGTAAAAGTAATGTATTTTGTTTATCTGGTACTCTAAATATAGTTGATTATATGATTGAGTTTAAAAGATCAAATTCAAGATTTACAAAATGATTTACAAACAATGGAGGATGTTCTGCAATAATGTACTTGACACGAACATTGTTTTCCCTCCCAAAATCAACTTATGATATTCACTACACCATTGTGTATCAACAAATGATATGCAGTACATTCTTTTCGTAAGCACCTCCGTTTTGTTTCCACTCAACGCATCGTATGTTTATTAGACTCTCGTCGTATTTCTGTGAGTGAGTGAGTGAGTTATTGTTTAACGCCGCTTCGGCAGTATTGCAGCCATTAGCGGCGAGATATTTAATTTATTTGCCTAAATTAAAAATGAAAATTGCAATTGAAAAACAGAACACGACACGAAGGCCGTAAAAACATCAGCGTATTATCACAAGTTGAATAAAAGCTGATAATGAAAAGTTCGTATTTCTGTGACAGAGCAAGTATTGCGTAATTGAAAACAGCGTTAGTACCCACCCGACATCGACACCCTCGTGTGATAAGGAAGTTGTCAATGTATCGATTTTATATATCTGCTACTGTGCTTTTAAATTATGCAAAAATCATTACTTACGATTTCATAAATATCTACTCTATCCCTATGTCAATGGACATTAGTAATGCAACGGTGGTATAAAGAGATTATCTTCTGAGAAAGTATGCATATGACATTAACGAAACTGTATTGATTTGTTTTATTACCCGAGCGAAAGCGAATGTTATATATATTTGCATGAGTTTTATAAAATCATATGCCACACTTTCGAGGCTAATATATCATTCCAATTCTATTCCATTTGAATCACGTACAAACAGCCAGAAAACATTGTTTGGTGAAGACAGATAATGAAATACAAGGACACATGCAATATAATAGTTACTAGGTAAAATGATGAACGTGGATTACACCATATGTTAGACATGGGGATAATTAAGATATGATATGTACATCTGGAATGAACTTTAAATGCGTAAATGCATACTGACTGCAAGGTTTGCAATGTTTTCTACTCGATCACACTCCACGTAAATGTAAAGGTTCAGAGAAGCCAAACAACTCTCAGACAAACTGCATCGGCTTTCACCATATTAGAATTTGTCATATCGGTATATCTACAACACGTTTGAAATCGATGATTGTAAAGCTTTGTGTGTATGTTTTCTTGGTCGATTGGTAACGAAAGTAGGAAGGTTTTCGAGACAACAAGTCTCTTCTGGTATCATCTTCATAGGAAGATACTTCGCCTATCACTTCGCGGATTGCAAACTTTCAGCGTCTTTACGGCATGTAGCTCTGGTCTTTGCTGATTGGTAAGTGGATCTGGACGGCGCGTGTCGTCACGAGTAATCAGGTATTAATGGCAATCATCTTCATAGTACATGTAGACACCGCAGTGTCAATTCCGTGTTTGAAGGTTACATAAGTGTAGTGAATGTCCGTTCATAGCTGATTGGTAAGTTTATCTGAGAATTTACATATTCTTGGTGATAAAAATAAATCTATCTATGAATCATTCTGTCTGGATGGTCTATTGATATGCATTTGTTCTATGAGAACTAGTCGCTGGTTTCACCAGTAAAGGGTTTCTATCTCATAATGTACCACACTCTTATAGCGATTATAGTGGAATATGTTTGAGGAGACACAATGTTGTTAGATTCATTGATTATGCAATTGACCCTGTTCGACATTTATCTGACATTTAAAGCGACTGCATCCCTTGCATTATTAGTAAGGTTACTTCACACAAATTACTAATCACTAATTGAGTTTAAGTTTAGCATAGAACAATATCAACAATTATAAGAAATCAACAGTTAACTAACTCCCTTGAGTGCAATGGCTGGCACAAACTGCACACTATCGACGAGTATTGTCGTTGTTTCCGCCATATTGTATTATTGCTGTGATAATCGTTACGTATCGCCCTGTGCAACGTGTTACAATAAATGAGGCGTATTTACCAACGTTTAGTTAATAGAGATTCTGTTACCCTTCACTTCCAATAGAATAAGTATCTTCAGCAGATGTTTGAATTCTTTAGAGATTCAATTGCAGATTCATAACCATTTCTCTAGCTGGTGTGCGGCTTCACTTCCAACTTCAGCAGATATTTGAAAGCATTTGTAATGTCGACGTTCAATATCCTTATATATTTTATCACTGATGACTTGATATAATCTAATGTACATGTATTTGATAACATGTAATTATCTACAAAGTTGAACTATGATTATGCAAAACTAAACATGTTAAGAGACAGACAGACAGACAGACACACACACAGACAGACAGACACACACACAGACAGACAGACAGACAGACACACTGCCAGACCTTGGCATGACCATCTTCTTCAGCATGTTTCCTTCATGAAATGCATTATCAAAACAAAGTTGAAATAACTTGAAAAGTTGACAACAACATGCTTATGGACATGCTCTGGTGTATTTATAAGTGGTTGACGTTATCAGATCACTTTTTGTAGTCCTGTCTCTTATATACAGTTTGTAATGTTAAAGGGGCAGGAGCCCGTTTTTTCTAAATTTATTTGTTCAAATTTCCTATTTATAATGATAGTTTGTGCCATTTAAATTTACTATAGAGGGTAAAACATCCTATTACACAAATCAATTATCCGTAGTAGTAAAAACGGTGTTGCGTATAAAGCAAACAAATTTTGGTGGCCATTTTATTGTGAACACAATTTATTATTTTGAATGACAAAACGGATCCCCATGGCTTTACTGAGCAATGTACATTCATTTTTAACTTCATTTTCCGAAGAGAGAAGGGAGGTTTTTCGATTGATGAAATTATTTTTCAAATACATTTCAACGGCTTATTTGAGCGAAAAAACGTGCTACTGCTCCTTTAAGAGAAAAGTGTATTGGTTCTTTTTTCGACATCTATTACTTATACATCTTTAGTAATGTTACCGGAAGTGTTTATTAGTTCGGTTTACTAGATCTGTTATCAGCTATGTTTCAGCGATTGTTGAACCTTTCATCTCATTCTCAAATTTCGAAAAGCATGCACATCAGGAGGAAAACGTTTGATCTGTTCAGCCCCAATACAGTGTGTGATGGAGGGAGCATCGTCCGGTGTGTCATTTTGAGGAAAGACCTTGTAATCACAATTCCCTGTAAGAAAAATGTATCTCTAATCAAGGGAACGTCATTTGATATCGTGGTTCATTAGTAGGACCATTGCTTTGTGATTTTATGCTGCTGATTGATTTGAGTTTTAGCGTTTCATCAGCATATCAAAACACCATCTTCATCATCTTCCTCAGCACAATCATTTTCATTACGAACATCATCACCATCATCATCATCATCATCATCACCACAATCGTCATCATCACCACATTCGTCATCTTCTTCTTTCTCTTCTTTGAGAGGCATTTAAGGCATCGTCCTCCTTACAATCATTCTCCGCAGACTTCATAAACAAAGGTCACTGACACCTTTTAACCTTTGACCTCTGACTCATGATGTCACAGTACGAGGTGATTTACCAGTGCAGCTGGCTGTAAAAGCAGGTTATTTTAGGAAACATCTCACTTTGCGGATGGTTCTCAAACTTTTACAATGCTCATTCCCATTCTTTCAACTTGAAGTGAAAAACTGCTGGTGCAAATACGCCATTACATTACATCAGTACAAATACACCCTTATATCACTTCAGTGCAAATACGCCCGTAATCAGAGGTAACTACGCATTAAATTATTACAACCGCGTCTAATGAGTCCAATACGAGTGACGAAACCGGTCATGGAATTTTAACCAAAAACCTGGATACATCCTTACCATTTAACGACAATCACGTTTTGTATATTATATTCCATACAATGCAATGATATTGCCGGACATCGACAGTCCCTCTACTGTATTATTTTACTTCTTCTTATGCCGGACTGTCGAGCACTGACTGCTCGTAATCTGAGTAACTTGACACTTGGACTTCCACTAACTTACATCTTTCATTCGTTTCCTTTTAACACTTACAATATGACGATATGGTTATGAAATGATAGATTTGTTGTAAATCTTCATTACTGGAGGAAATAAAGATTATATATAATTCGAGAATGTGTTGCAACAAGTTAGTGATCGAGTGACAAGATGGCGAACTGCTTGGATCGACTTACCAATTACTGAAGAGTGGAGACTCACGGTTACAGTCCGGGCTTGCAATCAGCCCTGAGACACTAAAATCGGGCATGCTAGATTCGTCTGCAGCAAGCAGCATAGCAAGCAGCATTATATATTCCTACAGACAACAAATAAGTCACAAGTCTAGTGTCTGTACCACAGGCTTAGATAACAAAGACAAATACACACAGATATCGAATGTATAGTCGGAATGTTTGGAACATGCGTCCCTACAAAACCTAAGTGATGTATTTGTAGGTTGGTGTCACTGTAAAGTACATGTAGACAATCAGTGCGCTTGTTGTGAACTACGTTTGTTGCCTTGCTTCTGTTCTAGAGCGTAACTTTACAATAAATGTACAGAGAACGAAGTTATGTCTGGATTCCTGGTAACGTGAGCAGAAAGAGTTCTATTTTGTTAACTAATAATATTAATATATAAGGGAATTACTATTAGTAAAACTAGCATATTGTATGTCTCAATGATATGAGGTATTTGATCACCATGGAGACCCAACCAAATCAACAAAACAAACATAAGAAAATTGTTTAATATTTTGTAAAAAGAATTACAATTAGTAAAACTAGCAAATTTACGTCTAAATGAATCCACATTGTGTACCTACTCGCAATGAACAACCAAACCAACATTAATCTCACCTAACATGTCATATTTCACCTCTTTCAAACTTCTGTCAACAACAATATCGGCCAGTTTAGCTGTTGCTAAGACGGGAGACAACTAAAATTAAATTGGTCAGCCAACTGATGTTATATGTACAATAACTGGTCACAAATTTCTCCCCCCGAGGTTGATTTGGTTGGGTTATTTTCAAAGCATCACGGGGACTTATTAATCATTGCTTGTTATACTAAATGTCCGGGTCAGGTACATTTCATGTCGCTTTCACTGGACTAGAAGCCAAGTAAGCTAGGCTATATTAGAGAGTCCTACAGTAAAAACACGTCAACAAATTTAAGAAGAATTTCCAGAAGGTTTATTTATATAATTCATTAATGGTTAAGTTAAATACAAATCATACTGGCCAAAACCCAATTGGAAAAGCGATTTCAACACCTCCAATATGGTTGAACAGACATACAGTAGTTTACTCTGGTGTATACAATTACGAGTACATACACCTCTTAACAAATCATGTCCTTTCAAACAACATTCAAATATTACGTTTTCGTATTTCGTTCGTTTTACATTGTTAAAAATGTGTTGACACTTCTTATGAGTTGAGTGTATATATATAATATATATATCCACATCTTTTGAAAAGGATATCGGGACAGATTACTTAAAATATTTTTCAATAAACTTAGTTATTTTCGCATTCTTGTATCCTTTGAATAACGACATTTTCATCAAAGCAATTATTACCTTGTATGGTGTGTAAATAAGTTATAAATTATACATATTTGAGCAGTTAAGTATGGTATTTTTTTATGATTTGATACATAGCCAATTCAGAACAACTACAGACTATGATGAAAAGACGCTCTTTATTTTACGCTGCAATAGTTTGATCAGTGCGAGCTCCATTAACGGTGTGTGGCTGTCTGACAGCTGACAAATAGGAACTGCTGACATAAGCTGCAACATGATTTACTCCTTGTCCTCCAGTGTTTATAAGGTATTTTATCAGACATTTTTAGAAATTTAGCAGCTTAGATTTATACTTCATTGCAGTTTGATCAAAGGAAATGAAAACTGATTACGGTATTCTTGCATCATTTAAAATATGATGTAAATTGTCAACATAATCATGGATTGATTGATGCACTGCACAAATGTTAACTTGAAGTTCGAGCGCTATTTTGGAGGAATATTATTTCCTTCTAGTTTTCTGGTTCCGCACATCCAGTTTCTCTGAGTACGTTGAAAAAGACTTAGAAGGTTATTATACAGATAAACGTAATGTAAGGACTAATTCAATGCACGATAGTGTGGTGTTTTTGTTATACAATGTTACGCAGGAACGTTTGCTTGTTTAGTCTCGTTAGTTATGTGGATACATACATTCACACCTTTGTAGGTTTTAGTAGGTTTCTTTTTTATATGTTAAGAAAACTGTCTGTTCAGTCCAGAAATGATATTATGCCAAAATATATGATTTCCTGAAAAGTGAATAACATGTATATAGTCAGACCTCCTTTATCCGGAACTCGCTTATCCGGACCTCGTTTATCCGGACTCCGTCTAGCCGGAAACTCGGCAAGCCGCACAGTAGTCTTTCAAATGTTCTATATGCATTCCTATGCTATCCGGATTATGTTCAATTGTAACCAAATCGTGCGGATAAACGGGGTCTCGCGAATTACGATTATACTCATGATTGACTTCGTGTATATATTTACTACACTTGTTTAGTCATCATACAGATAGTTCACGTTCATCAACATAATTCATATGTTGTATTCACGTTCATCAACGTAATTCATATCTTGTATTCACAGACGAATTCAATAGATTGACCTCATATTTTCGTTGATACTTGTTCTGTTCCACATCAGTTTGCCTGTGCTGCAAATGGAGAGCATTGCAATGGACTCTGCCTATACGTACAACATAGGACTATTTTCATGTGTTATAACGACATGTAAGTCCTACGTGGACGGAGTCTGAATGTACCAAGCTCTCTATATTAATTTTAAGCTTTTAGTGGACGCTGTACATGTAGGACAGAACAATTGTTTCTTAAATAATGACCTTGACCTTGACCTTGACCTTGACCCATGTCAGTATATGCTGTTCGTTATCAGAGAGATACGGAATTCAATTAATTTCTTGTTCGTTTCTCATTCCTGTGGGACTCATTTCAATACCATTACTGCCGCTATAGCTGATTTAAGCTTATAATACATGGGAGTGTAAGATAACAACGTATTAAGACATTGTCTGCCAACCTAATGTCAATACGTTCGTCCATCACGAAATCGAAAGTACTCCTACCATAATCATATTCATTTCCGTATCAAATAATGGTCCGTCTACAAGGATTTTATACTACTGTTTAACTTCAGGTTCACGGTGCCAAGGACACATGCGTTTAATCTTTTAATAATCTAATGCTTTCATATATAACAATAATTGTATTGATTCAAACGTTTTAATAAATCTTACAATGACTGAGTATGATCTTAATTACGGTTCGTATTGGAAACTGTTTTATAATCTTGAAAAGATGTCATTAAGCTAATTGATCATATTAATGTTTTGCAACTTTAGTAATTACTACTTAATTCGGTATAAAGTACATATGTATCTACTCTATCTACATCTACATCTACATATACGTTTGTCTCCATTAATCCAGTATATATTGACATTGAGTCTTGAAACGTGACATAACCTTTTTACCAAAGTAAAGTTTCATAAGTGACAAAATTAATATTTGTACAAGACTGAAATTTACATGCGCTCAGCATTGTGTACATTGGATTAAACGAGACTGAGTTTCTATGTGGTCAATTCAGTAACATTTCGCAAAAAGTGCTTCAATTGTCATTTTTAAATGAATACAAACGTCAACTTATTTTAATGTTTGTTTAACAACGCCTTCGATTATCGAGGTTTATTTTCCCTGATCTTTCATGTTTTCATATAAATTCCGGTTCTTCAGAAGTACCACCTTAGAAACTATGTTTGCCCTTTCATAATGTCAAATGGTTAGGTCGAACAATGCTGTTTACAAGGGAGACTACTACCCCCACAGCTGCCTCTTCTAGTCTGTATTCTGATCAAACTACTCACGTGTCCCAATAGAGATTTGCAATGGGTTCGTGATTAAAGGATCAACTAAAAGAAGATGAGGGGAATACTGAGGCCCTCTCAATGATTAGTTTATGACCACTTAGGCGATGTAGCACGATATTCTTACTGAAATAAACTGCTCTCACAAAAATATAAATAAGGGTTACACATGGCTAAATGATACTCCCTAATCACATTCAAATAGCCGCTCGAAGGTAGTACAACTGATCTTTCTGGTGCAGCGATATCTCAACACTCACAGTTGAGTTGTAATATAGTACAATGTTGGAACCCTCACATTCTCCTGATACCTACAAATCTATCTCTCACATTGAAGAGTTGCTAACTACTGTCGCTTTATTTTTTTTAATGATATCCACATGAAAGCACCTATAACCAGTCTGATTTGCCTGAAAGGACTATAATAAAAAGAATGATTGTGATATAATTGTCATGGATTGTGTACACATTTCAACATTTCGTATGAAAGAAAGAAATCTTCTGCTTTCTACAGGATCATGACTTGAAATATAGATCACAGTTGCCTCCATCAACGTAATAACTTAGTCACATTCGCTCCCTTTTATAAATTAATGGTTCTTTTGTTCATATTTTGATGGTCAATTTGACAGAATATGATTATCCTTGGTTCCGAAACCTTTAAATACGATTCATATCAGTATTTGATATACCGGCTCTTCTTATTTGAAACATATAGTCTTATTAATCCTGGATGTTGTTAGAGGGTGTGAAGAGTAAACAACATATAGTCTTATTAATCCTGGATGTTGTTAGAGGGTGTGAAGAATTATCAACATATAGTCTTATTAATCCTGGATGTTGTTAGAGGGTGAGAAGAGTTATCAACATATAGTCTTATTAATCCTGGATGTTGTTAGAGGGTGTGAAGAATTATCAACATATAGTCTTATTAATCCTGGATGTTGTTAGAGGGTGTGAAGAGTTATCAACATATAGTCTTATTAATCCTGGATGTTGTTAGAGGGTGTGAAGAGTTATCAACATATAGTCTTATTAATCCTGGATGTTGTTAGAGGGTGTGAACAGTTATCAACATATAGTCTTATTAATCATGGATGTTGTTAGAGGGTGTGAACAGTTATCAACATATACATGTAGTCTTATCAATCCTGGATGTTGTTAGAGGGTGTGAAGAGTTAAGAACATATAGTCTTATTAATCCTGGATGTTGTTAGAGGGTGTGAAGAGTTAACAACATATAGTCTTATTAATCATGGATATTGTTAGAGGGTGTGAAGAGTTAACAACATATAGTCTTATTAATCATGGATGTTGTTAGAGGGTGTGAAGAGTTAACCAAATTCGGAAGTAGAAAGTTCAACAGCAATCAACTGTTTGAGAGGCATTCTAGAAGTTGGTGTGATGAAGAAGACAGATATTTTTATAAAGAAGTTAATCATCCATACTATATGTGTCTGCTTCAACAGCAATGTGTATAATAAAACGGTATGTGAAGACATATACTTACATGTATTTACCGCGAGCTCATTTTACAAAGAAACCTAATGTAAAGTTAATATTAACTCTAGTCTTTAACATTACACTAAGGTAACCTTATAGTGACTGCCGATCATTTAATTTATCAATATTTCATTCATTAGTTCACAACGTGTTCCTTTGTTTTCATTTTCTTCTTGTATCTTCTCTCGCTGTTGTTCAGAATGCATCCTCTCTATGTTAAACCTCTATGTTGGCAATGGTTCGTAGAGACACAAACCGGATTACATTATTCTCGTGACCGTGCATATCAGTAGTTATCCCAGCAAGAATATCGCCTTACAACATTTGTCAAGGAGTATTAATCTAATTAAAGGTGTACAAGACACACAAGCTAAGTCAATTTCAATGTAGAACTGTATCAGACTGGGGGCAACCTATTATTAATTTGTAACTGTCACGATTTTTAGACGACGGAATGTTAGTTGTATGTTCAATGTAATTCAAAGGGGCGTCTTTTTTGCATCGATGTGCAAATGTAATCGTCCATGGATGGATGGATGGATGAGTGGATGGGGTGTGTGGGTGTGTGGGTGTGTGGGTGTGTGGGTGTGTGGGTGTGCTTGTTAAGGTGGCAACCGGGGACAGTTGTATCTGTACACACCCTTCAACCGGGGACACACACTCAACCGGATAGTGGTAAGGAAGTTCGCGCTGTATTTTGTGATATAAGTAAAGCGTTTGATAGGGTATGTCACAAGGGCCTTTTGCATAACCTATGGGCTAATGGGATACGAAGTTCTCTTTTATCATGGTTTGAAAGTTATCTTACTAATCGAAAACAATTCACAGTAATCAATGGGTGTAAATCAAATGTTAAATCATTAGAAGCGGGTGTCCCTCAAGGATCAGTTTTTGGCCCTCTACTCTTTTTGATCTATATTAATTATATTGTTGAAGATATCCATTGCAATATCAAATTATTCGCTGATGATCCATCCTTATATGTGACAATTGATGATCTTGCCCTATCTTCTAATATGTTAAATGATGACCTTAAACTTATAGCAACATGGGCAAAAACGTGGAAGGTAGATTTTAACCCAAATAAAACAGAAACTATAGTTTTTTCTAGAAAGAAAGCGATAACATTAATGCCTGACCTTGTAATGAATGATACAATTATCAAATCTGTTGATTTTCATAAGCATTTAGGGTTGACTTTGCAAAGTGATGACCAGTGGAATAAACATATTGTAAATATTATATCCAAGGTTAATCCTATGATTAATTGCCTGAGAAGCCTAAAATATCGCCTTCAAAGGAAAAGCCTTCAAACCTTATATAGTTCATTTGTTCTACCATTTGTTTTATTATTGTGATTACATTTGGAATAATTTTATTAAGACACAAGAAACTTTATTAGAAAAACTTCACAAGTTGAGCATTTTTCACAAAATGTTCAATACAAAAACTCCGAAATACTTAACAGAATTAATTCCAATAAATATATCCTCTACATCCACATATGAATCTAGGACATCCAATATTCTTCGAAATCCGCATAACGCACAGAAACATATAAAAAGTCCTTCCTTCCATCGTGTGTACTTGAGTGGAATATGTTGGATGACAATGTAAGACATATTGACTCCCTTGCTACATTTAAGAAACATGTTGATCGAACCTTACCGTGTAATGTGCATCATGGTATAAAAAACACAGGTACAAGACACAATCAACTTATCCATTGTAAAATGAGATTGGGTTGTAGTGACCTAAATGCCAATAAATTTGATCGTTTTCTTCAAAATTCTTCCACTTGTGAATGTGGCTATCACTATGAGGATACCATTCATTATCTATTTATATGTCCACATTTTGCTGGAATTCGATCAAGGTGTTTCTTTTATGAACATGGCTTTGACTTAAAATCCATTTAACATGGAAATTATTCACTTTCTGATGAAATTAATCACAATATCGTCACTTCACTGCATTATTATTTTACCCAAAACGTTTCTAATTCAGATGTCCTTGGTTAATCTTTGTTATAAAATACTGTCCTACTAGTATAAAACTATGTTTATTGAATGTTGTGCGTTTCTCAGTATTGGTGGATGATATTGTTTTACATGTATGTATACTTTTGTACTGGAGAGGTATTTATATAGGCGTAATGCCTGTTTACCAATCCACTCATGAATAATGAATAAATATTGTTTAAATCACACTCAACCGGGGACGTCCCCGGTTAACAGAACTTTGCCATATGCTTTTTTCGCCCTTTTAAACCTAGGAAATGCATTTGTGGCCCGGACAGTACTTTGTCCCGTTTGCCTGTGAAATTTCATAAACACTTACACACATCATAGGGGAATAGCATTTGTTGGTATTTCGCGCCGATACACACATGTCCCCGGTTACATGGAAAATGCGAGGTTAGCAGGTGTCCCCGGTTACACGGAAGATGAGAGGTTAGCAGTGTGCTGCCAGCCACATGAGTGAAGGCCGATTTCTGTAGCGCCAAAGAATTTTTAAGTGGTTAATATTTTCAAAGTGACTTATATAAATAATTTTCTATTATATCATTCAATATTCAATAAACTTTAAAATTCGTATTGAATCAAGCTGCCATCGTAGATTGAAGTTATGTTAACTTACATTTAGTATCTTCAGCACGCATCGGGCGAGATATGCATTTACAAGAAATTCATATTCATTAAATAAAACCTTTATGCAATAGTAGGATTATGAGTAAATAAGCATAATCTCATATAACGCTCATATTTAGCTCTTTCAATCTTTTATTTTTCACATATCAGTGGCAAATGCTTACTAGACAATGCTGTAATTTGATACAAAAGGAACATTACATTTAGGGAACATTGATAAAGATGTTGTTTTGTATTTATATTACTTTAAAATGAAATAAAGATTAAAATGAAGTTAGAAAAGTATCGAGGGAATACCTTTATTCCTGCATTGTACTTTAATTGACTGTATATTCCGATATTTTGAACTTGACTTATTAATGCCTTAATTAATGAACACATTATCTCTATCATATTGTGAAATGTTCATAGGGTACACTCTATTTTTATCTATTGCTACTTAATAAACAGTGTTACTAATAAAGTCAGTTATGAAGCATGACTAACATATTTTGTCTCTTTGTGGATACTCGCAGTGATAATCTAAATCTGAATTATTACAGCGCATTTTCTGTATATGCACTTATTGATGTTGCTTAATCGTATGTACATATTTAAGAGCCATACTTATATCACACAATATATCTTATTTATAGATATGTATACCAATCATTAACCAACAGTCGATAGTTAAGCTAATTTTATATTCAATACCCCTCTGATCGACGTAAATTTGGCGCAGCTCCCAAGGCTGAATGCATTGTGGTCGTGTGGTAGGCTGTTGGTACAGTCAATGCTGGCGATAGTTGCCTTGGGCCGTGGGTTCGAATCCCGCATGAGACTCGGCCCGAAAAAGTACGAGAATGTGTACTATTGAAGGTAGTGTTATCCCAAATATAACCATGTTATATTTATATGAAGCAGATAGAGGGAGAGATATTGGTTGGTACTGTTACGTGTACATATAACTGATATGTTTGCAATTAGGGCGCATGAATTCGGCTTCTCATCGTGTATTAAGCTGCCACTCGAGTTTCATTGAAAGCAAGTTATTGTCAAATATTTGGCGTCGAGTGAGATGATTTGAAGTCGTGTACCTTTAACGAATAACTATATAAGCATATACATGCGAATACGTAACTTCAGGGTACATTTGCGCACATAAATGTTTCCATAGTCTGCACGAAGGATTATCTGCACGTAGCATTTGGAATGTTTTTCCTTGCCAGTGGTTGCTGCGCCGACATTGCTCTATTCAGTAATTTAATGGATTAAAGTATCATGCACGATTGAAAGACAATAATGTTAAAGTAAACATGTACAAGACAGGAATTACCCAGAAACGTGTTTCTTGGGAACAAATAAAGTAAGTCATCATTGGTTTATAAATACATCTATTAGACATCCAATTGATTGGTAACAGTAAAATCATTATAATGTACACACTGTACTATTCAAGCTTTGATTTTTTTAAATTTCAAACATTTGTTCTTTCTTATGCATGTTATTACCGAGAAACTGAATAGTTAATGAAATGAAATGAGTACAAATCACAAAAAGACAAACTTCAAATGTGCTCATGTTTACCATTTTCGATTCACTTATTCATTAGATTCTATTGAACTGAATATTTACGTTCATTTAATATTGTGCAGTGAAATATGAAAACATAATCATGTTTATGACATGCAATGAAAACGGTTGGACCACGTGATCTGAACAGCGGTCAGTTACTTCCAGGTTTTGTTATCGTTAATCGTTAAATAAAAACGGCCGAACACGTACATACTTGCTATTGATATAAATGTTGATATATGATGAAGGAATATTGAAGTGCGGTTTTCTCATCACGCTTCATTAATTGTGGAAATGGCAGTGTAATATTATATTGCAGATGTTTTCTGTCTACGAGCTCGTCAACACAGAACGTTTTGATTGCAAGTACAGCAGTTACACATATTCTCCAACTGATTAAACAGCAATTAAATGCAATAACTATTTTTTTTTCAGAGAGAAATGTGAATTTTAAAAACTGATATGAGATCTTCTATACCAACTGTTTCTGTCACGTTTGAAATATTTGAAATATGTGTGCCGTTTTCATAAATTTTCTTATTTTATCTCTTTCATTTGCTTTCGTTTAGAAACAGATCGATTTGCTTGTACTGCTATACAATTCAAAGACAAACTATTGTTGGCAGTTGTGAATCAAGCCAAGCTTTGTGTGAAAAATATTTTCTAATTGATATTTATAAAACAGTTTTGACTTTGGAAATATAAACAACTTTAGAATTATTACTTATTTAGGTTAAGAATGCGAGTTTGAACAAAACGTCAATGCTTACAAAATATCATTTGAATTTAGACCAATAGGTTTATTTTCTCATTCGACATACTTTAAACTTTTCACAAGATATTGTTAACAGAACTGTTTTCAGTAATGGAGAATGCATCAGGAATCCACAGCTCCGAATGTATTCTCCATCTTAATCCATGTATGACGTCATGATTATTTAAATTTGAAACAATAAATTTCATTTATGGGACACCAAAATCAATTATTTTGCAAATTTCGGTGCTTATTCATCGGATATGGTACAAGTAGCTGCAACCCTCATGAAATGGATTCCTCCACGCACGTGCAGCGCAAAACTTCCCCACGAAGCGGTGTGATTGACACCTAAAACTCTGACTTTCCATGCCTTCCGTGCGTTAAAAGTCTTGAATAGAACGCGGGATTTTTACTGACAAACAATCCTAAGGTTTCTAACAGCGTCTTGTGGCCTAATGCCTAGAAGCGCTGACTACCAAGCGAAGGGTTGCATGTTCGACTCCAGGTTCATGCATTAGAACAATTAATTTGTCTAGTTGAGATATTCAGATACACCATGACAAAAATACATCAGTCTCGAAAAATGTACTCGATTAGCCATTACTGAACATGTCTAAACCTAACACCTCTCCTGACTGGGACAGTCAATGACCAGTAGATTCCTAAATAATAATCAACTGATAACACAAAAGAGTGACGTCATCGCCATGGATTAACTTAAACAAACATATATGTCCGTGATTTGTATACAAAAGTGAACCCAAATGTCCGTTTCCATACAAAAATACCTGATAGACAATTTCCCCCGCTTCCATTGTGTAAATGATACACTGTCCCCGTTTGCTTGTGAAAACTTACACATACGCACTTATCGTAGTAAATGGATTATCAGGCTGAGTATGACCGTCCGATTGCAATAATGTATCATGTATGTCTGTATGTCTGTCTGTATGTATGCATGTATGTATGTTTGTATGTATGTGTGTATGTATCTCACGTGCCTCAAACATATTGGTTGACAACTCGTTGTAATCTCGAAACAATAAAGATGAACATAAGTCTGTAAACTTCTACACAGGCGGATCAGTGGTTGCCTTGGGGGGCAATGCGACTGCGATGTTGGTTCTTTGGAGAAGAAACTCTAGAAAGCTCTTTCGTCTGTCTACACAAACCGAGTTTATTGCATTCTTACATTGCATAAATGCAAACATATTATAATCGAGAACTCGGTGTTTACAACAATAAATGTCATTTTTAATGCAGACGTTATCACGTAACTGTACAAGTCGATGTGTATGGCAAAATCGAAACAGTGGATATATTACCTGATGTCAGTTAACGACTCACTACATGTTATAGCTAAAGGCATTCCAATCGCAAGACTCTGATGTTTAAAGGAACATCGCGGTTGAGAGTGGTTTAAAATGGCTTGACACCAAGGCCGTATGATGTATATATTTGAAATGTTTAATACGGAATAAACTTGTGGCCAACTAGTTACATACTGGAGTACATACAAGTGAGGCCTGCAGACACAAAGCGACAAGATCATCTGAAAATTGATTTAAGAATAAATTAAGTAGGCCTGCCTTTGAACAGGAAGCCTTGCAGATCTTCCACTCTTTGTCTTTCTT
Organism: Gibbula magus; assembly: GCA_936450465.1. Taxonomy (NCBI): domain Eukaryota; kingdom Metazoa; phylum Mollusca; class Gastropoda; order Trochida; family Trochidae; genus Gibbula; species Gibbula magus. The sequence continues at coordinate 1,882,810 of OW388305.1, forward strand.
GCCAGACAGGCGTTAAAATATGTAGTATTAAAAACCAACCCTGTAATTCTATAAGTTCTCTATGATTGAAATGGACGTTATTTATTATTTATCACAATCTATAACCATGTTCTTGTTATTCCCATCGGTTATATGTGTACAGGTACTTTAGGAATTATGAATCATAGGGATGAAGAATTTTGCTTAAAAGTTATATACTGATATCACGCGCCATTATTCACACTTTTTGTTGCTTATAAAATTGCAGAAGATGCCATATTCATTAAAGATGACCTCGGGGCTATAGCAGAACACTTATACCTGCAACACTACAAATATTATTCTTAATCGGTTAAAGACTAAATACACACAGCGCTGCGTATAAAACCGGAAGTATTGACGTGGCCATTAAGACACCGAAACCCAGGGAGCGGACTGCCTGAGAGAAAGCTTCCTATTTGCCAACAGTGGACGGAAACCAGCAGCATGAACCTGTCGAGATTGTTATCAACGATCTGACACTTCTGTTGACGTCAAAGTCCAAAGTGTTCGTTACACCCGTCGACAAGAGCCAGACTCTTCAGAACACAAATACACCAAAGGTTAAAAGTGTAACTGTCTCACGACTGGTGGATGGCGCATATAATAATCCGAATATACTTTGACAATAAATTTATAGATAAAACAATATCTAGATACGTTTAATCTTTTTGCCATAATTTTATATAAGTATACCTACGTTAAAGGTAAGTTATATTGATTACTTCATCGGTTAAATTCTGTTAAAAGTATGACTCTCAAATGCAAAACCTTAAACTGGCATACATTTGTAAAGCATATCATATGTAAAAATCCTATAATTATATTTACCAACCTCGATAATCGCCAGGCTATACGTTATGGAAACAATCTATGCAAACCCAAGATGCATCTATAAGGTGACTGAGGTTCTATCCACTAAGACGTAGAGCGTAACAACAATCATACTTCTACAATAACTCACTTCCGCTTTTACAGATCGTACACTTCGATTGGTTAAGTCATGAGTGAATGGACAGGCTGTCCAATGCAACGCCTCTAAACTAACACACATTTGTCAAGCACATCTTACGCAATACCCCAGAGTAGATATTTCTCTCAGAAGCTTTGCCCTCGAGATTACCGACGATGCAGGAGCGCTAAGTTCAACAAATCTGTTTACAAGAAGTAATACATCATTCCTGTGACAATGTTGACTCTGCTACTCCGTTATTCTGATCAAGTCGCACACGCCTCCTATTTTAGATCTGCAATTAGTAAGTAGTTAATGGATGGTGAATGGGATGAGATGAAGAGCTAGGGTCATCTCAATGATTAGTTTATTAAAGAGAGGGTTCGATATCAGTATCCTTCATTTTGTGTTTGTGCAATGCGTGAAATGAGAAAAACGATGCAATTTTACTAATTTTAAAACTTTTTAATAAACATACTTAAATATTGATATCCTCAAAGCAAAACATACTAATATCATTAGGATGTTTAACAAAGCCTTCAGTTGGTGCGGCATGTGCGAATGTGCGAGCTGGAAATCAGCTCCGCTGGAAAGTAAATCTCCAACAAGAAGAAAACATGTCTTTCCACACCTGTAGCACCCATACATGGCTTCACCTCTCATTGTGTTATGATGGAATGAATGTACACTATCCGTTGTCAAAGTGTCAATTTAATTCTTATGTCACCAAAACATTATCCTCATTAATATCTTCCACTATATTGTGTTATCATCATGTGTTAATAACCTACATGTATAAACATGAATGTACCCTCAAATTTAATTTCCATAAACATACCATGATAGAACCCTATTTTTATCAAGGTGTTGAGAGTTTTTTGGAGAGGCACTGTAAGTTTTCAATAATTTATATAAATCTGTATGGCAGAATGAGCAATACAGACACTGGTCTAAATGGCATTGCATTGTGGTACAGGATGACAGACAGGTGTGTTACCTAGTGCGATAATGTTTCAATAATTGCTTTGAAAACATGAAAATATGATATATGATAAATAATATATTTTTATTGAAAGCGCACGCTTCATTTGAGTAGTCCAAATCGATCAAAAATAGTATCATTTGTCGACGGCAGTATTACATTTATGGCGAAAACCCTTTAAATCGTCCGGTGATCCTCATATTTTCCTACATTTTTTATAAATTACATATAAACCTGCTATTTGGAACGAATAAACGAAATCTAACATAAAGTATTTCTTCGTCGCATATTTCCTCAATTGGAGTTTGATCATGTTTGTCGCAGCCGTGGATGTTAAGAGTACAGCCCTGCAGGTTTCCATTGTCATCCTCTCTTCCCATACTCTGCTTTGACGCAAGGTGGGTTTGTGTGATCCTCTAATAACTTGAATATTTAAGATAGAAAGTTTGTTTATCATATTTGCATATAGTAATGTAATATAGTAAAAAAACGATCTTCTTTAAAGACTGCCCACAATTTGTAAATTGCGGTCTGTGCAAATGTGTGCGAAAGAATTTCCTTTTTGCAGTTTCCAATATTTTTAAATCGCGCGTTAAGGGTTTAAAACCTTTATTTAGATTATATATATTATATATGACCTAAAATAACTAAATATTTTAATAACTTAAGTATTGAATAGTAGATGTGGAGAATCAATCAATCCATCGCGACTTAAGGAAATCCTTGGTTTTGAGGATTCGACGATACTTCCTTATTCCTCTTTAGCTCCAATGGTTGATTGCATTCTTGCATGACCTCATTTTGATGATATAACGTGTGTCATTGAGTTTCTGAAAGGGCTTCTGGACAAACCATTTTATGAAAAAGTAAACAAAATTACACTTCGGAGGAACGTCAATTAGTTTCCAAAAATTGAGTGTTAAAATAACGACTTAAGAGAGACTCTCTCCATTATTAACACGTGGCTTCTTTTCAAAAGGAAGCAGGGACCACGTGGTAATCATCTTGAAAGCAATTTTGTGAAAATAATTGCCTGAAACAGCACTACCAGTGCTCCTAGATCTGTCGACTTCGATCAGAATTCCCCCTAGGAAGTAGTTGGCCAATCTTTTTCATTCTTTCATCTTCATCTGCATAACGTTCAGTCTGTTCTGGTGTCACCGGGTACAAAGTAAATATTGTTACTTAAAAACGATTTGTGTGTGGTTTTAAATTAGTTTTTCCTCAAGCGCATGTATACCACTTTTTCAATCATAAAACAGGTAAATAATTTCAAATACTGTAGTTTGTGTTTCATTGGAATGTATTTCTATTTAAGAGTAAAGTCGACATTACACACGCTTATGAAAGTATGGGGACATTAAAGCTATAACGAAAATACAAGGTGTCGGTTAGGTCACTTTGCACTTTGTAAAGAGAGAAAATCACACGAAGATGATGTTCTATCAGTCGTGTTATTTTCATTGCCTTAAAGAGACAAAACTAGTTAAGGATATATGTACATTTTGAAACAATAAATAATGATCCATTCATTCATTGACATACCAATAAATTATCAATCAATTGTTTGGTTCAGAGTATAAGAACTTGACATTTCAGTGTTTGTCTTTTCGTAAAGAGGAGAAACCGACGATGTACTGCACTACTTATCACTTGAGATGGTTATTAATCTATATTTCTCGTCATAATACCTAATATATATATAACACCACCAGTGTAAATCGGTGTTATGCGGAACACATCTTGCATTCCTCCAAAGAGGAATCATTAAATCTAAATAGCCTATTGCCCTCAAGGAAGAGTGTAGGATTAACAATTCTTCATACAAGGGTGTTTCTTTGTATCCTTGAAGAATCAATCATGTAACTGATTACGTCATCAATGCTGTTGCGTTAATGACGTGAATTCGTTCATGAATGAATCTATGAATACAAAATCAATTAGTCATTCTTACCACTGCTATAAACAAGACATGGAATAGTTCGCTGATACATCATCAATCCTACATTCGTTACTTATTCCTTAGATGTGAGCATGCCTTATCAGTGCTTACTTGCATCAATCAAGCACCTTCAGATGTTAATTAAACAGAGAAAATTAACATACAACCTATATCATCAAAATGTATTATGTGGCAACATGTTCAGATTTACTTGTTTTCGACACATTTGCTCCATAACTATCTATTATCTATTGACAATAAATGTTGCCGTGTGTTCTTTTTGGCCAGATTCATAGATGTGGCATCGACCTTTAGAATGTGTTATATACACATCATTTAAAACATAACATGTCTGCCACTTTCATCCAAGTCAGGGGTATATTCTTGTAGCTATATAGATACTGAACGGGGGATATTCCTCTCATACCTTAAGTCCCAAAATGTTCACCAACTGTTCAACTTCCAAATTGGTGGTGTGATACTTTTGACGAGGTGTATATATTTGGAATCGTAGCGGTCGTTTGTCCTAAGGTCAAGTAAACTGCATTGATTTCCATATGCGATTTGAAGAAAGGAAGACATGAACAGTTTACTTGATAGCTCCCACACGGTCACCAGACCACTACATGGGTTTGTTTGACAATGTGTTGCCTATTGTAGCGAGATCAGAAATATATAAATATACACCTACATCTCGAAAGTTTGTTCGTCGACTTGCGTACATGTACAATGTATCTTAGTACAAATATTGTGTGATTTATGTACAATGCATCTTAGTACAATTATTGTGTGAGTTATGTACAATGCATCTTAGTACAATTATTGTGTGATTTATGTACAATGCATCTTAGTACAATTATTGTGTGATTTATGTACAATGCATCTTAGTACAATTATTGTGTGATTTATGAGGTCTTTGAGGTATCGTAGAATGGCGAAAACGAAACCGATAATTTGGGTTTTCACTTCCGAAGCGATGATTGAATGTACCACAGCATAATCGAATAACATATCTCACAGTTTTGACAGCTCACTGAAGTGATCGGGTCAACATTCCGAAAAAATACAGATTCTATTATTAGTTTTCATTTTAAAAACAGCGTTAAACATTAGCAATATGTGTCCTCCTATACATATGTGTCCTCCTATACATGTGTCCTCCTATACATATGTGTCCTCCTATACATATGTGTCCTCCTATACATATGTGTCCTCATGTGTCCTCCTATACATACGTGTCCTCCTATACATATGTGTCCTCCTATACATATGTGTCCTCCTATACATATGTGTCCTCCTATACATATGTGTCCTCCTATACATATGTGTCCTCCTATACATATGTGTCCTCCTATACATATGTGTCCTCCTATACATATGTGTCCTCCTATACATATGTGTCCTCCTATACATACATGTCCTCCTATACATATGTGTCCTCCTATACATATGTGTCCTCATGTGTCCTCCTATACATATGTGTCCTCATGTGTCCTCCTATACATATGTGTCCTCCTATACATACATGTCCTCCTATACATATGTGTCCTCATGTGTCCTCCTATACATATGTGTCCTCCTATACATATGTGTCCTCCTATACATATGTGTCCTCCTATACATATGTGTCCTCATGTGTCCTCCTATACATATGTGTCCTCATGTGTCCTCCTATACATATGTGTCCTCCTATACATATGTGTCCTCCTATACATATGTGTCCTCATGTGTCCTCCTATACATATGTGTCCTCCTATACATATGTGTCCTCCTATACATATGTGTCCTCCTATACATATGTGTCCTCCTATACATATGTGTCCTCCTATACATATGTGTCCTCCTATACATATGTGTCCTCCTATACATATGTGTCCTCATGTGTCCTCCTATACATATGTGTCCTCATGTGTCCTCCTATACATATGTGTCCTCATGTGTCCTCCTATACATATGTGTCCTCCTATACATATGTGTCCTCCTATACATATGTGTCCTCCTATACATATGTGTCCTCCTATACATATGTGTCCTCCTATACATATGTGTCCTCTTATACATATGTGTCCTCCTATACATATGTGTCCTCATGTGTCCTCCTATACATATGTGTCCTCCTATACATATGTGTCCTCCTATACATATGTGTCCTCATGTGTCCTCCTATACATATGTGTCCTCCTATACATATGTGTCCTCCTATACATATGTGTCCTCCTATACATATGTGTCCTCTTATACATATGTGTCCTCCTATACATATGTGTCCTCCTATACATATGTGTCCTCATGTGTCCTCCTATACATATGTGTCCTCCTATACATATGTGTCCTCCTATACATATGTGTCCTCCTATACATATGTGTCCTCATGTGTCCTCCTATACATATGTGTCCTCATGTGTCCTCCTATACACATGTGTCCTCATGTGTCCTCCTATACATATGTGTCCTCCTATACATATGTGTCCTCCTATACATATGTGTCCTCCTATACATATGTGTCCTCCTATACATATGTGTCCTCCTATACATATGTGTCCTCCTATACATATGTGTCCTCCTATACATATGTGTCCTCCTATACATATGTGTCCTCTTATACATATGTGTCCTCATGTGTCCTCCTATACATATGTGTCCTCCTATACATACATGTCCTCCTATACATATGTGTCCTCATGTGTCCTCCTATACATATGTGTCCTCATGTGTCCTCCTATACACATGTGTCCTCATGTGTCCTCCTATACATATGTGTCCTCCTATACATATGTGTCCTCCTATACATATGTGTCCTCCTATACATATGTGTCCTCCTATACATATGTGTCCTCCTATACATATGTGTCCTCCTATACATATGTGTCCACCTATACATATGTGTCCTCTTATACATATGTGTCCTCATGTGTCCTCCTATACATATGTGTCCTCCTATACATACATGTCCTCCTATACATATGTGTCCTCATGTGTCCTCCTATACATATGTGTCCTCCTATACATATGTGTCCTCCTATACATATGTGTCCTCCTATACATATGTGTCCTCATGTGTCCTCCTATACATATGTGTCCTCATGTGTCCTCCTATACATATGTGTCCTCCTATACATATGTGTCCTCCTATACATATGTGTCCTCCTATACATATGTGTCCTCATGTGTCCTCCTATACATACATGTCCTCCTATACATATGTGTCCTCCTATACATATGTGTCCTCCTATACATATGTGTCCTCATGTGTCCTCCTATACATATGTGTCCTCATGTGTCCTCCTATACACATGTGTCCTCATGTGTCCTCCTATACATATGTGTCCTCCTATACATATGTGTCCTCCTATACATATGTGTCCTCCTATACATATGTGTCCTCCTATACATGTGTCCTCCTATACATATGTGTCCTCCTATACATATGTGTCCTCTTATACATATGTGTCCTCCTATACATATGTGTCCTCCTATACATATGTGTCCTCCTATACATATGTGTCCTCCTATACATATGTGCCCTCCTATACATATGTGTCCTCCTATACATATGTGTCCTCATGTGTCCTCCTATACATATGTGTCCTCATGTGTCCTCCTATACATATGTGTCCTCATGTGTCCTCCTATACATATGTGTCCTCCTATACATATGTGTCCTCATGTGTCCTCCTATACATATGTGTCCTCATGTGTCCTCCTATACATATGTGTCCTCCTATACATATGTGTCCTCCTATACATATGTGGCCTCCTATACATATGTGTCCTCTTATACATATGTGTCCTCATGTGTCCTCCTATACATATGTGTCCTCCTATACATACATGTCCTCCTATACATATGTGTCCTCATGTGTCCTCCTATACATATGTGTCCTCATGTGTCCTCCTATACATATGTGTCCTCATGTGTCCTCCTATACATATGTGTCCTCATGTGCCCTCCTATACATATGTGTCCTCCTATACATATGTGTCCTCCTATACATATGTGTCCTCCTATACATATGTGTCCTCATGTGTCCTCCTATACATATATGCCCTCCTATACATATGTGTCCTCTTATACATATGTGTCCTCCTATACATATGTGTCCTCCTATACATATGTGTCCTCATGTGTCCTCCTATACATATGTGTCCTCCTATACATATGTGTCCTCATGTGTCCTCCTATACATATATGCCCTCCTATACATATGTGTCCTCCTATACATATGTGTCCTCCTATACATATGTGTCCTCCTATACATATGTGTCCTTATGTGTCCTCCTATACATATGTGTCCTCCTATACATATGTGTCCTCATGTGTCCTCCTATACATATATGCCCTCCTATACATATGTGTCCTCCTATACATATGTGTCCTCCTATACATACATGTCCTCCTATACATATGTGTCCTCATGTGTCCTCCTATACATATGTGTCCTCCTATACATATGTGTCCTCATGTGTCCTCCTATACATATGTGTCCTCATGTGTCCTCCTATACATATGTGTCCTCCTATACATATGTGTCCTCCTATACATATGTGGCCTCCTATACATATGTGTCCTCTTATACATATGTGTCCTCATGTGTCCTCCTATACATATGTGTCCTCCTATACATACATGTCCTCCTATACATATGTGTCCTCATGTGTCCTCCTATACATATGTGTCCTCATGTGTCCTCCTATACATATGTGTCCTCATGTGTCCTCCTATACATATGTGTCCTCATGTGCCCTCCTATACATATGTGTCCTCCTATACATATGTGTCCTCCTATACATATGTGTCCTCCTATACATATGTGTCCTCATGTGTCCTCCTATACATATATGCCCTCCTATACATATGTGTCCTCTTATACATATGTGTCCTCCTATACATATGTGTCCTCCTATACATATGTGTCCTCATGTGTCCTCCTATACATATGTGTCCTCCTATACATATGTGTCCTCATGTGTCCTCCTATACATATGTGTCCTCCTATACATATGTGTCCTCCTATACATATGTGTCCTCCTATACATATGTGTCCTCCTATACATATGTGTCCTCCTATACATATGTGTCCTCATGTGTCCTCCTATACATATGTGTCCTCATGTGTCCTCCTATACATATGTGTCCTCCTATACATATGTGTCCTCCTATACATATGTGTCCTCCTATACATATGTGTCCTCCTATACATATGTGTCCTCCTATACATATGTGTCCTCATGTGTCCTCCTATACATATATGCCCTCCTATACATATGTGTCCTCATGTGTCCTCCTATACATATGTGTCCTCCTATACATATGTGTCCTCCTATACATATGTGTCCTCATGTGTCCTCCTATACATATATGCCCTCCTATACATATGTGTCCTCATGTGTCCTCCTATACATATGTGTCCTCCTATACATATGTGTCCTCCTATACATATGTGTCCTCATGTGTCCTCCTATACATATGTGTCCTCCTATACATATGTGTCCTCCTATACATATGTGTCCTCATGTGTCCTCCTATACATATATGCCCTCCTATACATATGTGTCCTCATGTGTCCTCCTATACATATGTGTCCTCCTATACATATATGCCCTCCTATACATATGTGTCCTCATGTGTCCTCCTATACATATGTGTCCTCCTATACATATGTGTCCTCCTATACATATGTGTCCTCATGTGTCCTCCTATACATATATGCCCTCCTATACATATGTGTCCTCTTATACATATGTGTCCTCCTATACATATGTGTCCTCCTATACATATGTGTCCTCATGTGTCCTCCTATACATATGTGTCCTCCTATACATATGTGTCCTCCTATACATACATGTCCTCCTATACATATGTGTCCTCCTATACATATGTGTCCTCCTATACATATGTGTCCTCCTATACATATGTGTCCTCCTATACATATGTGTCCTCATGTGTCCTCCTATACATATGTGTCCTCCTATACATATGTGTCCTCATGTGTCCTCCTATACATATGTGTCCTCCTATACATATGTGTCCTCCTATACATATGTGTCCTCCTATACATATGTGTCCTCCTATACATATGTGTCCTCCTATACATATGTGTCCTCCTATACATGTGTCCTCCTATACATATGTGTCCTCCTATACATATGTGCCCTCCTATACATATGTGCCCTCCTATACATATGTGCCCTCCTATACATATGTGCCCTTCTATACATATGTGTCCTCCTATACATATGTGTCCTCCTATACATACGTGTCCTCCTATACATACGTGTCCTCCTATACTCCGGCGTTGTACATGTGATGTTTTTTCTCATTAAACTTTGTGGAAATTTCCTCTTTCAAAATTAAAGAATCCAGAAACCCACCTCTTTTATCTATTTCTTATATCCAAAGTTCAAAACCTTGTACCACTGACCTGCCGATAACATGATCTCTTAAGAATTATTATGACACACATAGACAAAGCATGATCCCTTGTCAGCGTAATGGAAATCATTCAATAGACGTCCAAAAGATATCCAAATTATAGGAGATTTTCACGTGGATACTTAGATCAATAAACTTTTGGGATATAGATAGATAGATAGATCTAATTGGGTCATCTGCCACATTCCACGTAATCCAATGTTGGCTATTCTGATCATTATTGGATATCGTATTAGCAGTTGACAGTACAGGCGACCATACTGCGTGATCTACGGTCTGTAGTGTATAAAGGTGACGCCTACAGACGTGTACTGTATCTAGCTCTAGTATCTAATGACGCTACATTGAAGAGTTCACTTTTAATTGTGGATTCCTTTAAGAGAATGCCCTGTAGGAGAACACCACATCTCACACAGCATACGTCACATATACATATGTGTTATTGAATGACAAGTTGTGGGCGACATCCTGTATGTGTTTTGTCATCACCATAAACTTGTCGCTGAATAATCCAACTATTGGAAAATAAATTTTTACCATATTTTACATTAAGCATTTCTTTCTTGGATTAAACACTGCCTCATAATGCTATGTATAATTTTCTATAAGTACAATTGGTTTATCTGTATTATCAGTAATAGATTGGATAGGTTGTGTAATTCTAATTGTCTCTGTATCTATAGTGAGCATTTACATGTACATGTATGAAAAGGTTTGACATTGAACTTATTGAAATTATGTAATTGCCATGACAAATACTTTAAGTTAAATGTTTGTGAACTTGTTTGTTACAGAATTAATGTGTACACCATTTTGTAATCATAGGCCCCTCATTTGTTGTACCGTGTATTTCTTATGGGCATTTTGTAGACCGGTTTCTACTTCAATTTGATTACATACATTTTCCTACTTCCGTCTGCCACGGGCAATTTGAAAGTAATACCATGATTTCTATGATAATAACTAACAATTACTAAAAGTTTACGAACTTAAAAGATAAATTGCCTAAACTTTCAAACAAGTTTTCAAGTTTTCAACTTGTAATTACAATCATTTTCGGATTAAATAATATTGTGTTCCGTTCAAAATGTTTCACGAATGCTGTTAATGTAAAGCAAAAAGGAACAAGGAAGGTTAGAAGTGTTCACGTTAGTGGTGTCGATCTTGGATTAGCATTATATTTTTGTTTCAAATATCAACGTACCGGTTTTCGAAATAGTTTATTCATTATATGTTGAACAGATCGGAACATGAAATTTACCGTTACGTTATGTCAACTGTCTTCGTCGTTTTGCTGTATCTTATTTCGATAAAGTGACGATCACGATTCATCACGATTTGTTTGAACTAATCCCTCGCCTCCAATGAGACAGCGTGAAACTGTATGCTCCAAATGTGAGTAGGCTTTAACATGGAAAAAGTACGAATTTTGTAAAAAATGAAAGGTGTTGTTTAAACCTGGTGTGATGTTCACTTGTATAGTTTTCTTCCGTTTGAAAGGGGTTCTTTAAAGATTGAACACGCAATTGGGAATGTTGTGTGGCATGCCGTCTCGGTAATATCCTGATGTGGTAAATATATTCCATTCAGGACTGTTATCAGTACCTTTGTAGTTTGTTTATGTTTACATTCTGTGATACATTGGTACCACGCTATGATCACGCTGTGTTACACTGGAGCAATACAGAGTCACCTACTCCTCACACCGGCATCGTATCTGTCTGTCCGTCTGTCTGTACCAGGTGTGAGTACCGCGTCCATGCACTGACCACTGACGGACATCTGTACATTGTATGTGAATTTAACTTTTTACTGAAACTCAGATTGCAAACTGCAGAATAAGAGATACATAGAACAGATATACATGTATACAGTTTACAATATAATAGGTATGTACAGCTGGTGCATTCAGTACAGGTCATCTTCCCACGGCAAGGTGAAAATGTATCGAGATCTCTCCATTGTTTACATTGCCTTCAACCTAGGCAGAAGTGGTGAAACGAATCAGCGACACCTATTGTGATCACGAGTTACCTCCCTTACCTTCTGTTAACATACAGGCAATGAAATCGCCGTTTACATTCGGAACCAATTCAAAATAAGCGACGATCGACACAGTCACAGAGGCAATACAACTGTCTTCTGATTGGCTTATTCGATTAGCCTGCAGTACGTTAAAAGCTCAGCACTGAAAATGCGAGGGTTGAGGGCAAGGGCGGAAGAAGAAGATATGGAAATCTTTTCGTTACGCCTGTGACGTTGTGAAGATGAGTAAAGGTATATATGGAGAATGTATATAATAACAGTTTCCGGTTGCCCCCTCTTCGACTTACACTTTGCGTCTTGGAACATTGCAGTGCTCCAGGTGTTATGTAAATGGCGTTTCTCTCCAACACTCTAGCATTGATAATACAATTCAACATAAATGATATAGTAATTGGGGAGTAGGTTGTATTATGCATTTGAAGAAATACATGATAACAATGTGCCTTAGATGTTGTATACCTGTGACTTAATGCTACTGTTGACCTGATGAAGAATATGATGATGAATATGATGATGATGATGATGATGATGATGATTATGATGATAGAAACAAATATCACATGAAACTACGTTTTCAAACAACATGCTGTATAGCGAAATAAAAACAAAACAGTGTACATGTAGTGCACCTGGATGCCTGTCTCAGTTGTCACAAATACAACGTGTGTGTTCCAAGCATTGCTATTAAAACATGACCATAAATTAGCTGTATTTGAGATATTCGGAGGGATGCTACACTCGTGATCTGTAAACACCGTTCAGCACTTGATCCTAGAGCCCTAATTACTGGGCTGCAACAGTGGAATCGATAATTGTAGGATGTTACAAACAGGCAACCAGAGATTTCACAACAGCTGAAAGTGTTGATTCTTTTAAATTGTAGATCATGCACACAGTAGACGTTTAGAATGTACTGGAGACAGGTGGATGTAGTGCGTTTAAATAACCATGAAATATCGGTTATCGACCTTTCTTGCCGTACACAACCCCTGCCAATCCTCTACTGAAATGAGGTGTGAGGTAAGTTGGGGTTTAACTCCGCTTTCAAGAGTATTTAACTTATATCACGGCTGTTATTATTATGGCAGGGAGAATGCCCGCAACAATGTGGTCATGCATTGCGGTGAAACCTTCGAACGTTAGCTGGACCTAGCGAACTATGGGTGGTAATACGGTGAAATTCAGTGTAGAATTGCACCCAATCCTTACTGCGTGTAGAACATTTCTCTACTGCAGATATAGTTGCCTCTGCTGAAATGAAGGTCTCTCAACTGTATCCTATGAGGTGGGAAATTTAATATTTATTGTTCCAATGATAATAATGATGATAATATCATATAAAAAATGTAGAGACCATCAGCTACACACACCTTTAATGAAGCTTTGTTGTTTAACTTGAACAAAGACAACATTATCTCTATATATCTATATACGATGTTTGGAGAAAGGTCTTCTAGAAAAGCAGGCCCAGTTGTCTGGATCAGATAACATCATCACCTGAATCAGAACAACCGCTTTCCTCTTTTACAACCCAGCTTGAAGCCGACTGTTACAGAGAAGTATTCAATCTGCAGCTATTGCGTGTGGTGTTTTTCTGGTGCGCTTTTGAACAGCTTCTGCTGAATTCCAACCCTCTATAGAAGTTTGTATATGTTTATATTCCTCCAGTTGTCTCAAGATCCTCTTTCGCGAAATAAGGTTGTATTGATTCACACACACAAAAATAGGACAAATTTGGTACTTTTAGACGAAATGTCCTCATGTTGATGTAAGAGTACTGTATGTGTATGGTAGTTTGTCATTGCCCCTGGTTGTAAAGTTAAATGGATAGAAGTTGGTTTTAAAGATCTTGCGAAACCCGACAGCTCTTAAAGGGACGCAATGTATGTTGTTAGAGTCGCATATACGTTATTAATGGTGTTCGCTTATCAATAAGGTTGGATTATTGCTGAAATGTATCATTTTTATGCTAACCAGTTCAAAATTTGTACAATATAAAGGTAAACATGAGATGTATTTAAGTAAATACATGTATGTTTTTCAATAAATTACGAAATCGCCAACCGGTCCAGGCCAATAGGACCAATACGACTCTTTGCATGTACACTTCTGTTGTTGTTATCTACCAAACAATCAGAACGTACATTTGCTATTATAAAAAAATTTCAACATTTCTCATTAATGACAAAGTCGCTAAATCAATTCATTAAAAGTCGATAAGTATTTTTAGCACACTCCAATCACAACCTAAACGTTCCAATTGATATTTCTTTTCAACAAATAAGATGTGTTCAAGGAAATCTATGGTTTGATGAAATACAAGTTATAAATGCATTCCCGATAAACAATTCCTCAGTGTTAGAGTTTGTCTGTCCATTCGATGGCAATCACGTCGCACATATATGTGTCCGGACACTGGTCGAACCGACCACATTTTGTAGGGTCAGCCGCACATATATGTGTCCGGACACTGGTCGAACCGACCACATTTTGTAGGGTTAGCCGCACATATATGTGTCCGGACACTGGTCGAACCGACCACATGTTGTAGGGTTATTTATCTGTGTTAAACGTGGTCCCGCCGCTCAAGGGCAACGAATATGTGACGGAGAAATATGCGCATTACTCTGAATAAAGGTGAGTCTAGAACCGTTTCCACAGTAATACGAAGGTATACAATAAATGAAATTCCTAGATAAAAGCGTTACAGGGCCCTTTTGATCAAGCAAATATTTTAGTCCAAATTTGAAGTACATGAATTTAACGAGGGTGCTCATCGAGATGTGTTGCTGGTTGTGGCGGAGGTTCTTTCGTTCGATTTCTAACTCGGACACATGACAAATGTATGATATCAAACTCGGACTCATGACAAATGTATGATATCAAACTCGGACTCATGACAAATGTATGATATCTAACTCGGACACATGACAAATGTATGATATCAAACTCGGACTCATGACAAATGTATGATATCAAACTCGGACACACTTGACAAATGTATGATATCAAACTCGGACACATGACAAATGTATGATATCTAACTCGGACTCATGACAAATGTATGATATCAAACTCGGACTCATGACAAATGTATGATATCTAACTCGGACACATGACAAATGTATGATATCAAACTCGGACTCATGACAAATGTATGATATCAAACTCGGACACACATGACAAATGTATGATATCAAACTCGGACACATGACACATGCATGATATCAAACTCGGACACATGACAAACTTGAACAACTTGATAACATTTAGCATTTCCTTGAATCAATTGCAACTCTTCAAATAACTTCAATTTTTAAATTAACGTTCTTAAAATAAGAAAATGGTTATCCTCTATGATGCTTAGACCCATTAATTCCCACTGCTACATTAATCCTCGGCCCATATTACTCAGTCTCGTTGCACTGTGTTGGTTTCAATCAGACCGTTTCCATTGTGAATAAGTGTTTGAAGTTTGAAGTACTTCAGCATGGTAATCTGAAGATGTCATTTGAAGCCTGATTAGCTCGATTGACATCCACATAAATCTTTGATGTCTTAAAATGCAAAACATAGGAAATCATTAAGCAGAAGAAAAGTCCGAAGTAGAGATGAAGTGTCTCTTTAAGGGAGACATATTCTCTGTAATAGAGTTCTCTTTATCTCGAAATGTTCTTGAGAATCATGGCTTATTCACTCTGCGCAACTAATGAGCCCCTGGACTCCTAAAATGTTCTTGTTGAAGACAGAACACAGAACAGTACATGTAAGAAATAACATGTTTGTATGATCCACGAAGGCCAAGGTTGATTGTGAAACCATGTGTCAACATTGATACGTTTACGATAACGTAGAGTTGTACTAATATCTTCATCTATGGACATAGTTGTGTGAATGGAAGTAATAAATAAATACATATTTTTAAAATTGTGTTGGTCCAAATAGAAATGACACTTTCTAATGTGAAAGGAAGGCGGTTATCTGAAGAATATGAGTGTTAAACACTTAGTGAAATCATTGATTAACGGGAATTGGTAAATAGTCACTGAACAAGGCACCATGAAATACTTAGACAAAACTTTCCTTCAGTTCAAAGACAATTTGTAGGACATCGCCTTTAATTACGTTCTCGGTGTTATGTTCGTGAAACATTAAACACGGAAATGAGATCTCCTTCAACAGAAAGCTACGGTTTGATGAATGACAGGATATAGATGAAGCAAATCCTTTAAAGTAACAATTCCTAACAATTGAAAAGGGACATAAACTTGATTTCTTTGGGACGTTTTTGTACGTGAGGAAACAGGAAGTTCAAAACCAAACACTTCCTTGCAATGGTTGCAAGTTACGGCCACTCTAGGTCATGATTACAAGTTACAGCAACTCTAGGTCATGATTACAAGTTACAGCCACTCTAGGTGATGATTGCAAGTTACAGCCGCTCTAGGTCATGATTACAAGTTACAGCCACTCTATGTCATGATTACAAGTTACAGCCACTCTAGGTCATGATTACAAGTTACAGCAACTCTAGGTGATGATTACAAGTTACAGCCACTCTAGGTTATGATTACAAGTTACAGCAACTCTAGGTGATGATTACAAGTTACAGCCACTCTAGGTCATGATTACAAGTTACAGCCACTCTAGGTCATGATTACAAGTTACAGCCACTCTAGGTCATGATTACAAGTTACAGCAACTCTAGGTCATGATTACAAGTTACAGCAACTCTAGGTCATGATTACAAGTTACAGCAACTCTAGGTCATGATTACAAGGTCAATGACATTTCGGTTTAATTTTGAAGTGTATGAAGTTAAGTTATATCGCAAGTTTTTATTATCAATTGTTGTAATTAAAACGTATCTGTTCGATGTCATATCAAAATACACAAATACATATACATGAACATATATTTATAAGAAAAGCATGTAATTATAATTACAATGTTAAATGAATTATATTGATCTTAAATTCAGTTAAAGTTTACACATAATACTTAGTGGAAGGGATATACCGTAAAATATGAACTTAATTTTGTGACATTTTGGCACTTTTAATCGGATTTATCACGATTGTATTAAGGCAAACTTACTCAGTTCTGTGAGGACAATAAACGAATTGGGGGTTTTAAATACACTGGGTTCTAGATTCCGTGCTAGTAATATGTGTATTTCACCATCCCACACGGGGGTATGTTCACTGGTTCTGGACAGTTTGAATTTAAATTATGCTGAAGATGTCTGTCCGTATTACAAGTGTTCGTCAGAAAGTAAAACTTTCCCCAAAGTGCACAACAGACTTGGAGCCTTATCTGGGGGTTTTCGTCGTGCTTGGGTGCAGTGGATATTTAAATACATAATGTACTTGTATGTGTGAAAACATCGCATCGTATGAGTTGAAGTTATACAATGTTAAACAAACTTTCTTTGATCAGCTTACACTGTCGAAACAACAGTTCAGTTCAAATGTCTCCTCACCATGTTTGTCATTTCCTCTCATGTAGCTGTACCTGGTTCTCGGAATAAGGATGTTTATGAAAGTGTTAACAATGTAATGTACCAGTATAATATTTAACATGATTAGGTTCTGTACTCTCTTAACCACATGCAATACCTGTTCAACATGGGGATGACAAATCATTCAGGATTTCAATGTTGAATAGTTATAAAAACAGTATCAATTTATATCTAAATTGTTAAAACCGTCAAGAAGAAAATGCATGCGTAACAACACTCAGGCTTCCCGAAGACATCTTATCAAACATCATTATTTGAACAACAGCTTGATTTGAATACTTTATTTATTTTATGTAGTTTATTCCCAGGCACCTCCAGATATATTTTAGTGTATCATTTATTGAATGCATTGTCAACACATCACGTTACTATAAATAGAAGTAGTTTTGAAAAGGGCACACACTCAAAGACAATAAACGTTTCAGAGTGTATTTCAGTTTAATCTTCTCAATTTTATATTCTTCAATGTATGTGACATTTTGCTGGATTTTATTTCTGTAAAAAAATAATTTTATTTTGAAAACGAATTTGATAAAATAAGTTCTTCAGTAATCAGTATAAATTATATTGAAAAGGTTCCAAGTACACTAGGGTAAACAATATAATTAATGTATAAAAGGTCAATTGTTTTTGTGTGTTTAAGCTTCCGGAGAGCTAACCAATTATGTAACGTTGCCTTAGGGTGACTATTCTCTTCCGATAGAGATTACTCAGGCCGGGTCATTCTGCATAACCTGTGTTTTATATCAACATCTCTCTTGTAAGAACAATCGAGAATCCTGATTGGTTGAAATGAAGTTTAGATATGCAATCAGCGACGTCGTTTTAAACTGAGCAGTCGTTTTGTTTCCCATAGCTGACGGGACGCCTAGAGCTTCTTCACCGGTGCGATGCGCACATATCTCTTATAAGGTAGAATTCTGACGACAATGTCTGATTAGTTGTGTTTGAAGGAAAGGTGGCGTTAACTCATTTTACGATTTTGTCATTAGAGGTGTTTTAAAGAAACCGATATGTATTACATAATTTGAATTACTCTATCAGTGAAATAAACTCTAGCTACAGTGGCAATCACGTTTATCGTAAAAGTTATTGTCATGATCCGTGTCATTCAATAGCAAATGTTGTATCTATACATGTGGACTCAAATTGCAAAAGAAACATCAACATTCAAAATACAAGATAATCCCAGAGTGATGAACATAATTGAAACAGAGATACATCATGTCTTCAGAAGCCAACTAAACTAAATTTGAAATTTCAAAACATTATCTGTTTATATTTCTGACAAACACTCGTTTTTGGAATCATCGTTTGGGAATCTCTAGACGAGTTAGGAAAGTGAAAAAGGGTTGTTTTTTATGGCGTCCTAAATTAAAGACGCATCAACAAATTTCAGTCAAAGAACTTTTTTAATATGGAAACATCTTTTAATAATTAAAATTATGCATCTTATCAATTTTTAAGTTAAATGCCAAGGATTTCACGATTTCAACTCCCCAAGTGTACTTGAACAGATATAAAAATAACAATATTATACTCTGATATGTGAAATTGCGGCTACCTCTTTTCAAAATCGACTTACCCCAGACAGCAGTATGTCGTTTGTTTACACTGTTGAATATGTGGTGAGGTTTCTTTTGCGGTTGAGTGTACTCTTTAACCTTTATTTACTACTTCCAATTCCAGCTGATATTGTATATTAAGTCTATTCAACTGTTAATCGTTACCTTAGCAAGGGATGAAAAAACGTTGGGAAAAATTCAAAAGGCGATTTCAATGTGTTGTCGTTACAGATTTAAACAGGTACAAACAATGATAACTACATCACAAGAATACATATTTTTTTTATCACTTTAGCAAAAGTATGGATGTAGACAAACATGTTATGAAGATAAATCATTCAATTCCAGCAATTTTAAAAACGTTTTCAGAATAATTAATGAGAATAAGAGCTTGACCATTACACAGATAAAACGTTATATCTGTATTAATTACCTGTACAGGGGAAAGAATATCGGAATTCATTTTAGTTCGATGCCTAAGGGAGAATATAGGGAGGATGTCTATATAGAGAATTTCTCCAAAGTGTCTTCTGATATCGAATATATCAACACGAGTTGATAAAAGATGCAAAAATCCGAGGCTTGCCTATTTATCATCCAAAACCATTCTCATTACGTTTCAATGAAAAAGGTCTTCTCTGAATTACACGTGGAGATATTGTTACTTTTGTCCATTGATTTCATACTATTGACTCCTCTTCATTTCTGAATTCCCTTTAAATGTCACTATCTTACTGTTATCTTGAAATTCTGTAGATGTGAAAAGGAAGTAGAAACACTGACAAGAAACAACACCGACGATACCTATCGAGGATATATCTACATAATATCTCCACATGAAATAAAAAAAGAGGTGAACAATATCCATTATTTTTATCTTCCTTTCTTAATATGCCTTTCCCACGCAGAAAATTGTTGTCAAGAATTGTAAATTTAACATATGGACTATAAATGACAGTGAACACTTAACGAGCGACAGGCTTTCTGTGGAGGAGTCTCCCGTGATTAGAGCTGTACTTTGGGAACGTTACATTTTTTTATCACATAGAAATCATCGAACTAAAATCGGCGAAGAACAACACTAAATCGTTGAGAGAAAATCTAGATGTATGAATCCAAGTTGTCCTGCATCTCTTCAGCTTCTAACATGCCTCTCTAAGAAGTTCCACCTATCATTGTTCATAACTTTCTGTATTTTTTAAGGATTGGTTTATGTTCATGTTAGCATTCCCAGCTAACTGTAATTGAAGCACGGCGGGGTTGATAGCCACAATCAAATGAGTTAACAGTAATACGTTGTGGAACCACACTTACAAAGCATGTTTGTGTTCCATGTTTTGTTTCAAAAGACAAACAGTTTTTACCTACACAGTATAATTTTCATGATCAGTGTCCCTGTGAACTGTCACAGTGTACATTTAAACGTGCGCATTAATAGTTCAGCATAACGGAACATTACCAACTGAACCAACTTCAAGTTACTTACTCAACTTACCTATTCCTTTAACTTTTCCGTACTAGCGTAGCAGCGCACAGTTTCTGGACTGTAATGCGCACAATCTAGTACACACACATTAACAAAAGCAGCAAACCTTAAATTAGCAAATGATGAAGACTGATAGCAATGTCCAGATGTAGTATATCAACTTTTAGCATTGAGTATTACGTTAGTTGGGCACGTGATTCATTTTTGGCGTTTGACATCCAAAAAACTAACTTATTCTTTGAGGTACCTGAAACCTAGGAGATCAAACTTTTTATCTCTATATTTGGTCTTAAATATTTGGTGAAAGAAAAAGGGATTTACGTTTAAACCTCGATTCTGGTCCCCCCAAACAATTTCAGGTTGTGAAGATTTTTTTCTGGACGAAGCTGCAAAGTGGCGATAACGTCATCATCGGAATCAAAATGTCCACCGAAAACGCTAGTTTAAGTTCATAATCGCTGCTCCTGTCGCCATATTGTCAGTTTATGCATATAAAAAGGATTGTCTGTGGACATCAACAGCTGCTTTCCGAGCTGAGCTTCCAATCTAAAACTTCTTTTTTTTAAGACATTTTTTTTATTATATGTTTTAAAATAAGGTATCTGGTAATTCTCTTTTTGTTCATATTGTCAATTTATAATTACTAATGTGAATTTATTACGTTAATGTCTAGTGAGTGGCGTACCCTGATTACATGCCTGGTCGCTGACTGAATCCAGTATACTGGAGAGAAGGAGAAGGCTCGCATTATAATGTCTTATTGAAAGAAAGAAACACTGGATCAACTGGTTTCTAATGTGAGAGTAGACTACTTGCTTTTACGTTGGCTACATACGATTTAATTTCTGAACAAAATTCTCACTAGTAATTAAACAGATGAACAAAGTGAAAATAGCTATTGTGGCAAATTAAGGTAACACAAGTAAGGTTTTTCTAAAGTATTTGAACTTCTTTTTGCAGCCTTTGATGTTAAGATTATTATATGAAGTCGTTTAAACCCTGCCCAAACTGGTGTCACTCTGTACGTTTGATATCTTGAAATGAAAGACTTTGTTTCAGTTGTAAGATCATGAAGTGAAAGTAATCCATTGTTAGAGGACAACTTTGGCCTTTAAAAGAGCTTTTCTGCTCTTGTTTTCTTGTCAAGTTGGACAGATGTTTTTTCAGACTGTTTGCTTTAAAGACATGTAGAAACAGTTGGTTTAATGTATTGTTAAATGTACACTTTTTGTTTGAGGGTGGGGTGCATAGATGGTATTTCGAGTAACGAACTTCTCTGAATCCACTGTGTATATCAAGGATGTGTTAAATTCGGTGAAATGGCTAAAAAAAGATTACATAGACCTTTCAGTGAGAAAGATGACGGCTATTAAATAATTAGACCAAAATTGAGTCTATGGAATTTCTAAATATCACCTTACCTTCATCCTTATGATTATATACGTTTCAATACTACCAGTTCCATATTCAGTTTATCTATACTTACTTAATAAGGATCTAGACTTATTAAAGGCTCTTATTACACAGTCGTGGAGCAGGACTATCAAATAATGTACATTTTCAATTTCAGATTTCAATCGCTTCTTCTATCTGACGAAATTGTTTAGTTTAACAGCGTTAGGTGATCTGAGAATATGAAGTTGAATACAAAATAATATAATATCAAAATTTAATCTTAATTTATAGTTCTTATATGTTGTGTATTTTACGGCTTGTAATCACTAGTTTGATCTTGCCGTTGGAAGACTCATAATTTAAAATTCCCCTGTTTTTCTTTGGATGCGATTTGTTTGATTTAATAAAACAGCCAAGCCACACCGACAGAAAAATTCCGTTGTCACAACAGACGTTTCCTGTCTAAAGTGATGTGAACGTTTTCATACTTAAAGCATACTACTGACTACAGAAGAATACAGACGGTTTCATTAAAACATATTCAACGACCATTTCCCAATATATCAAAGCTGTTCCGTTGTTCTGGCCAGACAAATCAAGTGTTACTTGTACCGCTGGTTTTGTCTTGAAGCATGTAATGTAGATCTTTCACTGCGCTATGAGACCTGTTTGTCTCCCTGATTGATCTAACGACCATCTTGAGTTTCTGTGTTAACACTACTGTGTGTAGGACTATTCAATTGTTACTGTCTAACTTCCTGAAACTTGGCACCATCGTTGTCTGATATATATCACCCTCCTTTATCAAGCTATAGACAACCGCATACTGTGAATGGCAAGGTATTTAGATAAATGAAAGCAAGAGATTGGAAATGACAAGGTATTCAGATAGATGTAGACAAAAGGTATTTAGACAGATTCAAGCGAGAGATTGCGAAGACCAAGATATTTAGACAGATTCAAGCAAGGGGTTGTAAATAACATTTTATTCAGACATTCGAAAGCAGAGATTGTACATTACCAGGTATTCAGACAGATGACGGATGAAAACAAGGGATGGTGAGTTACATGGTATTCAGACAGATGGCGGACATGGTATTCAGACAGATGGCGGATGAAAACAAGGGATGGTGAATTACATGGTATTCAGACAGATGAAACCAAGATATTGTGAAAGAAAATTGTGTCATATGTAAAGTAATATGTACATGTACATGAATTAATTGAAGTAATAATAGTGGTATTGTTAACTTCGTCATGTCCATGAATTACAACGGAAACACTGGACAAATTAAACCCGATGTATTTATTCAAATGTAAACCACATAACACATAAGATATAGACCGGGCTGATTTTGTACAATAACGCAGAAAAGCAGTGTTGCATGCACATTACCTTTCACGAACAAAATGGTATGGGTGATAAACTATTAGCAGACAACTTACCGTGGTTATAATTATAATTTCCTCAGACAACAGAACACAACATATTGTTGATGACAACTTGTTCACACAGCACACAGCGGCATGCTGTTGACAATAAATCCTACAGAAAAAGCGTTATTATTGCTGACAATTTGCGTATTGTATAAAACATGTAATGCAGAAGAAATCGTCCATTTCTCCCTTGTACTTAAGCACTTTTAAAAACACTCACGAATGTTGTTTTTCGAAAAGGAATGTATGAATTGAAAGCAGCACTTAACATTCATTACATCGGAGTACCAAACAACATTTCCATTAAGAGTTCTATCTAATTAAGTATACTATTAAAGTATTCCATTTGGAACTAGAAACTCTATTGGCGAAACTTTGTGAGAGCAGCATTAGTTTAAATGGTCCAGGTTATCAACGTATTTACCGAGATCCAATTTGTTTATCTCAGAAACATGTGATTAAGTCGATTAGTGTAGATTAAATCCATTTAGACGGCCTCTACACACCCCGCACCTCACACTATAGCAGATACCAGGACACTCATATCATCAGTACTAATTTGCTTTCAACATAATGTCTCCATTGTAACTTTATTCCTAAATACATAACTAGAAGTGTAAATTTGTCATTTGTGAACTTCAACGAAACAAACAGAAAGCAGATAAACGGTGTGGTGTTTTAACTGAAATTGTTGTTTGAATCTTAATTCTAAAACGTGAAATTGACAACCTTTGACGAGTTTATTTACAGTCAGAAATTTCGTTTTAAAATCGAAATTATATAGCAGCTCGATATGTATTTGCCTACTTGCGGTATGTACAATGTATAACTTGTTGAGTTAATTTGAATAATGTCAGAAATTCTGCAAAAGTATGCATTCTTAAAACTAAGTACGGTCAGAGACCTGAAGCAGCAAACTACAGGGAATGGTGTATACCTTCACAGTGTGTCTCTGCACTGTGTCCGAGATGTAGCGATTCGGAGTAAGCGTTACCCGCACCTTATCAGTAAGGGATGAATACCTGTCCCTACTGAAGCAGTGATTCCGTGACGTTACTGGGGGTGTATTCATGCTTGTTTTCATGTCCTTGGACCCACGTTTCTAAACACGGATCTATTTCAATGTGGGAGATGCGTAGAAGATAATTGATCGTGGCGACGAGAGGCAGGGGTTGGTGGCAACGTACATGGATGAGACCTTGAACACCTCCAGCCTATTCTTCAATCCAGGCTAAGGGTTAACTTATGATCAATGGTGTCGATGTTCATTATCTCTCAGAATAGTGCAATTCATCATCAATTCTGATATAGATGAAACGAACATTGAAGTAATACTCGACATGGTGTCTACAGCACGTTGTGTAGCTTGTTTGGGATAATGACGCATTGTACGTTTCAAAACCATTCTTTTGAAAACATCTCGGAATTGTTCAGTCTGGTCGATACTCTTAGACAAAACATGTTGTTTGTACTATTCAACACCTATTTTTATGTATGTGTTGTTCTATAATACCACCAGTTTAGTATTTCTGATATAGATCTGTAAAATTCATCAAGTTGTTGAAAATAAACACAGTGGGTAAAACATTTCCCTTCACTCTTGTGATTAAGAGAGAAACATTTTCTTGTTACGATAACTTATATTTATCCGCGTATTGTTTATCATCAACCCTTACATTACTTATATATAATTACGTTTTTGTGCAAGATATATTCTTGTCTATATGTCTATACTTACTTTGAGTTGAAGATTCTACCATTATCTTCTGGTATGTTTCATGTTGATGCATGCTTTAATCTTATTTAAAGGTACCGGTACATCCAATGTGTTCAATAAAATTGTATTTGCCTTTAATACATGCCAAAATACAATATGTCCTGATATCAGATTAAATAATTTCACTCAATTTGCATATTCATCCCAAATCGCCAAATATATAATTATTACTAGGTTCCAATTAAAATCGAGCAACATCATCATACTTTTGCAGAAACCGAAACTACACTTTCCACTTACACGCACAGTAGTTATAAGACTTTTTTTTGCATTATCAACTTAAAGTTTGTGCATTGTTCGGTTTTCGATCAGAAATCACTACTTTTACCTTTATATCGTCCGTATACTGAGTCGACAAAGATCAAAATGGCAATTTTCGGGAGCAGTCATTGCTTCTCGATAAAATAAGACAATTTATAACGTTTAGCATATGTGACCCAAAACAACACAATGGGTGTACCTTTAACAGTTAAGACACATCTCGCAACGCAGCAAACATGGGATCGTATTTATTATTATCCTAGGTAGATTAATAATGTACGTTACAACGAGATGAGACAGACCTATATATTGTGAAGGAATATTTGTATTTAATTTTGACAAAATATGTCAGCTCTACCGGTAGCTACTGTAATTTAAAAAAAGTTTTACAGAAAAGTCATTGTCCGAAACTTTATCTTATAACTACATGTCGTCGGAGTCTGCATACATCTCGTGATTAAAATCAGAATTATGCTTTCTGTGACGCCAGACGTATCAAAGATCTTATCAACATGTTTTCCAGCTCCACTTTTAGCCTTAATATTGCTTGAAATATTGGTATACATGTCAATTTTATAGTTTACAAGTGACCACACTCCACATATAGTATTTTACGTAATTAGTTTTTGATCTTTTTGACATAGTGTATCAAACATCAATGGACACGGTTATCCTTATATTTAATAACGTCATGGTGTGTTACTTTTTAATATTCTTTGATTCTATTGGTGAACAAATTAACCATAGTTCGACTTCCGTATCTTTCAAAAACTAAACTTGTAGGGAATCGCTTTCAACGAAATTACAATATTGGTATCCTTTACATGAAACGCTGAATTGGAACACCAGATCTTGATGGAATCAATCCAATGATGGATCCAAGTTCTTCTAATTAACGATTCCTATAAATGAAATGGGCATTTCACTGGCTTTTAGCTACATGATACTGTTGTGAAGGCTTGGTACAAACAGATCGCTTTCCTCAGTTCAATGACATGAAGAAAGAAACGAGTACTGTTATCAAGGGATACTTCTCCGTTTGCTTCTGAATATAAAATGTTCACTTTATTTAAAACACACATTATCCTTCGTGTAGTTGTGTAACCGTTAAGGGATGGAAACGTTTACCCTTATGATAAAAGCAATGATTACATGTATGTAGCGCACTCGTCAAGGTTGAAATGTATGCTCAGGACACTTTATAGTAATCATATTATAACCCTGTTACACGAATATGCTTCCTTCATTTTCATAGAGCATAGGCCAAGCCAAGTAAGATGAAATAAGGTAACTTTACACCGCCTTCACTTGAAACCCGGACTTTCATGTTCTCAGGGCAACACAACCAGACTTTCAGTTGTATTGTCATGTGAACAGAGGTCAGTTTGATTAAACTCTCAAACTCGGATTGTCCAACTATGGAGCTGATCGCACATCCGGTGATGCACCGAGCTTACAGCTGATTAAAGGCGCTGAAGCACGTTTTTCTTTCTGAAATAAAGTGATCCCACAAAAAGGTAAATGTTAAATGTAAGTGTTACCAATGGCTAAATAATACTCCCGAACAATAAAAAGAGTTCTAAAACGAATGTGCATTGTTCGATTAAGAAATGCGAGTCCATTTCCCTTCGAGCAACCATTTTAATGGGTTCTCATTAATACGGCCGCTGTGGCGATATCTAAACAGTCAACGTAGAGTTTTGAACATGGTACCATGATAGAATGGTAAACAATGTTGCTGTCCTGAGACCTACAAATCTCAATCTATTGATAACTCTTTAATGTCATTGGTAAATGTATATATTGGAATTCTGCTATCGGGCCTCGTGCAGAGCCAGTTAAAGCGTGTTCTATCCTGGAATGCTGAGCGCCAAGCAAAGAAGCAGCAACTCCCATCTTTTACCTAATTTTCGAATCGAGCCCCAGTCTTCAGGATGACGTTCTACCAACTAACCTTCATCTCCGTTCACATTTATCGAGCCAATCAGCTTTCTGTTACATAGATGGAGTATTAATTTTGACTTTGTCCTTAGTAGTTCAGTTTAAAACATTGTGCTGTGTTGCTGGCGGACCCAGCCAATACTAGACGCGACAGATAAGTTTGACATATCAGATTGATTTCTTTCTCCTTGCTTACCTCCCTTGAATATATTTTTAAAACTTTTTTATTTGTTTTACTTTTTATTTGAAAATGTCATTATTTTTTAATATAAGAATATTTTTTTAAATTTAAATTGAAAATTGTTTATGTGTTGTGGATGAATAAGTACATTTAATGAAGCTGATACATTTCTATGAAATATATTAGTTATTCATGGATATTGTCCCAGTATACATGCTTATCAATATCGGCAAAACATCTGCTCTTCAAAAAACACACAATTATTCTGGACCTGCTTCACTACATATACTTGCGTTCAGAACGGCAACTTGATAAATGGAGCGGATCTTTTTTTAGGTCAGGAGTGTCTTTCTGTGTTTATCACTGTTTGATTCAGTATCGAAATGCCTTGTTTGCATGTTTAACAATAATACTATAAAGCTAAACAAGATGTCAATAATCTTTTTTTTCAGTGAACGTGAAGTTGAAAAGTATTTTTTAGCAATATAAATGAATCGATATCTTTAGTGACATAGAAATGTGTGTGGAAATGGAAAATGTATCCTTTGAACAGATCAACACACACCTTTCTTCATGTTGGTCTAGTATTTGATATAAATGGTATTCATTAAGTTGTGGAGAAATGGTACATTTTAAAGACATATCACAATTTGCCTCAAGACGAAACCTTACATATCTCATCATCTCTTTTATCAAATTATCGCCTCCTAATTTAAAGCACGTGACTTTAATAGGCCAAAACGTGATGCTTTATAAGGCTTCACGTCGTCTACATCTTGAAGAGTCTTCTGACCGCTTCACTTCATCAACCAGAGTATACAGTACTCGGAAGTATCAGGTCTAACTCGCATTACACTTAAAGGGAGCGTTCTGTCAGGGTATTTTTGTGGAAACTAAATGGGGTATTCCTGTTCAGGCATAGTAGTTACACATCTAAACCTATTACTGAGGGTAATATACATTGAATTGAATAGAATTGACAACTTCATTCAAGTTCACATTCATTTATTCAAAAATAAAAAATAAACATTGAGAAGTGAAACCTTTTACATGAGTTTGAACTTTACTAGGGTATAATAAGCAATTGTTGGTCAGTCTCAGTTTCTGTCACTTTGTAGATATTGTATCAATATAAATGTTCTACATATATAGAAATGGTAAGATCAGTAACATTACAGCATTTTTGTGCACAAAACAACGCTAGGACCTAGCTTCTCTTTAAGTTTTAATCAGACAGGCGTTAGGGAACATTAAAGAGACCAGAAGGACATATAAGTCGTTAAAGAGAGCATCTGGTACCAAATTGATAATTGCATGGACCCAGGCCACCTCTGCTTGACCATGGCGAGTTCACTCCCCCTCAGGAAACTAATCCAAAGCTGTCATTGGTCAGAAAGCTGTGACAGGATCCACCAGTATCGCAGGTACTGCTATTGAGCCGCAGTCTTGGTTGAAAGCCATTGCTATCGTTTGTTCCGATAGGTCTTCATGACAACGTGTTAGTGATTGATTAGGGACCGGAATGAAGGATCGTCGATACCATAGCAACATGAGAATATATAAAGCATATATATGTAGTAGACAATTGTTTTAAGAAATCGACCCGGTGTTATCAAAGACGAAGTTATGTAACAACCATTAAATCAGAATTACGTTATGGCAGATATAAAATATATATCCTCACAAGAAGAAGCGAATGACAATTTCTTGGAAAAGCAACCGTCTGTACAATACGAAAAATGAAAATCAGAAATTTGTTTTTATCAGCAAATTTCAAGAATTGATTTCCTTCCACATTTGAAGTGTGCCGTCACCGGAGTATAAAGAGCGCATCTATAGTTGCGGAACTCTCGGCCTGTTGACTCGACACCTGGTGCTCACTGTGGAATAACTCACAGCGTGGACCAGCAGCGTATGTAACATGTGGGTCTGGTTATCAGAGGTACCGCATTGCTTAGACGGAACCATGCGCTAGAGCTGGAGAGGGCAGGGCGCGGAACTGATAAGTGTATTGTGATCCTCTGTGTCTTCCTCGTATAGTATATACACTGCTGAGTTACCCAGGTAAGCTCTTTGAATTGCATATACCTTGTCACATGTCTCTCATGGTATGGGTATAACGGATTACTGGTATTGTTATTCCATCTACGATGCTTTCCTGTAAATGGTTATATATCGTCAAAGTAGCATTGCATTGTGTTGACCTCTGACGTTTATGATAACTTCATTAATAAATGGTATTGCTACATATTTTACTTGCTTTGTTAATGACTCCGCACAAAAGGGTTGATTTATTTCTTCATTGACATTATCTACCTTCTAAATGGGTTCTCGGGATACAGTTAGTTATGAATAATGTAAAATGAAACTATGGTAGACTGGTAAATGAGATCATATATTCTCTAAGAATGGATTCTCAAGACTTCTGTTTGAAAGTTTGATAGGGTGTAAATGTCAGAAAGGGTTGGATAAAAGATGAGATTATTTTCTTTCAAAGTTTATTTCATGACAATTTGAGCATTGTATGCGATATAAGCTGAGCTGTGATATATTTCTACAAATATTTTGATTTGTAGCAACGTTTGAAAGGTAAAACATAACTTATGTCAAATGAGTATTTATTAAGTATGTATGTAATGTTCCCTTGATTTGGACGTTGACGTGTTATAGTCTGTGCCTAATTTATTGGCGTATGTTAATTAGTATGTGTATAGTTATATGGCAGGGGAAGTAAATGATTCACATTGTTACATTTGGGATAACACTACCTTCAATAGTACAAATTCTTGTACATTTTAGGACAGAGTCCCTTGCGGGATTCGAAAACACACGCCAGCACTGACCGTACCTGATTGCCATGATCCATCTTGGCTTAGATTGCCTCAATTTATAAGACATTCATTTAAAACTGTTTACATGTACGGTGTTCATAGGAAATATCAGTTAATATTTGGAAGCGAGCATACATCGATCTTACTTGTATAACATTATACTAAATTCATGAAAATGCACAACAGTTATAACTCCCACGTCGATACAGTGTCCACCATCCTTGGAAACAAATGTACGTATCTACATGGCTACAGTTTACAAAATAAAAAGAGCTGCACCAAATATGACCCTTATATTGATGATGACTGACGTCAAAAATATGAAATGATGCAGTAGTATGTCTCTTGTTGACGATCTCACTCAGAACGTATCAGAGTTCAGATGTGTTTAACATGCCGTCAACGTTACGCTGTACTCGTATCTATGTTCAAGGAAATCTGACAATGCATTGTACATATCGTAGATATAAAGTTAATTAATGTGCTCATATCAATTCAACCAATGTTCAGAGGTGTTCTTCCTGAGTGTAATATCACGAAAATGTTATTTTCCAAAATGGTCGGTTGCTCCGATTCTCTTCAATCTTGATCTCAACAACGGAATAACATACTTGTGAATATGATGCAAAACCATCTGATCAAATTTTGAATCATAAGATTCACAAATGGTTTCCAGATATTGGTTTTCTTTTTTAGATAAAAACGCTTTAAACGTACTATAATATTGCGTGATTGAAGCCAGACAAAGAAACACTATATCATTTATAATTCAAGTGAGAGAGTTATGTTTGATTGTCGTGGTTTGCCATGTATCCACTCCATCACGTATAAGACGGCTAGAGACGTTCACTGTTGATCTTAGGAGGAGAGGGGGATATGCATGTTAAAGAGAACAAGTGAACAGTCCATTATATCATATCATTACCATCCTTCATTCTAGGATTTGAAGATCTCATTTTAACAAGTGCATAGGATCACTCCTACCATTGGCCGCGATGTCGATGACCAGGGAGAACTATTAACACATACAACAGTAGAGTCAATTTTAACGTTGACAATTAATCAAGACAGGCAGTTGTTAATTCAAATTGAACATAACAATAAAGTGTTGTTATCGTTTCCCAGTCTTTCATAATGATTCATCACAAGTTTCAATTTCATCGCAATAAAACTGCCCCCGAAGCCATAAAACTGCTTGCTGTTACAACCATGGACATAAAATGGGTAACTCATATACTCGACCATATATAAAACCGTACGAACACATCTCCTGGTAATTGTCTCTTTTGAATCAAGGGAGATCAATCTACATTGTATTAATTAGGTCCATTTAGTTTTGCATGGAAGTCGAAAATAATCTGTAATTACATTTTTGAAAATTGTCAGTCTTTTTTCGCCAATGAGCTAAAAGTAATTTCAAAAGGAGAGAGTCTTGGATGTACAGTATCACTTCACATGCAGTTCATTGTTTAAAGAATAAAGGTTGACTGAGTACAGGGGCATCTACAGAAAGGTTCTTGATATGGCTTTGGGTCACTTGAATGTTCACATTTATTATAATTCTGAATTGCTAAAGAATTGCTAGAAGTTTTATGGTTATTTGTGACATTTAATGTAAGCTTACATTTCAATATTATTTGTACAATATAAATTGGGGTTGTCAACATTATCTTCATGTCACTTTTTCTATGAATCACATTTGCTATGAATCATATTTTCTGAGGATTATAAATTATTTAGATAAATGCAGTGAAGCACGTGCCTTGATACAGAATGTACGTTTCAAGTATCTCCCAGTACGAACAGGTTGTAGTTATAACTGCCTTGATTGGGTTAACCAACTTCATATCAAGTCAATGCATTTGGTGTCATGATCCAAAATTAGAAATGTCTGTCTTTAATCTGGAATATAAATGATCACGTATTGATTTGTTTTGTCAGAGGCAATATACAGAAGTTAACAGGAAAACCGAAGATGAAAAAGAAGATGTCACATATAGTCATTATATCCACCCCACAGCGTTTTTTTTTTAGTTTTCATTCTGTCCCTGTATACCTTCCGAAATTTTGTCCGTAGCAAATCTTCTAAACTATAAATAAAAGCTTCACAATAATTAATGCAAAGGACATGTCCTAGAGGTGCATTGTTGTTACGACTGTATCTGTATGGTATGTGCATTTCATGGACACATTACTTTAACTGCGTGCCGCTTTGTCCAGAGAAACTGTTCACACAGACTTCACCAAATATGATAACAAGTCAACCTGATCCCTCAGCGTGTGATGCCGCTTGGTTTGGTTTGACCGATGTGTGGCGCAGTTCGATGCACCATTGATTGACACAAGAGCTCTCCGTGCAGTGACTACATGATCAATTCATGTTGTCTTCCAATATATACAAGAGTAGCCAACCTGAACACATGAATAAATGTGAAAATACCACTAAAACAATTAATATACTCAATTTAAACAAACTTTACGCTCATGTAATTCAATACCCATAGATTTGCCTTTTGCTAATTTGACGTTTCTTTGATTCGCGGGAAGCGAGGGTACGGTACGAACATGTAGGTGAGCGGTGTGTTTCTTCTGAATCGTAAAGACGCATAATTACAGCAGTCTGCTTTGAAGCCACGTTCCATATAAGGACAACCATGAGAATTAAGAGAATTTAGAATTTATTCTGGTTTGACGCACATAAAAACCAGTTCATATTTTTAACAGAAGCATTCAAGATATGATCATGAAAAAGGAAACACGTTTTATCTTTTTATCGGAAGCATGCAAGTTTAATATTGGTAATGAAAAGGCAAACACTTTTTTTTCTTTTTCGTAAGTAAATAAGATTGGTATTGAAAAGGCAGTCACTGTTCATCGTTTAACCGGAAACTCGTATTGAAAAGGCAGTCACTGTTCATCGTTTAACCGGAAACTCGTATTGAAAAGGCAGTCACTGTTCATCGTTTAACCGGAAACTCGTATTGAAAAGGCAGTCACTGTTCATCGTTTAACCGGAAACTCGTATTGAAAAGGCAGTCACTGTTCATCGTTTAACCGGAAACTCGTATTGAAAAGGCAGTCACTGTTCATCGTTTAACCGGAAACTCGTATTGAAAAGGCAGTCACTGTTCATCGTTTAACCGGAAACTCGTATTGAAAAGGCAGTCACTGTTCATCGTTTAACCGGAAACTCGTATTGAAAAGGCAGTCACTGTTCATCGTTTAACCGGAAACTCGTATTGAAAAGGATACTATAACCACGTTATCTTTCTCAATCAAATATGTATCTCCACTACTTACTTCTTCCATTCAAGTTCTTTCATAAATCATCAATAATTTAAAGTATCGTCTCTCATTTCACTGCAGATTGTTAAGTAAACACATGTTTGGAATGTTGTCATTTCTGGAATAGATTAACATGTTACAGCTCAATATATATTCTTGTACTTCGGAAAACGTAATTCGATGATACATATTTAGCTCCTGACACACGTACACTCGGTGTTTCCTCACGTAACGCTCATAAGATTACTGAAGCATGTGACGCTCTCCCATCCACGTACTCAATAGACTTTCAGGATTATGCCGAGGTTCCGAGTTAACTCCCTTGTATCCATTATTTATCTATGGAAGATCGGAAAGGCTTATGCATCTCTTCAATGTAGGTCCTCATTGGATTGATAAGGGTAAAGGTAGTTAGGCAGTACGGGAAGAATAAGCATTATGTAAGCATTGAAGGATATACATGCATGCGTTGTTTTTTTCAGTATTTTTCAATGAATGTCGAAAATAGAAAGTATGTTAATTATATTTAACTTAATAGCGAAGTAATGTTGATAGATTAAAAATATAACAATTGAATTCTTATATTTAAAGTAAATAGAAGACGCTAATTTTTAAATAGTTTTCAAACAGTAAAGTGGGCGCGTCAAAGGGATTTAAATTGAATAATAGGCGCCAGACCCTAAATATTTATAGAAGTATACCCACCCATCCATCTATATAACATATAAAGGCATTACACTGTTGATCCTGACATAGGACCGGAAATGGTGAAACTGGTTTTCTGACTCAAATACGCCTTGTAAACGTCGTAGACGGATTCAAGTTTCCATGTCCGGTCCTTTTGCAGGACCCACCAAGGAATACCTTCTTACATGTGTTATTACATCGGCAGGTTACTTATATATTAAGGGTATGGCGCCTGTGAATTTAATCTAATAGATGTACTGCTACGTCTATTATTGATTTACATTACGTCCTGTGAACTTGCAGTTTGTCTTTGTCAAATATGCGTGAATTTCAGCCTATGAAAAGAGTGATGGCTTCATATTTGCGATGAATCGAATAATTTTCCGTTGCGCTTCAAACCAGCTCAGCTCGTGACAAGACCTCGATGATCTTTCAATAAGCGTGAAGTTGATCCAAGGAACTATAAATAAACTTAAGACAAACATTCTCAAGTTGAAAATATTGGATAATTCGCGTTAGCATTCTCCACGCATTCAATAACCTATAAATAACTTAACAGTCTTTCTTTCAACCTTTCACTTGATCAAAATTAAAAACCTAGATAAGGAATAATACAAACTTAAGCTTTCAGAGAAAGCTGTTTCATTAATCTTCTAGTAATTCTTTTAAAGAAGAGTTATATCAAGATCGTGATCAATTGCAAGTGTGACAAGAAGTTCCTAGTCGCCTGGGTATTCAGACTACGTCTCGTCTATGGGGAAGCAAACACCTGTAGTTTATTTCTGGATATTGAAAACAATACAATTCATGAATTTATGTGTGCGGTATCTTGAGTAACATTGACAATATTTAGCAAATGGAAAATATAATGCAAGAAAAGGATGGAAATAAACATCCATTGTTGTTTGATTTTCAAAAAGGATATGGTTAACATTAAGAATCATGAGTTTATATATATTTACAAAGTCTAAGCATAGCTCAGTTTCAGTTGATGATGGACATAGGGAATGCTTTGTTCATGGCAGATGAAGACGCATATTGAACACTGAACACTTAGAATTTAATTTTTCTGCATTTGAAATTGTTTGAAATCAACAAGCCATTAATGACCAAGTGAAAAAATGAACTCGATTATATATAGCTAGCAGTATTAACCCACACACACAAACAATGATAGAATAGTTTTAACAATCATTTCATTTGTATTTCCTACGACTTCAGCCCGTCTCGATTCCGTCACAATCTTTGATAGTTTCGTCTGACAAATATCTCCATGTTCGTCATGAAGCTTATCAGGCCTCGATAATCCGAACGCTTCCGTTTTTCATTAAAAACGTTCGGATAGTGAAATGTTCGGACTACTGAGAACTGAGGACTACTAAAGAGATTAGTTTGGTTACATCTTCCTACCGTTCGGAAACTACGAGATTCGGATTATCGGAGGCCGGATTATCGCGGGTTGACTGTATCATTTTCTGATACAGGATTTTGAAGTCATCTTTCGATTTCCATAATTCCTCTCTACCTTGAAAAGAGCAACGATTGGATGTATACCTCAATCAAATTCTATATAAAGCTCACAATACATATCAACCTATGACAGTTCCATTAACATTAACATAAACACTGTATGCCATGCTCTGCCATATCCCATGATGAACGTACAAAACCTGAACAATCATATTGATTAATTCAACCCCATATAGTTGATTTGTTTCATTCCATTAACGATT
The DNA here is from genome assembly GCA_936450465.1 of Gibbula magus. NCBI lineage: Eukaryota > Metazoa > Mollusca > Gastropoda > Trochida > Trochidae > Gibbula > Gibbula magus. Next base: position 1,919,283 of record OW388305.1, read on the forward strand.
AAACGAATGACGACACTTTAGTTATCATGTAATATACAACTTGAACTGTACATACTTTAAATCCGATTTTACAGCTCCTGTATTGTAGCAGCGGTTATCAGAACGGAGAGAAAACCCGCAGCGTCAATGCGATAGAACATCAGTAGAACCTAGTTTCCACTTTGGATGTAGTTTGTGAATCATGGATCGCACTGCGTGTCCATGTATCCTTTTTATAAGATAATTTGAGGGACAAATTGATTTTACCAGTGAAATAAACCCTCTCCCAAGCTACTTCATCTTCACTCTACTAAACTTTAGCGCCACTCGAGTGACGTCATTAGGACAATATTTACGACATTATATCACTTCATTTCAACGTAAACACAGAAAACAAAATAAAATAAAAATACAATATCTGTTATTCATTGAAACATACATTGCTTATCATATCGAGTGAGGTAGAAAAGTCCATCGTGAAATATATATTGTTCTACCAAACTCGATTAGATAAGCATGGTAATTGTCAGGAAAAGACAGACATCCTCTATATGCACATCCTACTGGATGTAGATAACAGGGCACACTCGTACAGTTTGTGTTGGATGTAGATAACAGGGCACACTCATACAGTTTGTGTTGGATGTAGATAACAGGGCACACTCGTAAAGTTTGTGTTGGATGTAGATAACAGGGCACACTCGTACAGTTTGTGTTGGATGTAGACAACAGGGCACACTCGTAAAGTTTGTGTTGGATGTCGATAACAGGGCACACTCGTACAGTTTGTGTTGGATGTAGATAACAGGGCACACTCGTACAGTTTGTGTTGGATGTGGACAACAGGGCACACTCGTACAGTTTGTGTTGGATGTAGATAACAGGGCACACTCGTACAGTTTGTGATAGATGTAGATAACAGGGCACACTCGTACAGTTTGTGTTGGATGTAGATAACAGGGCACACTCGTAAAGTTTGTGTTGGATGTAGACAACAGGGCACACTCGTACAGTTTGTGTTTGATGTAGATAACAGGGAACACTCGTACAGTTTGTGTTGGATGTAGACAACAGGGCACACTCGTACAGTTTGTGTTGGATGTAGATAACAGGGCACACTCGTACAGTTTGTGTTGGATGTAGACAACAGGGCACACTCGTAAAGTTTGTGTTGGATGTCGATAACAGGGCACACTCGTACAGTTTGTGTTGGATGTAGATAACAGGGCACACTCGTACAGTTTGTGTTGGATGTAGATAACAGGGCACACTCGTACAGTTTGTGTTGGATGTAGACAACAGGGCACACTCGTACAGTTTGTGTTGGATGTCGATAACAGGGCACACTCGTACAGTTTGTGTTGGATGTAGATAACAGGGCACACTCGTACAGTTTGTGTTGGATGTAGATAACAGGGCACACTCGTACAGTTTGTGTTGGATGTAGACAACAGGGCACACTCGTAAAGTTTGTGTTGGATGTCGATAACAGGGCACACTCGTACAGTTTGTGTTGGATGTCGATAACAGGGCACACTCGTACAGTTTGTGTTGGATGTAGACAACAGGGCACACTCGTACAGTTTGTGTTGGATGTAGACAACAGGGCACACTCGTACAGTTTGTGTTGGATGTCGATAACAGGGCACACTCGTACAGTTTGTGTTGGATGTAGATAACAGGGAACACTCGTACAGTTTGTGTTGGATGTAGATAACAGGGCACACTCGTACAGTTTGTGTTGGATGTAGATAACAGGGCACACTCGTACAGTTTGTGTTGGATGTAGACAACAGGGCACACTCGTACAGTTTGTGTTGGATGTAGATAACAGGGCACACTCGTACAGTTTGTGATAGATGTAGATAACAGGGCACACTCGTACAGTTTGTGTTGGATGTAGATAACAGGGCACACTCGTAAAGTTTGTGTTGGATGTAGACAACAGGGCACACTCGTACAGTTTGTGTTGGATGTAGATAACAGGGAACACTCGTACAGTTTGTGTTGGATGTAGACAACAGGGCACACTCGTACAGTTTGTGTTGGATGTAGATAACAGGGCACACTCGTACAGTTTGTGATAGATGTAGACAACAGGGCACACTCGTAAAGTTTGTGTTGGATGTAGATAACAGGGCACACTCGTACAGTTTGTGTTGGATGTAGATAACAGGGCACACTCGTACAGTTTGTGTTGGATGTAGATAACAGGGCACACTCGTACAGTTTGTGTTGGATGTAGACAACAGGGCACACTCGTACAGTTTGTGTTGGATGTCGATAACAGGGCACACTCGTACAGTTTGTGTTGGATGTAGATAACAGGGCACACTCGTACAGTTTGTGTTGGATGTAGACAACAGGGCACACTCGTAAAGTTTGTGTTGGATGTCGATAACAGGGCACACTCGTACAGTTTGTGTTGGATGTAGATAACAGGGCACACTCGTACAGTTTGTGATAGATGTAGATAACAGGGCACACTCGTACAGTTTGTGTTGGATGTAGATAACAGGGCACACTCGTACAGTTTGTGTTGGATGTAGATAACAGGGCACACTCGTACAGTTTGTGATAGATGTAGACAACAGGGCACACTCGTACAGTTTGTGTTTGATGTCGATAACAGGGCACACTCGTACAGTTTGTGTTGGATGTAGATAACAGGGCACACTCGTACAGTTTGTGTTGGATGTAGATAACAGGGCACACTCGTACAGTTTGTGTTGGATGTAGACAACAGGGCACACTCGTACAGTTTGTGTTGGATGTAGATAACAGGGCACACTCGTACAGTTTGTGATAGATGTAGATAACAGGGCACACTCGTACAGTTTGTGATGGATGTAGATAACAGGGCACACTCGTACAGTTTGCTTTGGATGTAGATAACAGGGCACACTAGTACAGTTTGTGTTGGATGTAGATAACAGGGCACACTCGTACAGTTTGTGTTGGATGTAGATAACAGGGCACACTCGTACAGTTTGTGATAGATGTAGATAACAGGGCACACTCGTACAGTTTGTGATAGATGTAGATAACAGGGCACACTCGTACAGTTTGTGATAGATGTAGATAACAGGGCACACTCGTACAGTTTGTGTTGGATGTAGATAACAGGGCACACTCGTACAGTTTGTGATAGATGTAGATAACAGGGCACACTCGTACAGTTTGTGTTGGATGTAGATAACAGGGCACACTCGTACAGTTTGTGTTGGATGTAGACAACAGGGCACACTCGTACAGTTTGTGATGGATGTAGATAACAGGGCACACTCGTACAGTTTGTGATGGATGTAGATAACAGGGCACACTCGTACAGTTTGTGTTTGATGTAGATAACAGGGCACACTCGTACAGTTTGTGATAGATGTAGATAACAGGGCACACTCGTACAGTTTGTGATAGATGTAGATAACAGGGCACACTCGTACAGTTTGTGTTGGATGTAGATAACAGGGCACGCTCGTACAGTTTGTGATAGATGTAGATAACAGGGCACACTCGTACAGTTTGTGATGGATGTAGATAACAGGGCACACTCGTACAGTTTGTGTTGGATGTAGATAACAGGGCACACTCGTAAAGTTTGTGATGGATGTAGATAACAGGGCACACTCGTACAGTTTGTGTTGGATGTAGATAACAGGGCACACTCGTAAAGTTTGTGATGGATGTAGATAACAGGGCACACTCGTACAGTTTGTGATGGATGTAGATAACAGGGCACACTCGTAAAGTTTGTGTTGGATGTAGATAACAGGGCACACTCGTACAGTTTGTGATAGATGTAGATAACAGGGCACACTCGTACAGTTTGTGTTGGATGTAGATAACAGGGCACACTCGTAAAGTTTGTGTTGGATGTAGATAACAGGGCACACTCGTACAGTTTGTGATAGATGTAGATAACAGGGCACACTCGTACAGTTTGTGATAGATGTAGATAACAGGGCACACTCGTAAAGTTTGTGTTGGATGTAGATAACAGGGCACACTCGTAAAGTTTGTGTTGGATGTAGATAACAGGGCACACTCGTACAGTTTGTGATAGATGTAGATAACAGGGCACACTCGTACAGTTTGTGATAGATGTAGATAACAGGGCACACTCGTACAGTTTGTGTTGGATGTAGATAACAGGGCACACTCGTACAGTTTGTGTTGGATGTAGATAACAGGGCACACTCGTACAGTTTGTGTTGGATGTAGATAACAGGGCACACTCGTACAGTTTGTGTTGGATGTAGACAACAGGGCACACTCGTACAGTTTGTGTTGGATGTAGATAACAGGGCACACTCGTACAGTTTGTGTTGGATGTGGACAACAGGGCACACTCGTACAGTTTGTGTTGGATGTAGATAACAGGGAACACTCGTACAGTTTGTGTTGGATGTAGATAACAGGGCACGCTCGTACAGTTTGTGTTGGATGTAGATAACAGGGCACACTCGTACAGTTTGTGTTGGATGTAGATAACAGGGCACACTCGTACAGTTTGTGTTGGATGTAGATAACAGGGCACACTCGTACATTTTGTTTTCCTTCAATATGAAGGTCAATTTCAAAAACTTACTGGAACAATCACCGTTTTTAATGAACATATGTTGCCCAGTAAATGTGTTTGTTATTATGCTGTTTCTGATTGAGTAGCCAACATCTCTGTTTATGAATATTAACAATTCTACCAGGAAGTACAAGCAGTCAGTACTCTCCAGTTCCATACCATGTGACACTATCAATACACTAGGTATGTCAATGTAATCTAACGCCCGAAATGGAGATTATCTGTATTCATAGATTCAACGACTATTCAAGAGCAGTGACCTGTTTCATGCACTGTTTAATATAATATGTGTAAATATTCACTGAACTCACTTATTTATTGGCTTTACTTTACCTACGTTGCAATACTATTGAAATGCAAATGAAATTCGTTAAATGATGAATAAAATTATATGCAAAATAGACTCACCTAAAATAAGTTTTAGTCTATTCTCTCACTATAAAGGCAACATACTCATCTTACTCATATCGCAAACCTATACAGCATTGATCATCGAATTCACTCTTTACAATAATTGCTGCGTGAAAAGTGTCTCTGTTAAGTCTTGATGTCAAGCACCGTTGTTCTTCCAATGTCAAATTTCGAAAATAACCATGATTAAATTAAGTGACAATTCATGCAGATATTAATTATGTATCAAATGACATCTACTTCACACAATGAAACCAAATACAGGAAATGGAGTCAACTTGAAATGAAATAATTCAAAATAAATGAAAGAGAATGAAATAAAGGTTCAATTCCGGGCTCTCCATGGTTGAGAGGTTGTTAATTACGATACTTCATACATCGATAGATATAGTCAAAACGAGATGATTATTGATTTCCAGAAAAGTAAAAGGGAATCGTTGCCAATTACAACCGACAACGAAACTACAGATGGAGTGAAAAGTATCTTAGCACAGTCATATACTCACAGCTCACCTGGAACAGCAATAACAAAACCACGTACAATCGACACAACCATATTATCGTTAATTTACAAGTCTTTTATTCAACGTATGTAAGAAGCTAATGTTCATGTTCTATTTCCATTGCGTGTCCGCTCATCACCCGGAAGGCCGGGGTTCGATTCCCGGTCGCGTCATACCAAAAGACGTTAAAAAATGGGAGTTGTTGCTGCCTTGCTTGACACTCAGCATATAAAGACAGAACAACGCTTGAACTGGCGCTGCACTGTGGCTGCCGGGTGCTATTTGCACACAACAAATTTCCATTGTACACTGTATTACGGACAATAAAGAGTTATTATTATTATTATTATTATTAAATAACAAGCTGTCTCCGCAATTCGGGGAATCGTTGTTCTCCATTGTTAATGAGTTTCTACTTCTTCGTACCCTCATTATTCTCAGATGTACTATTTCAACTTCTGTTTTGCCAATGGCATAGGTGAGCAATGCTCTTTCGTTTGTCTATACTACAATAATGAACTGAACAGTGGCATTTGAAGATCGACATTTTCTGTGTTTAGTTTGTGCTGGAATTCTGGAATCAATGTGACTATACAACTTGAAGTGACAGCATATCCCAGTCACGTTGATCAGGAACTAGAAGGCGAGGAAGAATAAAATCATATAACTTTCTTAGTATTCATATTGCAAGGTAACAATTCGTTGCAATAAACGTGAACTTAACATGCTAAAAAAAGAATCTTTCAATATTTAAAGATTTGTTTAACTGCTTGTGAAAATTAATTGTATGCCACTCTGATTCAGATATCTGTACTGTCACGTATCTCTGATATCTCATATAATTCTGACGGGGGACTGTTTGCTTTTGAAACTTTTAAGAAAATGTCAGACATGACCAGTTCATATTGAATATGCTTAACAGGATGTAGTGTACATTAACTTACACCCAATACCACATAATGACAGGATCGGACTAGTGCTACTTTGTACTGAACATCTGTTGCATCGAATATAGCTTCCAGTAATACTTAACAGGTTGATGCTATGACAGTGGACGATATATCATGTAGGATTGCTACCGGCTGTGGCAATAAAGATGCATCCCGAAAGTTTGTTCATCGTCTTGTGTTCCGAAGTGCAAATCACAAATCTGAATTTCGTTTAATTGCAAATTGCATTATTTCATGCCATTTGTAACACATAGTAACACATGTATATGATCCCGTACACTCTCGGGATACAGTACATGCCATGATTATTCACTAACAGTTCCCATTCTTACTGTGCTAAGAAAAACTAGATATCTGATTGGCTGTAAACACCACGCATGAGCTTTGAATTAAATTGAAAGCAATGGTCTACACCGATAGTTATATTTAGTTTTATTTATAGTTGTATATGGTATTTTGAAATGTTGAAGTTATGAATTATAATGTATTGTTTACTTGACAAACCAATGACATATTAAGAATAAAACATCCCATATCCCTAACTTATTTTATCCAATATAAGTTGAAAGAGATTTTAAAGGGGCAGTAGCACCTTTTTTCGCAAAATTTATTTTTTCAGATTTCCTGTTTATATTGATAGTTTATGTCATTTATATTTACTTTAGAGGGTTAATCATGCTATTACACAAACCAATTATATGTAGTAGTAGTAATAAGGGTGTTGCGTATACAGCAAAAATTGCATGGCGGCCATTTAATTGTGAACACATTTTATTATTTCGATTGACAAAAACAATTTCCATGGCTTTGCGAAACCATTTACACTTATTTTTTAACTGATTTTTCGAAAAGAGAAGGATGTTTTACTATTGGTGACGTTATTTTTCAAATACATTTCATCAACTTATTCGGGTGACAAAATGTGCTACTGCCCCTTTAGAAAGGTTCGCAGGACCCAACGAAGTCAAATAATACCAACCATACCAAACAATGACAATTCCCAGAGGTGTTATAGTGTAGAGGACCTGACCATTACGGCATGTGTGACTGACGATGGGATTGTTCTGGTACAAGTAATACAAGTATGTATAAGTTCAGCCTTCCTGATGAAAACTCCCAAAAGTTTTATAATGTAGAGGACAATAACGTTATGGCCTTGGTGATGGAAACTGGGGTATTCCTGATACAATTATATGTGACCTTTCGGAATATCAACAGTATTTTGGTTTCTTATCTAAGTGATTAGTCCATAAGCGAGGCACTGAAGTCTTATATTGTTGCGATTGTCTGTGCTCTCAAGAAGGATAGATATAACAGGTGTGAAGGTTCTGGTCTGTTCCTGGAAGTGTATGTCTCATTCTGATTGGCTCCTGTAGGTCTTCCGTGTTAAGCATACCGACTCGTGTGTCAAAAATGTGAAGTTGTATCAGAAAAATACATTTAGGAGATCTAATTCTGATTGGATCTTGTAGGTCTTTATTATAGATCGATTTTATATCTAAACTAATTTGTCATATAAAAAGTGTTACGATTTTTGTCTCGTTATAACATTAAAACAGAACAGTGCATTTGGTTTTCATTTCTGATTTGCTTCTGTAGGTCTTCATAACAAATCACTTATACATCAATATCAGTAGAGCTATTATTTAAAAATTGCTGATTTAGATATAAAACCGGTGCCGAATCTAACTTTCCTAGGGACAATACCTTTAGTAAACCGACAGTAATTTTTGGTAAATGTTGGCAATATCTATGTGGAACAACTTACCTCGTGTTAACATAGACTTGTTTTCATCGTAGCAGAAAACATTACCATTATGGCATATGACATTTCTTGTAACCCTGTAATCCAAGTGTGATAGTGGGCACTTCTTAGCATCGTGACAAGAAAGAAATATTCAATATTACCCATACGGGTGAGAAGACACAGGTGATTATTTTTGTGATATTTGCACATGTGCTTTCAAGTGATTCTCAACGTTGATTGGTCGGTTACCCGGAGAAAGAATGACTATGACGTCATAAAACAATGGTCTGACGCGACGATTTATCTTATGACGTCACAATGTTACTGTGGCGACGGGTCCTTTACAGCGGCCGCCCAACATGAAAATGTAATAATCAGGCGTAATTTGGTCAATTTAAATGCATAATGGGTAATATATAGAATAACCAACTCGGTACGAGTGATTACGGGAAATATCCACTCGTCTAAATAATGTTCAAAGCCACTCGCTAAAGCTCGTGGCTGAACATTATTTAGACTCATGGATATTTCCCGTAATCACTCGTACCTCGTTGGTTATTTTCTAAATATTACCCATACGGGTGAGAAGACACAGGTGATTATTTTTGTGATATTTGCACATGTGCTTTCAAGTGATTCTCAACGTTGATTGGTCGGTTACCCGGAGAAAGAATGACTATGACGTCATAAAACAATGGTCTGACGCGACGAATTATCTTTTGACGTCACAATGTTACTGTGGCGACGGGTCCTTTACAGCGGCCGCCCAACATGAGAATGTAATAACCAAGCTTAAGCTCGTGGCTGAAGATTATTTAGACTCATGGATATTTCCCGTAATCACTCGTACCTCGTTGGTTATTCTCTAATTATTTCACTCGTAGGTATTGATGCCATAACATATAGTTTTTATGGCATCTACACTGACGGGCAAAAGGAAGTATATCACCAAGATGTATTTATCATATGTACAATTTTCAAAGACAAATATCTCAAGTTTTCGACGTCGTATTCAAAAACTGACTTGTTTGGGAAATTAGTCCATAACGTTAAACCAGTCAAAGAATACCTCTACGCGATTTTTTAAAAAATCATCAAAATTTGAAAATTAAATTTTGAAATTCCCCCAAATTAATTTTGATAAACACAACTGTCCATTGACGTATAACACATACTCTGTGTTAAAATCAATAAATGTGCCTCGTCCTGCACACATTTACAACATTTTGAACATGGTAGGGGTCATGTTGATGAAACTTTATTTTCTTACCCCTGTCTTCTTTAAATAATGATATTTCATCTAAAAAATATAACAGTCACCAATTAAGTCATTCAAACTACTGCCGAAAGGTGTTATTGTATCGTGCCAAAATGAAATGCATCTCATTTCCTTAACATATTGAATTAATCGAAAAAAAGTAGGTGTTATACTCTCTTTTGCCCGTCGGTTTAATTACTGCTAATGAAATATGTCACGCATGATAACAATGGAAAAGAACGTCCCATGTGGTATATTATAACATACAGTGTGTTCTGTCAGAGTGATATGTGCCACTGTACAATGGATGTTATCAGTTTTGCGTAACATTGATTGGTTGTCAAACATATTTCTTACATTGCCAGAATGCTTCCTTTTAGGGTTTTTGAAAAACGTTTCCTGGGCATTTTTATCTGTTTAAATCTCCTCTGTCTATATTATCTTAATTATTTGACCTCTGTCTTACATATGATCGCTGTGCAATAACTGCGTTTCACTAATACGTTGTTACGCGAATGTGCCATTCACATTCCATTTTGTTTGTTATCAGTTGAACCTATATCTTATGTGTATTTCTGTATGTTACAGGCTACAAGATGTATGTTCGACTGGAACCTAACGAGACGGTCTACGACCTGACCCTGAAGTGGAAGATGGACAACCTGTACCGCCCCCTGACGGGCGAGATGATGGCCCTCATTGTCATCCTGTCCGTGTTTGCTGTTGTTGGATCTGTTGGAAACGGCCTCGTCATCTTTGTGTTCCAGAAAGTCCGTGATAAGACGACTGCTCATATCTTTATAATTACTCTGGCAATCATTGACTTCTTTGCCTGCACCGTTATAATCCCTTTCACGATCGTGGTCGAGTATTTGAGGTATGACATCAGATATGACTTCTTGTGTAAACTGTACCAGTTCTTGATCACATCCAAAATACCCCTCTCCGCGTTCATCATGGTCGCCATTGCCTTTGACCGGTACTTCTGCATCTGCCACCCGCTCAAGACGATAATGACACCACGGAGAACCAAAATCATCATTGGATGCCTCACCATGTTTGCTTGTGGCCTCGGGGTCATCACCGCACTAGCGTTCAGCGTGTATCAGCCTATCCCTTTGCCGGACTATAGTGGTCTAGGAGGCGCGAATCTGAGTCGGCCTACCATTAAGGAGCCAAGGATAATAAGTATGACTCCCATGAGTGATGAACCACCGAGCGAAAACGATATCAACAAGCTCCTTCTCAGCCGCTATATTCATTCTCTTATGCAACACAACATGACGGACCAAGCAGTTACGAGCGACAACTACACTGGACCATACAGAACTGTAAACATGTACATCGGGGTGTGCCAACCAGCGGAAGAAATCCTCAGTTTCGGCTTTGTGCACATCTATCAGAAGGTGTATTCTTCGCTGTATCTCGTCTGTCTGGTGATAGTCGGCGTTTTGTACGGCATGATCTACAAGTTCATCACTTCCCGTCGATCCCGGAAGTTGAAGCAGAAGCTCACGATGTGCACGTATATCAACAGTGAGAACGGATATGAGGGGACACGTCTGACACTCCTCAACGGACATGAGGAGGAGAAAGAGGTCGAAGGTCAACAGCAGACGACAGATCGGAACCGGAACTCGTCCGGAAAACGAGGCTCGAGCCGCCATATGGAGGCTGACAAACTGCGCGAGGAGACCCGCGCCGCAAACATTCGGACAGCTTTGATGTTGTTTACTGTGACAGTGGTCTTTATCGTTGCATTTCTCCCGGCCTGGATGATGACCTACCGTATTGTTCCTACCGTTATCGTGGTCTTCTATTCTTACTTTGTATACAACGTAGCCAACCCCTTTATTTACGCGTATATGAACCACATATTCAAGGACAATATTCAGAAGATCTTTTCCTGCTGACTAGGCAGCAGACACAGACGGCACGATGTGTGAACTTGTTGAAGTCATGGGAAAGGTGCCATTTTAAGGGTGAACGCTTTACATACGAAATCTACGAATCTGCAAACTGCACTGGTGCAAAACAGATTTTGCTCTTGGTAGGAAATGGCAATCGTCAATGACGAGTATTTTGGCAATGCAAACTGTTTGCAATATGTAACTGAATTTGAAATGGTGCGCCTCTTAATGTATATAATTTTCTACAGAAAGTGCAATCATATGTTGCTTCCTCTGTGCCTTAACAAAACACTGACAGCTGTCATTAAGCAAAACAAATCACATGGAAAAAGTAATACGTTTTCAGTATTTAATGTTCGAGTTGTAGAAAACAACTTATTGTACAGTGCTCTCGTTTATTCAGTGCTATATCTACGTCGTGAAATGAGGATGTATATAGTCAGGTTTTATTGTTATTTTCTACAACACTGTTTTCCATAAATTTGTGGAAAGTGTAGTGTTTTTCCATGGGACTAATTTGAAGTGAAAATATATGTTGACGATTCAGTGGTAGAGACGGGTATCTTGTGTCGTTGCAGACAAATTGAGTTCGTCTAAGGATACTTAAGAAATTCGTGTATGTGTTTCGAGAGAGACGAGTACAGCTCAACCATGATGACTGCGAAGTAACGAGAAGCACAGGCTAGTTGACTTGCATAACGTTAGCCATACAACAAAGAAAACCACTTGGGCAATTACACTGGTTCAAGTTAAAGAACTCCTTTTAAAACAATGTTTCACTTCTTTGGGCGGCTGACGCTGCGGGAGAGGCAACACGTGCCTGGGAGTGCAATGGTCGTGAAAATGAAGTAACGAGTACTGCTGAATGTTGTTAAGAAAACATAAATGCGAACCGTAAGGATCCATGAACACGTGATGATACCGACGGGCCACCTTGTTAACTGACGTTAGCACATTAAACAAGGTCCATAAATAAGACACGAGACTACGATTGGTTGTGTCGTTCAGTGATGAATGATAGCGATTGTGCCGTGCCATGAATAGTTCACCACTGCTGCGATGTATCAACAGATCCCTGCCTTCAATTCATCACTCTGTGTTTAACGGTAGACGGCCGTAAAATCTGTCATGACATGACGCTGTTTTGACGAAACACTACGTCGTTATTTAAAGCTAGAATGGGCGCTGCCATATCTGTATACATCACGTTTACCGCCCATTTGAATGATGCTAAGAGAACAGGTATATTTATTTATTTGCTTGAAGTGATATTATCGTCGGTATCTCTTGCAATGATGTAATGGATACAGGGCTATCATTGATATTTACGGTAACGTCGGTATCTCTTATACTGTTATCAGTGATATTTACGGTAACGTCTTTATCTCTTATACGGCTTTTATGGATATGTTTGGTAACGTCGGTATCTCATACATTGTTACCATGGATACGATGACATCTACTGTTTGAACACAGTGTATTGTTTCATCTGGACTTGGTGCACACATAGATGATATGATCACCTAACTCGTACTTGAAGGCAGCGTGCGAACTGATTTGACGTTTCAATTTGACACAGTGTGCAATATGATGATGGGCATTATGATGTTACGTTAATGTTTTAAACGCTTGAACACGCGTTATGACGATACATAATATGCTACTCAAAGTTTCACTCAGCAAGATGCATTATGGATGATGCACGATGTTGTGTCTGGAACGTCGACAGTGTTTGAACTCAGGAACGATGCGAGAGGTCTTGAAATTAACATTGGTACCCATTTGTCGTAGTGAATATTTGATACAATATACTTTGACGTTAACGTTGGTTTCGCTTGAACGGAGTGAAAGTTTGACACCAGACAGTTTGACGTTAACGTTGTTATGGCTTGTACAGAGTGAACATTTGATACAAGACATTTTACGTCAACGTCCGTTTCGCTTGAAACCAGTGTCCCGATGGATTACATGACATAACGAATGACAATGTGAGAAGCCCTTCCAGTGAAAGTTTTGACAGCTAGCGTCTGGCCATCTACTCAGGAGACTGATGCAGCAGAGAGAGTTGAAACCGGCAGCGTCAGTGACTGCACTTACTGTCGCCCCTGCAATCTGAGAAGCATGTTGACGTTACATCCTGCAAGACTCGGTGCGTAAAGCTAATGAATCTATCTTCATAGCCGAGGGCGATACATAATGTAACAGGTGGGGATGTTGATAGACAGCAGGCTTGATTCGGACTTGTTGACTTGTGGAGGTTTGTGATAATATAATGTGTTCAGAGGGGAATTAGAATCTTTAGTACGGGATGTAACTGTGCAAGTGTCTTATGGGGAATGATGTTAAACGCCTTAAGCGAGAGATGGAAGTATGTGATACAACCCGTTTGTGTGAAAGTGCATGTTTACACTAAGAAGATAGAAATACATTTAATTTACTAAATAATTTAATACATCTATAAGTTAACTTTATTTAGGGTTAAAGCTCGATGTGGTAGTACGATTGCCGTAAATACTGTTGGATAAAAGATATAGCAACATTGCACAGAACTGATATAAAGAAGTGTATGGAACTTCAGAACAGGCTAGCAAGTAATGGGAAACAAAAACTTAAACATCGTACTGTATTTTTAAAATGTGAATGCATCACAGTGTTGAGAGCAGCTGACGTTAAAATAAGATCATGTCCAGCCCAAATGGTGGCACCCTTCCACCTCGAAGAGGTTAAATTCAATATAAGACGGGAGAACATTATTGAGTTGCTACGGTAGCATATCCGCCCTACCAGGTGACACTTGTCAAACGTAGAGACCCCGTGCAATGACAATCACAACGCAAAACAAAGTAGATTTAAAGGAAACAAAAAATTCAAAACCGATAATGAATGTCTGATTCAATGTAGACGCTACGGTTTGCGAATATGGACAACCAAGGGCAAAGTAACACATATAATTTCTACATGGAGATGAAGTTATAACTAAGTAAGAATCCGCGATCGAGAACTGACTTGTCCATATGTTTCTGGATCAATGTACGGACTGTACGTGGTGGCTATAATCCTTGTCGGCTTCATTTGAAAGTCAATTTGAGTAATGTGACTGGCAGCATGCACAATCAAGGGAGTAACGCAATGCCGTTGGGAATTCAGTACTATCAAGAATTTAAAGGCACAATTTTACAAATACACTTGACAAATTGAGGCTTATGTTTGATTTAAACATATTTTATCCAATGACGAAAGGTATTAGGAACAAGTTTGTTGTTCATTGAATGAAATATGTAATGCTTGTGTATACTCCTGTTGATGCTGTATTAGACGTGCATATGTCGGTATCTCTTAAACCGATGTTTGAGAAATAAAACGATCGAATTCACTAGGCATGTCACAAAGATCATGGTTAACATATCGACGTATTAATTTTGTATATAGAAAAATTACTGCAAATGGACCAGATCGGAATTACTGCAATGGTGACGCATTTGACCGGTAGCGGAGAGATAAGGTATAATTGTGATTGACATTGCACGGAGTTTTACTGTTTTGAAGTATTGCAATAATCATAGGTGTTGCCGTTTACAGTTTGTAGATCAACTTTCAGCAACATCTCAAATTTAACCCAAAGTTTGTGCGTGGCTTATTTTGACTCTTGATATAGATTCTGATCAACATATGTGTAGGTACGGTGTGGGGTGTTTAGTTGTCAGACATGACTAGGGTGTTTTGTCATTACAAGAGAGGAAACACAACACAGTTGCACCTGTAAGGAATTGAACCGCATGGGTGTATCTGCCACATGCTTGTTAAAGGACATGTCTCTATGATATGGAACTAGATATAATTTGGTAACATTGTAACCATCTGTCTCTGTGTTTCCTTTAACCGATTTGAACCGAAGGCTGCAGTACTGACTCCAATGAGACACGGCGTAGTGGACGATGATTTTATATTTCTGAAAACTGAACTCTTTACCGTGTTATACAAATCAGTCAACCATGTGAAACGAGAAAGCTAGAAATGACACAAACCTACACAAATATCTTATTTCCCATTAACATGTGAAGAAAAGACTGTACATATGTTGAATAAGTTATATACGTGTATATTAGTATAATCAATATGATTTTTGTAAATAACTTATAACTAACGTCAGTTTGTATATATGTATATTGAAGAGGGTTTCATGGTGATTGTGTTTTCATAGTTTTCTTTTCCTAAAACACTGAACCGTTCAGTATTGTTATGTTTAAACAAGTGACATGTTGCTTGGTGTCAACACATCATAGAACCACACTCGGTGTATTGGCATTTCAGGAATCTTTGAAGTCCTGAAAATGCTATTGAACAATTAGTCAGATATATGAGTGTATGTTACTGAATATTACTATTGCTACCAATTCTGCACTGTACCGTGAACTATACCTGCTACGAAGCCTATATCGCAATAGATTGATTCTGGTCGAGATTCTTCACTTGGCCGCTTTGGTCATACTGTAGTGAAATTTGTCGTGCAGAATTCCAAATACTTGATAAACTTGTTTCAATACGACCTGTAATGCTTTATGAGATGAGAAAGTTGTTGCCGATATTTTGTGTTATTTGACCTTGATACCCCGGAAGTAAAATATCGACCTTGAGATCAGACCGACCCCTTCTTGGTCTTCACGGACGAGATTTTGCTCCCGGTACCTATGAAGGTGACTTGTTTCGTTATACCTGGTACCTGGTTTGAGTGTGCATTGTCCTGTTTAGTGTTCGGAATGTTACATATTTGAAAATGTATTCTAATATATATTTATGCATGGTGTGGTATTGCCTTGTAAGTGGTTCCTGTAATAAGCATGATGGTCTATGTAAAGACAATACCCATCTGTAGTGCTCACTCTAGATCTCCATACAGTTGTTAAGAATAGTCACGGAGTCCTTCAATACTTGAAGGGACCTTTCTGTACAGATACGAATATCATTTGGTCACTTTTGACGGAAGCCTTAATTTGATGCACGGTTCTTTTGTTGATTGGGCTGTTTTGTTAATGAGTATGTTTATTGTTAATGTTTAGGTTCATCATTGCTGTAAATAAAGGCAATCGAGTGGCAATGGTTCGTTCGTCTTCCTTCACGTATCGTTTTCCATCGTGAATAAGAATCGTTACGTACTTTCACAGATCTAAGACTGGATATGTTCATGTATGCATACTTCAGTTTTCGATTCAATGTCCTTAAATATCTACAATCATGTGTTATATATCACTGAGGCGTAAGAGTAATTATGCATTTAAAAAGATAATAGCATGAACAAAATACAACAAGTGACATTGGGTGGAAACAATATCTTCGTTGTTTTAAACGTGCAATAAATCAGTATTAACCCTACTGACCTTAAGCTTGTTACTGATGCAAGGTCATGTAACACAGTGTTCAACAATTGCTCTTGGTGAGTCAGCACAATGTATGTGATCAAACGCCATAAATCAGACAAAACAAATGACGAGTTGCCCTTGAAAATTAAAAACAAAGTCCGCAAAATTCGTGACGTACGCACACGGACGTCCTCGCGGATATAAGCAGTGTAATCAATCCACGTTCAGCTAGAATATACCAGGGACTCAATATAGACTCTAATTAGACTTCCCTGTTTGTACGCAATGCAAACAGCGAATTTTGATCGTGTTGACTTTGTTTGAAAGAAAAATAATATAATATAAATAATCAGTAGACTCAATGAGATCAATCGTAAAGTAATGGCGGATCAATTATTGTAAATATATTCCCAATATCAATTGCACTATTATATACCCGGAATGTATTTTTATTCAGTTAAAACAAGTACAATCCATATGAAGTAATACGTTTTCTTTTTTTCCGCTTTACAAACAAACGACATAAACATTCGACGTCAAAAACAAATTTCCAAACAAACAAATATGAACAGATGCTTACAAGAAAGAACACGTACAATGTCGTTTATTTTGACGTCATGACTCTCGTTGTAAAAATACTATTCCAGTGACTGTATACCAAAATCATTCTTGTCCTATATCCGAGGGTAAACTGACGACTGAAGAAGATAAATTCAATGTCCACTCGAATATCGATTGTGTTCAGAAGAAGACAACAGAACTCTTGATCACGCCTGGAACCACGTGCTACCTTCAATGAGGTATCTTCGGCAATAAACTCCGTACAGCGAACAGCTGTTGCAGTCTCATCAACGCGTATTGATCTTCACTTTAACCGGACGTTGTTAACAGGGTGTCTATTGTTTATATCCT
This sequence comes from Gibbula magus, assembly GCA_936450465.1. Classification (NCBI taxonomy): domain Eukaryota; kingdom Metazoa; phylum Mollusca; class Gastropoda; order Trochida; family Trochidae; genus Gibbula; species Gibbula magus. The sequence continues at coordinate 1,936,889 of OW388305.1, forward strand.
TCCGCGCTTTGTTAGCGATCTGAGCGTTCCAAACCATCCTGTTGGCAGTTTTGTCGCTCATCGCTCAGTTCAATAACACAGCTCACCATTTCTTTCCGGTTTGATTTATTTCAGTGAAAGCAAGGCAATGATAAACTATGTTTGTTGGAGGAGCCCTCGGCAGGGAATTCCTTTCTCGAAACGCGATCGACCTCTTCAGTCAGGAGTTTGGAGGACGTCACAAGTGTAATTACGTCAATACACCAGAATTGCAAAAGAACATCCCGTGCGTTTTTGGAGTCACGTATGTCAAACGTTATAAATGGTGTTATTGTATCTAGAATTGGATGTAGCTGAACATTACCGTTTTAATGCCAGTCGGTTGGTGCATGTCAATAATAAAACGTAATTTTGGAAACTTATCTGTAGACTACAACAGCCATATCGACATATTTGAGCTAATAATGTTTAATAAGACATATAAGTGCTGTGCATGTAACTTGGATGTTGGCTTCTGAACAGGTGTAAGAATACCCTCATTCCAGCGAGCATAATACCCCACTGCGATCGAGTTTGGTCGTGCCCGATCTCACTCACTCCAACTTTTATATCGCACTGAAGTCTTGCCATGGGTCGCATATTGTCGCAGAGGGGTTTGCGATTTCGATTGTCTGTTTTAAAAAATCGCTCAAGTTCTGCGCTCTATGCGACTGATAATGGTCGTGAAGGTCTCAATGTGGTTGGTACGGTAGTATGTCAGTCCATCCCCGGTTACCCATGGTTTTATATATGCTCCGTTACTCTCCACTATATCACCCATGGGAAACCTTATCAGAGAATATGAACTCAAATTACCCGCCAAGTCGCATGAACACGCAACTCGATCGCTTGTGACACACCAGTAGTTGCTTCCTCTTAATCCAGGTGCACGGATTGTGATGTGTTTCCCATCGAGAGCACGTAGAAAGTCCACCAGAAGTACTTGCCATCGTTCTTCGAACTGTTAGGCTATTGGCTCCCTCTCTTCTGTACTTCTGTACTTCTGTACTTCTGTAGTAGATCTTGAATGCCTTGTATCTGTAGGCACCCACGATGCCTTTGCAGACGATAGGGGTATCATGCGCTAAACTGGTGACCTGTTGGTCATACTTGCATATACCGGGGATCTAGCTCAGTTGGTAGAGCGTCCGCTCATCATCCAGAATTTCGGGGTTCGATTCCCGACCGCGTCATGCCAAAAGACGTTAAAAGATTGGAGTTGTTCCTTGGCGCTCAGCATTATAAGGATAGAACAACGCTTGAACTGGCCACCGGGGGCTAGGTGTCTATATGTAAATGGGATGTCAACCCTTCATCCAAGAAGCTCTGAAGAAGCTAGTCCTTATTTAGTATTCTTGAACAAATGCGGATCTTCTTGCTTTAACAATATGGTGGAAGTACTGACTGTGTTCTGGTCTCCACAAAGGGGTGAGCCACTCTAGTGCCCACATTGCATACCGCCGACGCCTTCTTCTTCATTGACGGTGTCTCAGCATAACTATACACAAAGAACTTAATTGAGCACCACCTAATATTTTCAGTGATACAAATATACATAGTAACGAATATGTATTGTTAGATGGTAATTGGTATGGATTTCCTCTCAACAGTGTTCCGGTTTTCCGTGAGTTCAATCGCACAAACACACCCCAGAATGCACGCGAAGCACACCACCCACGACTTTCTGAAATTGCACTTTTAATCGTTCTTGAAATCAGTATAAATCTTGGAAATTTTTTAAATGATTGTGTCATTTCCTCTTAACGTGGCTCGAAGGAGATTACTGAAGCAAAAACATGGCAAATTATTGGAATGAATTCCACCGGAATGCCTTGTAGAGCTATTGGACGGAAGTTGAACATTCACTATACTGTGATAAGCCACCTTGTCCAGAAATATCGTGAAACAACCATTGTGAAGAACCGTCCAAGATCAGGTCAACCACAGAAAACTTCTCGAGTTGAGGACCGTGACTTAGCACGCCTTGTTCGACGTCATCCGTTTGCCACAAGTGGTGTGTTTAAGCGGTTATGGCTGCCTAACCGACGTGTTTGCAACAGAACAATGCGAAATCGATTACGGCCACTAGGACTAAAGGCAAGAAGAATGATTAAGAGGCCACGTTTGACTAATCGCCATAAAGGAGCTCGTTCGGAATGGTGTGTAGCCCGACGACACTGGAACCGTGCGTCTTTGAGGAAGATTCACTGGTCAGATGAAACTGAGTCGCTTTTTGCTACACGTCACAGACGGGCGCCAGCGTGTTTGGAGAACCAAGAACACAGCATATATGCAACAAAGAACATCCAAGCATCAGTCACATTCGGTGGTGGGTCTGTAATGGTCTGGGGATTTGTCATGATTGTAAGCTTGATTTGGTTACTGTGAGGGGAAATCTCAATGGCGATCGTTACACCAGGAAATTCTTCAGCCTGTTCTTGTGCCACATTTTGACAATCACCCATTGGCCATTCGTCCTGTATTCATGGATGATAACGCTCGGCCTCACCGTTCTCGATTTGTGATTGATTTCTACAGAACAATGCAGTATCCAAACTTCCATGGCCTGCCATGAGCCCGGATATCAATCCACTGGAACACATTTGGGATATGATTGAACGCATCAGGAGACTCACTACAAGCATGAGGAGGAGGGCTGAAGCAGTCATCCGGGCACGTGGCGGATACACCCGTTATTGATAACTTGAGGGTTATTTGTTTCCTTGAGACAACAAAGAACATTTTCCAACTGCTAAACAACCATTATCACCATTTTTAAAGAGCAATAGATGTACAGGAGTGAGTTTTCAAGTAAAACCACTGTTCATGTTCATCTGGCAATATAATGAAATAAATGTTACACATTGATTCAGCGATTAATTTCACAAGATTTTCATAACGGTTGGGCATCGTCACACAAATCTGAAAATATGAGGTGGTGCTCAATAAAGTTATTTGTGTATATAAGGTGCGGTCGCCGATATTCTGCAGTTCTTGTTGGGTTGCATAAAGCAAAGCAAAGACCAGGGCCATGTGAGTTACTATCAGTATGCTATTCAGGCTCAGTATGACATGATTGCAAGGGTCATGTTTTACTTTGGACCCGACCGGTCGGGCAAAAATGTTGTGATGAGGTCGCATCGGATTCATACAAAACTCGCAACTGTCGTAACGTGGTCGCATTCGATTGCACAAGCTGGCGCACAGGTCTCAAATAGTTTGGAAGTCGATCGCATGTTGATCGCAGAAACTGCTGCGGTGATCTCAGCATGGTCCTAGCCACTCGCATGTGAAATTCGACCCTGTTGAGACTGACTATCAATCTCAACTCTGTCTCAACGTGCTCGCAAAAAAAAATTAGACAAATGTGATCACTTTTGGTCGAAGTTCGTTCACCAGGCTTGATGTGACCATAAACTCAACATTGTTGAAACTTGATCACCTGAATGTGAGGGACCGCTGTGACTGACCTGATCGCAGCAATCGCGCACTGTGGCATATGGGTCGCGGTTCGTTGGAATGGGGGCCTTATGCTGTCGCTCGGTTTTCAATTGACACACAGTACCCACTTACCTCAGTCACTCACTCACTGGTTATGTATTTATCTGCAGTACATCAATCACACCTGGGAGTAGCAAAACAAAGGCTTTGGATAGAAAAGACACATTCTCTTCCCAAAGAGGTTACTCCCTTAAATTCCTAACCTCGGTTCTATTAGGGCAAAATCAAATAGCATAATTACGCGGAAAACACAATAAACGAGAAAACGTTTATCTTACGTTTATTTTAGCATTATGACGTATCATTGGCAAGTGTCACTTTTACAACGGCGTCACCGATTGTTCAACTAGTAGGACAGAAGTCAGGATCGGAAATATGAAGGGATAATATCCTCTGTGTCATGTCATGCTGGAAATATGAAGGGATAGAATTCTCTGTGGGACGAGAATGGAAAAGGCAAGGCTGAAATGGTAATTAATGTACTCAAAACCAAATGACTCAGGTGTACTAGGGGCCAATTGAACAAACTTTGACCACCTATGTGCAAGGTACCTCCCCACAACATTTTAACTTTGAGGGTGTAGCGGTTCTGGTGAAGAAGTCGAAAATGTGAAAAATGTACGGGCGTTCAGGCCTGATCGGCTAAAAAAAGAAACAAATTATCCTGTTTAAGTAACTTTGGAAAGTACACGCACTCTCAGACAAATATACTTCAGTGTGTATTTCTGTTGTCAATTTCATACACACCAATATAATGAGTGACATTTTTTTACTTCCATAAATGATTGTGTTGTGTATTATCGAAGACCGGATAATGCATAGCACTTGACAGAGTTTAATTAGGCAAAAGTAATTTTGGAAACGACAGACAAAAAGACAAAGTTGGGTTGGTAGGAATATGCAAGTTGGGTGAAATTATTTGAACTGAAATCAGCACAGATGGTATCTGGCACTAAAGAAAAACAAATAGAATATCATGAAAACACTGAATATCCCTTTAAACAACTCTGTCACAGTGACACGATATTTTATTGGCATTTGTATTCCAAGTGGTCGAATTATTGGATTGTTAACCTTTCGGTGGAGAACTATTTTATACTTGTTTAGGTCCCTGGTGTTTATTCCACAATACTGTTAACTGTAGCAGCAGTTTCCATAAATGCAATGGTGATAGAGCGAGAAAAGGCATAAAGGTAAAATTAACTGCATTTTGCAGGAAGTTTCGAATGAAACCAAAGTGGCCAGGTTAAAATGACAGACTCATGTTACAACATCTACTGTACTGTGCACCAGTCTACGAACCACCAAGAACCCAACCGGTGTCGCTCAATAACAAGATTGTCGAAACACAAAAACACATCTCAGTAAATGAATAAATACGCAAGTGAAATACACGTCTCCACGGGTTACTTGATGCTCAGGCAGATGACATACACGTCTCCATGGGCTACTTGATGCTCAGGCAGATACCACTGTGACATGGAGAAACAACAGGTATTTGAGCACGTCAACTGAACTTTAGCTCCAAAAAATGTTTAAAACATCATGCGTGTTCAACATAAAGGAAATGACATCCAGAACATGTTGTTTAACTGTTGTTTTCCATTTCTAAATGCCTTTCATAGAACTCGTTCTCCTTCGCCTTTCAAAACGTTTTAAACCAGTGTTGACGAATAGAACAAAAGCAGCGTGAAACAGTTTTGGATAACTTTCCAATCACTCCTCATGGACAATCACAACATAGTAACAATTGTGGAATTAATTGATTTATTTGAAATCAGGCCTGACGACAATCACAAATGGGACACTTGTTGGCATCAGTTTTGAAACCGTTCAGTCCACAGTCGAGATGACACGTGACGATCTGGGGACAACCTGCTGCAAATGACATAGTGAACAGAAATCATGGGGGAACAGTCTGATTAAAATCGACCTTGATCCGAGGAATAAAATTTGCAAAATAATATATCTACCGGGATAAGAACAGGTTCTGTAAATTCTTCGCCACATCCCGTATAGGCGTGTGTTCAGAACCAGTTTAGCGCAGCCAAAGCTCAGTCAAATAGCTGATTAATCACATCATAGTTTTTTAAACGGTCGCTGTTTTGAAATCATTCGGAACAGACAAAAGGGTAGCTGTTAATCTGCCCCTAGCTTCTCGCACCGAAAGCTCTTGTTGGACGTCTTGTGATTGGTGAACTGAATTGCGTTAGAACAGGGGAGTCTACGGGCTGTTATCAGACGGTTTTGCGTGGAAACCTCCTAACGACATGAGTTCGTATCTCGGTAGATGCACTATTTTGCACATTTTTTTCCGCGGAATACCGTCGGTTTTAATCAGACTGCATGGGGAAAATACAAGATCAAAACAGGAATATAGTCAACATACAGATACAGGTACATAGGTCCATTAATCTAAATCCAGATGTCTACCATAACATCTAAACTATCAAATGAAGGTATATAACAAAGTCTATATATAGTGAATTAAGGTCTGTATGATAGTGCATCTTAACGATCAGGTGAGGTGAGGTGAGTTGGGGTCAAACGCCGCTTCCAAGAGTATTTCACTTATATGGCGGCTGTTAGTATTACGGCAGGGAGAAAGCTCGCTGTGCCATGTGGCTATGCATTGCGGTGAAACCTGCGAGCATCGGCTGGAACTAGCGAACCATGGGTGGTACTACGCTGAAATTCAGTGTAGCTTAGCGATCATAAGTTTGGTGATTTAGGATAGTTGGAATTTTAAAGGGCCTTCGTCTGTAATTGTTTAAACACGTATATAGACTAAGGAAATATACACCACAGTTCATCGTCACGGCGACAACAATATATATAAAATATACCAGCGTAATATGTTGTCACAAACTATAGCATGTATACCGATATATAAATTATCTCATGTGTTGTTTCATTGCATTTTATATAAATGTAAAGGAAACTTCAATCAATTCATTGGTTTAAATTGTTAATTAAACATTTCTCTGTCATTTAGAGGTGTCAAAATGTAAAGTAACCTAGACCGAATTTCGTCAGTAAGCAACTTTTTTAAAACTTACGCTTTTCCAACAAATTGTTAAGGTTCATACTGCTATAACTAGACTGTATTTGTTAAACGGCAGTTATTGAAGGTTCATCAGTTCACTTGAAAAAATGGAATTACTCACAACGACTTTCATTTTTCATTGTAACAATACGTGTTACTGGACATCAAAATAGTACATTTTTACGAATGCAAATATCACAAAGTAGTGAAACGTTATCTGAATGAAATTGTATTTGTAGACTGATGGGCAATGCTATTGTCATATCACACAATTGCATTTTTCTGATACATTGTCCACTTTTTATCAGACATGTTTTACTGGTTTAAAACAATTAGGTTGCAACACTTTATTTACTACAGGTATGTATATAAGACATGTTTGTCAAGTTGTACCATACAACTAAACATATGACAGCATATTTAGTAAGTGTCTACATACGGTCTGCTGTTTATTTACCCATGTATGTACCTATACTGTCGGCCTATGAACTGTAATTGCAAAAAGGTAAATCCGTACTTATACCACCGGCAGATACAGACAGCTTACATATATACATATAATACACACGTGAGCTTGGTTTATACATCCCCCCCCCCCTCCTCCCGCCACCATCTCTCCATTCGAGCATTATATAGCTGCTATTGACAATACGTTTAAATTCAGATTCAGAAGTCATGATAGAAATCCATGCAAGTATTATCACCTGTCACATTATATAATTTCCTTCACCAACCCTTGCCACACCTATGAAGCGTTTCATGAATATATAAGAGTGAAAAGCTAACTTGAGTACTTTTTCGCAAACCCTTCTTCGACAAGTCCTAACTACCTGGCATGGTAGAGGGTATGGTAGTGTGGTCTGTTGGAACGGTAGTAGGGCTGTTGGTAGTGGGAAAAGTAGTAGGATCGCTGGTTGGAAAAAAGTCTCCGGTAGACATGACAACGGGACCCGTGGTCGTCATTGGTACGGTTGTTGGTACTGTCGTGGTCGTTGTTGTTGTAGTTGTTGTGGTTGTTGTTGTGGGTGGTGGGGGCGGTGATACACTTTTTCCTGTTGCTGTTGTGTAAAATATAAATGAAAAACACAAGTATGCATTGAGTATATATACGATAAGTTGAAAGAATACGGCCTAGTCAGATACATTGACATTCGTATCATCTATGTTTATAAGGTAATAAGGACAGTTCTACCTGAAGTTCTCCCACATGAATCGAGTCATAGCTCGGGATTTACTCCACAAATGGAACAGCGTGTTACTTTCAAACTGTAGATATAAATGTACCAATTGCAACAAGGCACTGAAAGAAATGTTTTGTATACAAAGTATTTTGATCATATAACATTTGCCAACCTGTTTTTGTTGAGGGATATTGGACCTGGAATGCCCCCTAACACATATATCCAAGCCCAGTGTCAACATTAACATGGTTGTGTTAATGTCTTAAGACACACGTGCAAACATGAAGCGTCAGTGTTGCACGGCTTCCATCATTCATCCCCAATTCAAAAGCAACATTTTCCTGACTTTGTTATCTAACCCTCAATCACAGGAAATTGAGGATAACCAAGATCTCAATGTAAACAATGTATATAAGAGTATTTCAGAGCAGATCAGCTAAAAATAGAGCCATAGGTTCTGTATCCCAACAGGATTTCAAGTTGAAGATCTACGGAAACTCAAGTAATACAATGTTAACACAAAAAAGGTATAGGTTTTAGGTCATTACCGCTGTGATCCACATTTTGGATCACAGGGTCACCGAATCTACAGTTTAGAATCACCAATGGCCATGGAGTCTGTACATAAATTTCAGCTCTTTTAGAGTCACTGGTTCTGGAGAAGAAGTCGAAAAAGCGAAAAGTTTGCGGACGGATGGACGTACGGACGCCATGCCATGCAATAAACCCTTTCAGGCCTGATGAGCTAAAAAGGAACAAAGTTGGTCCTTACACCTGGGTAATATTAAAAGTATTAGCACGTCCCTTCGTGGCGTGGAGTTCAGCGCGGTATAAGTATCCTCATTAGTTTAAATGCAACATTTAATTATATCAACGCTGATTTGATTTACAACAATGACCCAATTGTTTAACAATGTTCCAAAATTAAGATATTTTACAGGCGCATCTTTCAGTATTGATTGCGTTTCGAAGCTGATCAACAACTTGTTGAATATATCACTTAACACATCGTATGTCTAGTGAATTACTCAACAATTATGTGAAAACTGCGGATAACGGCTGGAACCAACGAACTTTGGATGGTGAAAAGAAGCCACTGGATAAGTTTAAGATTTTTTATAGATTTTTTATTAAGAACTTGACCTCGTTACATCCATCTACTGTTTTAAAATAATATGCCGACATGGCTTGATCGTCGATTGTCCTCAACAACACACGCCCCTCGAAATGAAGCATTGCACCAGTGTAGAAAACTCAAGCCAGACAACCGGACTGGTAACTGAAATAAATTACCAGTCCGGAAAAACCCACCTGTCCGATTTTCAACACTCACACACTCACTATTACTGCAAGTATCAAACATTTGTTATACATCTGGTTGATCAGGTTTCTCGTATTTCACTAATCAGCTGGCCAATTTACTCAATGTCCGCCAAATTTGTATTTGATCATATATCATCATGTTGAATCATCAGTCCTTCTTTAAAAAAATGTTGTATTACGTATTATATCGTCTAGCATGTCATGACATTTGGTCGACAATTATAATAATTTTCTATTACATTAAGTACATCACCATCGACGCAATTAATTATTTCTTGACATTGATGAGCCATTTTAAAAAATATACTAATATAAACAAGTAATTGTCACAAACACACAGCTTGACTATTACATGTTTGATTCAATTGTTATTATATCAGGCTAAGAACATTCTAAAAAGTTATCAAAGTCTCGTAGTAACCTTGACAATGAGGCCAAGCTCACCCAAATCGACTGCTGTCTGCGTATTTCACTTATAAAGACTGGTATGAAATTTGAAGACTCTAGGTGCAGTAGTTCATGAGATATTGTGCTAACAACATTTGACAAACAAAGTCTCGTAGTGACGTTGAAAATAAGGAAAAGGTCACTCAAATCGACTGGTGTCTGCGTATTCCCCTTATGAAGACTGGTACCAAATTTGAAGACTCTAGGTCCACCGGTTCATGAGATATCGTGGTAACAAGAAACGGTACTGACGGACGGACGGACTGACAGTGTAGACTATCGCTTTGTAATCAGTACATAAAAGGCACTGCAAAGAGTTTATATATATATAAAGCGTTCAGTTACACTGGTTATCGTAATTTGGACTTAATGTTTTACAAAACCATTACACCTCAGACTGACGAAAGATTACCCTGCCTGTTATTGTAAAAAATATGACGTAAAAGACTAGATATCTACCCGACCACCGGACAGGCTGCTTTTGAAATTTCACCGTCCGACTGATTACACCCAAACTGATATCCACGCAGCGCTCTCAGTCGTCAACGTTGTTGAAAGACGGGCGAGATTGAACCAAAATTTAATGTTCATCAATCGAATTCGTTTCATATTTCTATGTATGTTGAATCGACGAGTAACCCTTTGAAATTTCAAACGGGTTATTATGCATAATTTTTTTTTTTTACCGAACTGTTACGAGCTTTGTTCGGACGAACAACAATGACTCCTATAACTCGTATATTGATTTACCCACTTCAGTCCGTGGAAGTCAAACGAATACAGACTGATGTATTTATGTAAGGAAGATAAATCTATATAGGGACTCTAAAAGAGAAACATCTAATCATTTGTGGGGGGATCACTCTAAGTCAGTTACCGCTTAGGCCTACGGGGGTTGACTCCATATCACTCAAGTGATACTTATAACACTCTTATCTCTTTCTAAGGTAGATCACTCACTGTTCTGGCAGACATAATTGAATCTGTTTGAGGAAAACAGGAAGCCGCTATTGCACCCATAGTCCTTCCAGGTCCCGTCCTTAGCCATGATGACGCAATCCTCGTTGCTTCCCAACAGGGAACCAGGTTCTCCCCTGGCCCAGTTGTGGTATGCGAACGCTTCTCCTGAAGATGATCAACACAGACGTGGAGAAACACATGCAGATGCTATAGATGTTAAGGGTAATCATCATTATCTTCCCACAGAGGTAAATTGATTCAGGATCGGAACTCTGAAAGGAGTGACCTCTGTGGGAAGAGAAGGGGTGGTCATAGGCGGTCCAGTTCATATAGGGATAGTTCATTCAGTTGCTTCATCAAATTTAACTGCAAAATGTTTTCAAAAACCCCCGACGCCGCCCCACCCCCTCTTTCCAACTATGGATCCGCCACTGATGATAATCCCACATTTATTGCGTAATATGACTCTACCTTGTAACATGCAACGAACAATATCTCCCTCTACTTTAAAGGGGCAGTAGCACGTTTGTTCCTCAAATAAGTTGATGAAATGTATTTGAAAAATGATGCCACTAATTGTAAAACACCCTTCTCTCCTCGGAAAATCAAGTTTAAAAATGAGTGTACATGGTTCAGTAAAGCAATGGGAATGGTTTTTGCAATTTAAAATAATAAAAGGTGTTAAAACGGCCGTGTTAAAATGGCCGCCATGCAATTTTTGCTTTATACGCAACACCGTTATTACCACAACGGATAATTTGCTTTGTGTAATAAGATTTTTTACCCTCTAAAGTAAATCTAAACGACATAAACTATCATTATAAATTGGAAATTTGAAAAAAAATAAAACTTGCCAAAAAAAACGTGCTACAGCCCCTTTTCACCATAGTACAAACCATTTTCCCAATTCCAAACTCCTTCCTTCTGGACGTCGGTGAGTCCAATCCACACTCCACTTCCTCCAAACCCTATTGTCTGCAATGCTTCATGAAGACATATCTGTGTGACCTGGTTCGGTACAGTAGCGAGCTCCTGACCCCGGGAAGTGCACGCTTTCTCCGCTTCAACAGCCTGGACGGTTCTCCCAACGTTGAAATTGTAGTCGTGGTTGTTGAAATGGACGCTATATCGGCTGAGTTTTGTCATCTGGTAGGGGCATGTTTCGTAGAGGATATTCTGACCTGGAATGAGGGCAGGATACTGCGGCGATTAGAAGAGGTTTTTAAATACCAACTCAGATTACGAAATGTAAAATAGTTATTCATATGACAACGATTTTAGAGATGAAGATGTTTGCTTTGAGTGTATATGACATAACTCACTATGTTGAGTTTGTTATAAGTATAGAAGATGTAACTCACCATATTCGCAGATGTAGTTGAGTTTCCTGTGAGTGTAGAGAAACTTGCACGACTCGGACACCCATTCCCAGGTTCCATTCTCCGCACTCATGTACGCGCACTGCGCGGAGCTGTCTTTGGGCCATTCTGGAGCCCAATGCTCGTACTTGTACGAATCACCTGTCAAAGTGAATTAGTGGTAAAAACGAATTTTTAAAAAAAAACTGCATTGTCCCCAAATTTGCAACAAGGCGTAACTCGCGCCAGTCTCCATCCCTGGCTAATGCGAGCCTTGCCCTTTACTTTCTTGTCCTTAAATAGAAACGCACAGCAACGGAACTGCATATATATATATAGTGGGCTCTGATTCGCTACCACAGGACAGTAAAGGAGATGTTGCAATTAGTCAATGATTTAGACTGGCGCCAGTTATGCCTTGAATAGGGAAGCTGTTGAAGTCATTGAAGGGTAAAATAACATGAGCATTTCTATATAAATCATATTATTAAATTCCAAATGACTGTGACTGACATCAAAAGTTTTTCAGAATAACAAATTAATAGCTCATCAGCTGTCTTTCGAGATGAATCAAGTTCACAAATATTCGTTTACGTTCATGTGACATTGTGTGCTTGCTAAACCATTTCAAAGTCTACATCTACATCTAAAGATTGTGTGATACCGCTGATCCACTGCCAGCCCCCGTCTGTAGTGTCACTCTTCAGTCCGATCCACAAGCCCGTCGTCTCCCCAAGTTGCGGGTTGGAGTCTAACTCATTGGTCAGGAACTCCATAACCTTGTCGTCTGTAATAGAGACCAGGCTACCACCCTTTAATCTGAAACATTCAACCGACGAAAATGAAAATATAAAGTTGGTCTTCATTTACTATTCCACACAACCCTCCCTAAAGACCGGAATATGCATCACTGTCAGAGATAAAAACTATGTATATCTTCAATTTCTAGTGCTGTATCAATAATAGCAACATCTTCTGTTCCTAAATCAACACATTTTTATGTCAGATAAAAGGCTTATCTGTATGGCTACCCAAGGGAAGGTCGTATCTCCACACCTACTGAAACTAACACGTCTAGTATAGATGATGTTACAAGTGTGTAAAACGTGACATGTATAATAATAATAATATTATGAAGCTGGTGGTGTTGAATGAGACAATCCGACTTGAGATGAGATATGTTTGTGTTGGACGATAAATCATAATAGAGATGAGATATTTTGATGTTGAAAGAGACTGCCATTCTCTTCCCACGGAGGTTATAGTCCCTATACAGGACCGGAAAGCTGCAGGGACTAACCTCTGTGGGAAGAGGATGCTTATCAAAAGTCAGTTAGTAAAGTGTCATCAGGATAACACTAATCACATTACAGCAACAAATATTTACTTTCATTTTCCATTATAATGGACCTTGGTTTTGACACCAAAATACCAAATTATTGTAACAGCCGTTATGCAAAGACAGTGAAACGTTTCTTAAGTGACATTTCGATTCAACACTGCTGTATGAGTGTTCTACCTAAAATCACTAACTGTTTTCCTGACACATTATCTTCTTTCACATCAAAACGTAATTTTGCTGAAAAGGATGGGTGTTGCATAATTAATTTCCAACATAGTGCATACTTTCAAATGTATATCCCTGCATAAAAGCATGGATTTATTATGAACGTTAGTTACAACACTTAATCTTCCAATGATCTATATTGAATTGATATGATAACGGTATTAGCATTTACGCCGACATTTCACTCTTGCAATAAAGAAGTTGTCAATCTATTCTCATTCTTGGATGTAGTTGTATACACGAATAATGAATGGGTGAAAACATTGACGACAAATCATTGGTGTATTTCAATTAGTTGGAATTTGACAAGGTTTCTGTAGATTAATGAACATACTCAATGGCTCTTAATGGCTCATATAATAGAGGTAGGTCCACTTACTTGCATGATTGTTCAGCATGATTCCACGTGACGTTCTCGGAATACACAAACTCAAAACACCGCTGGTTGAAACTCTTCATGATAGGAGAATCCCCTTGATCAGGAGTACAGGTGTGGTGGTCCCCTTGCACATCTGTCATCAGACTCAAACTTCAAATGTCTTTGTTTATTAAAGAAACGCTTGAAGAGTGAGTGTTCTGTCGGAGAACCGCCATTTTGTTTGTGTACCATTACGTGAATTGAGAAACCAGTTCTTTTTTTTATTAGTTCTACAAACATATATAAACATTAGAAATACATGCCATTAAGATAGTGGGTAAATATAACATTGTTACATTTGGGATAACACAATCAGTAACCTTCAATAGTACAAATTCTTGTACATTTCGGGCTGAATCCCTTGCGGGGTTCGAACCAACAACCTCAAAGCCAACTCTAGCCAGTACTGACCGTACAACGTGTACTAGTGTAGAGCTACGGTGAGTGCTGTCGAGGCCCCGCGGTCGTGTGGTAAGCTGTTGGTACGGTGAGTGCTGTCGAGGCCCGGTGGTCGTGTGGTTAGCTGTTGGTACGGTCAGTGCTAGGAATAGTTGGCTTACTCTGAGGGTGTGGGTTCGATTTTTCAGATTTTTGATAATAAAACATTTAGATTGATCCAATATTTACAAAGTAACAAATAACGTATCGTGGTTACAGATCTAGTTCATCTTCAGTAGGCATTATGACAATGAGGTTTTTTAATAGATCGACTTCAGAAAATTTCTCTTGTCACTTAATTTGATCTTGAAACTAAATGTGAACTGAAACGAGATCAAATCAAGTATGTTGGTTGTAACCTGTATAAAGCTAACATTCACAACATTATCTGCGTCAGGTGAACTAATTTTACTCTGAATATTAATGAAAAGTTTTCTTGAATTTAACAGTAGTATGCACACTTTAACATTTATCTAGTTTTCAGGACTATCAAGATATTGGCATAAATTTGTCAGAATGCAACTCTACTTCTATAACACATTTAACATTAAAATATGTCTTACCTGAAAATGTTCCAAAGAGAAAAGCGTATAGGACATATGAGATCATGGTCATAACGTTGCCAGATGACAATCCGATGTGCTGTATTTGCAAGTATGATATAGATTAAAGTGAGTTTATGACGAGCGGAATCCATCAGTAGGTAGATACACAGGCATTACAGTAGCCAGCACACCTTGTGTCCATAAACCGCACGATGATGGGGAAATATCATATTTTTCATAATGACTTTGAGAAAGACAAGTAATTAAAGCATACATGTATCCCTTTCCACTTTATTGCATGACCGAATAATGACTTTATTTTAGTAATGATACGCATCTTCTATTTGCATATAACTTGTTGTATTTTGCTGAAATTTTAAAGATAGATATTTTTTCTGTTATCGACCGGACAAAAAATGCTCAGAATTTGACTAAGTTAAAAACTAAAAAAAAATCGCCAAAAATTAGAAAAATCACCAATTCGGTTTACATTTCGCACTGCACCTCTCCTATTGGTGAAGAAGACATGTACCAAATTTGAAAAGGATGAGATGAATAGTTTTTCTGTAATCGATCGGACAAAAATTGTCTTCGGACAGACGGACGGACGGACGGACAGACAGACGGAAGGAATCATTGGTATTACTATATACTCCCGACCTTTTTAGGTTGGAGGTCGGGGGGTATAATAAATGAATGAATGTTAATTTTAAATATTCCACAATTACATTGCAATGTTTACAAACTACATTGAAATTTATTGACAATTCTTTAAAATACCAACCATCTTCTTTTACTTGACCATTTTTTCTTTTGAAGAAAAGAGACAAAGAGAGAAAGGTTACTGAAGGCGTCTCTTCCCAAGTAACTAATGCTATAATTGGGTCATATTTCTTTGTTCTCTCAAAATCCCTATCCAGTGAAAATTTGCAACACAGATAAAATGTTTTTTTACAAAACAAAAGAGAGACAAATGATTTAAAACATTTTATTGATGATTGAAACAATTAATAAATTAACAAAACCGAAGCCTTTATGTTAAATGACAAACAATAAATGCACCACAAATCATGTTAATAATTAAGAATGTTAACATCCATAACATTACAAAATAGATAAAACTAATATAAATTCACCTATATTTACTAATGAAATTAAGGTATGCATCAGTGTAATATATATTGTCACAGAAAGTCATTGTATTGTATAATAATTTGCATTTAAGTATTTCTACTAACACATATCCTACCACCCTTAGCTTCCCTACTAAAGATTCAGTGAGTATTTTACATAAAATTTGATTTGGCCACATGTAATGTTTTAAATTCAAATGATTTCAGTGGATTTGCATTTATTTTTACCCTTATCACCAAGTACATGATATAATAAAATAGAGCCATTGGCTCTGAAGCTCATCAGGAATTATGTTATTCATTATTTCTAAGGAAAATATTAAGATATCACATAATAAGGTATTTCCCAGTCATCAAATGTATCTGTGTATAAGTGCTCACTAACAGCTAGCTACTGTTTGCATCTCTCTACCAGGGAGTGGTCACTACCCAGGTCAACACAATGCAATTACATAACATTCAGACCCTGGACTCACAGCCAGTGAATTATTATATTTTAATTGTTGTTTTCCCGCACATTAAATATTTTTTCTGTACTGGAGAAGAAGATGTAGGGTCAAGATCTCATGTAGCTACTTTTAATAGTCTTATCTTATCATTTTATCACCAGTCATATTTAGTCCACATATCTCATGTAAAATAAAAATATTCTTAACTCCTCTTTTTATTTATTCATTTGCCTGTCACAATAATCAGTTCATAGGCTATTCAATAGTTCTCATTTCACATTGATTACATCACTAATCACTAATGTAGATATTAATCTTAAGTCTACATATATTTCACATTCCTATTGAATCAGATTAAATGCAGAGTTACTTTCTTTTCTCAATTTCTGCATTTCTCAAACCATATGTTAGGACTCTCACATGAAAAAGACTCTCCCCCAGGCCTTTTATAAGGCATTACTGGTATTCAATGAAGCACAAATAACATCTCAGAGTTCAAACCTTATGACAACAGGTTTTTGAAGCTGTGGCCCATATTTGGGGCCACAGGTTCACCAAATTTACAATTTAGAATCCCCATTGGCCAAAGAGTCTGTACATATCATTTCAGCTTTGTAGAGCTTATGGGACAGGAGAAGAAGATGAAAATAGATTTTTAGGTAATGACCCCTGTGGCCTTTATTTGGGGTCACAGGGTCACCAAATCTACAATCTACCCCCATCCGCCAAGGAGTCTGTATATAAAATTTTAGCTCTCTAGCGTCATTGGTTCTTGAGAAGTAGTCAAAAACACGAAAAGTTTACGGACGGACGGACGCCATAAGCCCAATGGGCCTTTCAGGCCTGATGAGCTAAACACTGAGCAACAGTGCTTTACATGTGCAGAAGCCAAAATTACACATCACATATATAGGCACAGTAGTAATTGAACATTACCAACCCACATCTGTCTTTCTATTTATAATAAATGAGTTTTCAAATCATGATTGACCAACTGACACACACATCACTGTCCATCTTTCGATGTCATTGCATGATTGACCAACTGACACACATGTCACTGTCCATCTTTCGATGTCATTGCATGATTGACCAACGGACACACATGTCACTGTCCATCTTTCGATGTCATTGCGAGTTTCACCTTTATGTTGTCACAATACTGAAAGAGTTCAAATTAAATTGAAAATTTTCACCAACAGTCAGTACAAAATAATACCATTTATAACTTTAAACAAAATGTGACTTCAACATACTCAATGGCTGTTTAATGCTATCATCAACATTAATTCAACCCTTGCATTTGTCATCAGGAGATCACAAACCTACATTACTGTCAGTTGATTCTTGTTATGACATAAACCTATGATAAAACTAGGTTTTAAATAAGGTGAGGTGAGGTGAGATGAGTTGGGGTTTAACGCCGCTTTCAAGAGTATTTCACTTCTATCGTGGCTGCTAGTATTATGGCAGGGAGAAAACCCGCAACGCCATGTGGCTATGATTTGCGGTGAAACCTGCGAGCATCGACTGGAACTAGCTGACCATGGGTGGGATTTTAAATAAAATGTATTGGTACTGATTGATAAATGTGAAACCCGCCGATGTTCTGCAAGCGTTCTGCTGCTCCATCAGAATATTTCTATACACAAGGCTTCATCAAACCCTTGATTGTTTTCACAACTTCTGCCTCGTATCAATGAAGGCTTAGTTACTCTTCGCTATATATTGCGTGTTTTTTGTCAGCAAATGAAATGTTGTGATGGAAATATTTAATGGCCTTTTACCGATTTTCACATTCAGACACTACCAATATTGCTTGATTTAAAGTCATTTAATTGGCTTGGCCCTTATTCTCGAAACGTTCATAGCCTTAGGAATTCTTAACTTTGATTGTAGCCCATGTGCTAAGAAAGGGCTTAAGAAGTTTGTAGGGCTACGAGAATAAGGGGCCTGGTTATTTAAAGCGCTATACGACCCTGAAGCTGAGAAAACAATCAGGAGACTGTGAAGTAGGTGTAGTGATACAAAGTGTAGTGATACAAAGTGTTACAAAGTGTAGTGATACAAAATGTAGTGATACAAGTGTAATGATACAAAGTGTAGTGATACAAAGTGTATCAAAATGTAGTGATACAAAGTGTAGTGATACAAAGTGTGGTGATAAAAAGTGTAGTGATACAAAGTGTAGTGATACAAAGTGTAGTGATACAAATTGTAGTGATACAAAGTGTAGTGATACAAAGTGTAGTGATACAAAGTGGAGTCAAAGAAAGTGTAGTGATAGAAATACTCGCATGAAGCAGGATGTGGAAGCATTGACATGACTTGTTGTGATGTGACAATCTAATTGGTTATAATTCAAGATATGACCTAGATGTGGATTACAAGAGCCCAAATGCTTTAAGGTGGGTGACTGAAGTGACAGAGCAGTTTGATTGGCCTATTTCATTAAGGTAGAAATTGAAATTGTGATATTCTGATTATAGATTCCAAGGTATAAATTAGAGGATTGGATTATCAAGCCAGGGGTAGTTGGGGATGACAGACAAACATGAATCATGAACAACCTGATCATAGACAATGTACATCTTCATTTTGGTAATACATTCAAACAATTGTGTTTGATAAATAAGAATACAATGCGGTTAATTTTTCAAAAAATAATATTCTTAGTCTTGACAGAAATGCTAAAAATCATAAATGACTTAAAAATATTAACATTTCAATGTATAAAACTAAAAATGACCAAGTTTATACATACATATTCATTCTGAAATATGCATAATAAAAATCCTCAGCAGGACTAGAGAATTTTTTCGTAAAACTAAATTTTAAAATCTATGTGTGAATGTATGGTATAATTGCTCATCAAAACACAACAACCTAACAAATCTGAATGTATTTAAACAAGGGTAAATCAATAAATTTTCAAGGAGGTGGGGGGGGGGGGGGGGGTGTCACCTTGGGGATCCATTGGAATAAATCCTGCAGCAACTACAGTGTACCTATTTGAACAGGATTAAACTCGTGTATCATGTTCCTGTAGCAATTTACCTGGTCCCTTTTACAGGTGATACACCCGGTTTAGTTTGCATTGAAAGTAAAAACTATAATTCTGTATGACCTGTACGCTGCACACTTTCTATATCAAAATAACAGGTGAGAGTGTGTCATGTTCCAGTAACTCAGGAAGAATGCATATTTCATTTGGTATTGAGCCATTTTGTTATGCATGAAATACTATAATGGAAGCACTCTTTGACCAAAGATAATTCAAGAATATTTGTTAAACATTGGTATTAAAAAATTGATTCAAAATCTATATAACAGCATTGTCAAATGGAAGCATAATTATAAAAAATTGTATTCAAGTTTATACATAAATGATGTAATAACATGCGACAGTTTCCATCACTGGCTAATTCAAGGCTTGCTTGTTTTAAAACATGTCACAGGTACCTCTCTGCCCAAGGCAATTGACAATGCACAGTGCATCTGAAGTTGTCATATCAGCGGTGTCCTTACATCTGAAGTTTATAATCCAATCAGATGCGTCCTTACATCTGAAGTTTATAGTCCAATCAGATGTGTCCTTACATCTGAAGTTTATAGTCCAATGAGATGTGTCCTTACATCTGAAGTTTATAGTCCAATCAGACGCGTCCTTACATTTGAAGTTTATAGTCCAATCAGACGTTTCCTTACATCTGAAGTTTATAGTCCAATCAGACATGTAATTACATCTGAAGTTTATAGTCCAATCAGACGTGTCCTTACACTGAAGTTTATAGTCCAATCAGACGCGTCCTTACACTGAAGTTTATAGTCCAATCAGACATGTCCTTACATCTGAAGTTTATAGTCCAATCAGACGCATCCTTACATCTGAAGTTTATAGTCCAATCAGACGCGTCCTTACATCTGAAGTTTATTGTCCAATCAGACGCGTCCTTACATCTGGGGACCAAAACCAACTCTGCCACGTCCATGCTGCAATCAGTCTACTGCACAATATGCTTTCTACTGGCGCAGCCATATCGATTACAGGTATAATAAACATGAAACAGCATTGTCCATTTGCTGGGGGTAGAGGAGACAACTTCTTGTTATTAGGGCGCTGTCTTTAATCCACTAAATGGAACAACGTACAGCAAGAATTAACTCAGACAGTGATAGAGACTGGCGCGAGTTGTGCAATGTGGGGAATTTGTTGGTTGCTTTGGCTCCTAATTGATGCTGGTTTTGTCTCATTTTCCAACAAAGCTGACAGCAAGGTTGTGTTAATGGTGGTGCTTTTGTTACAAGAACTATTTTGGCACTATTTCTGAAAACTCACCAATGAATAAAGCTTGCTACTTATCACAGACATAAGTACATTTCATTAAAAGGCTTGAAGTAATATTGCATAAAAATGACAATGAAATAAAACATAGCTAATATTTAAGATAAACAAATAAATCTATGTTTCTATTTTGGATAAGTTAAGGCAACAAGAAATGACTAGGTTAATTTGAATAAATGCAATTTGAAATTCAGAATTATCCAAAATTTTGCATATTTGTTTTTACCTCATTCAGATTCACACAGTCTTTCATGTAAAAACTCAATATATCTTACGACCAATCAACATATTGTATTTCAATAACAAAATAATTTCCTTACTAGCTCCAACAAAACAAATATGGTTTTGAAACAAAAATAACATTCATCTCTGAAATTCACTAACAAATTCAATAAGCTGGTGTTAAAATAAGATAGACAGCGGGTTCACTAATCCCAACTTATCATTATAAATAAAAAATGTTAAAAGTGAAAAAAGGGTTGAAGATACCATATAGGTTGGTGTATACATTTCATTTTAAAACATAACATCAAAATATGTTTTTCAGCCAGTAAAAAAGAATATAAAATCCAAATTTCCATATATGTTCTGAATGGTGTAACCATATTAAAACTGTGTATTAACCATTTCCTAATAGAATCTTGTTACTCTCCAATTTAGTTAGCTTTTCTGGCCGTTGCAAAAATCCTCATGCCGTTCTCTGTTCGTTGTGTGACAATTGGTTGTCGTTTAACTTCAACACTTGGATCAAGCTTTAAGTCAAATCTGTAACAAAGCCAACGCATGAGTTCAACACTTTATGTTACATTTTTCGATTTCAACTTACAAAGGCATTTCACCTGTTGAGTAATGAGGCCCGATGACCCGTCAGCAAATACAATCTATGATATATGTCTGCCAGGAAGTCTATCTATGAGATTTCACCTTTAAATAATGACATTTTGTTTTTGAGAAGAAATTAAAAATAGGTTTGGGGCCCTTATAAAGGTCCCACAGAGTCACCAAATCTACAATTTATATCTGCCATTACCTTGCCACAATTTCTAGGGCATTTGGTTCTAGAGAAGGAGAAATAGGTTTTGGGCATAAGCCCTTGAGGCCAGTCACCAAATTTAGAATTAATAATCGCCATTTGCCAAGGTGCCTGTACACAAAGTTGCCAAACAACATGAGGCTCAACGTATGCGTGTTAACATTTCTAACCAAATGCATCAAACACAACTCAGCTTCAAAATTTGCCTCAGGTGTGAACACAATTTTTTTTATTTTCAGTTGTGATAATTTAAATAATATAAATATCAACACGTATAAATTAATTATTAATATTAAATTCATCATTTGTATTAGTGACTCGACACACAGTCAAGATTTCATTTCTTTAAAACCAGTTGTTATTGGGAAGAAACCAAATTAGTTAAAAGTTTTTGCATGTATGGAAAGACAGACACCATGAAACAAGTCAATGGACCTTTCAGGTGATGAGCTAAAAAGTCAAAATCTATCTATCATTTTATGAAAGAAAAGTTCATTACCTGTGTAAGACTCTTGCAATAACCACCTTCATCTCATGCATAGCAAAGTTTTGTCCTATACAGTTCCTGAAACAAGAGAAGCACTGATAGTTCAAACCACAAAGTAACCTGCACATAGGTAAAACACATCTAAATAAGAGCCAATAAATCATGAAACTTCAAGAGACGTGAAAACATCATTATGATTGTAACAATAAGTAATAATTGCTTTGAATATTGGCATGCTAACAAAACTAAACCAATTTCATGCCTTCAATCTTGAACTGACCATAGCCAAGCAAATTTTAAATCCACTGACAGAACCTAATGAGAAGAGGATTTCTGGCTAAGCAATGATTTCATTTTCTGAATTGTTATAGTTTTACATAGTGTACACAAATCCCTGCTGATGACAGTAAATCACACTGACGTTCAGGGGACGCAGCCTGCTACACCAGCACTGACAAGTTAAGAAAATGTGAAAAGACTTAAATTAGCCAGTGATGGAGCCGGGTACAACTCATGTATTACAGGGGGAAGTTGACTGTCTGCTAGGAATCATTTTAAATGATATTCATAATTCAAAATTGATATGCTGGGAATCAAAGGTGAATACCCTTGGATGCTTCATGATATTTTATGAGTGCTTCAATTCTCAGTGTGGAGCACTGATAAGTTCCATAACTGCATATAACAGAGACCGTATGAGTCAATCCCCACCTTTGACCCTTACTAATTCGGGTATCGAATTGTTGACTAATACATGGTCATATACAAAAAGTGTTGATATACATGATACCAGAAAACACTTGGGTGAACATTCTCTGTGTACTTCATCCTTCACATAACACCAACCTTGGCCCAGCAGAGAAGGGGACAAAGGAGAAGGTGTCCATTCTCTCTTCGTCCTCCTTGAGGAAGCGTTGAGGGTTATACTCGTGGGGTCGGTCCCAGATGTGGGGGTTGTTGGACAGGTTGTTGATCTGAATTCCGATGAATGTTCCTTTCGGGATTGTGTGTCCTGAATCACACAATTTGTATCTTAACTTACTTTTCCTTAGGACAGCACATTTGTTTATGTTTCTGATTTTTTTCACTATTATTTAACACCTAAGCTGCTAAATTAATTACTCCCCAGCCATTCTGATGGACCTGTTTCCAGGAATAACAGTTCACCTCTAACAAAAAGAATAATATGAGATTAGCAACATATTATCACGAAATGTTCTGAGACCCTCAGGTAAACGCCTAATGGTTAATTTGAAATAAACATAGACAACTTTGAGTTGACTATTTTTCTAACATTTCTAGGGTTGGGTAATGCACCAAAAGATTTGTTGCCATGTTTATTGGTGAGTTTGATATTCAATACTATATTAATATTAAATGAATGGCAAGGTCACAAAACCCTTTCTCTCACTGTTATGAAGCTAAATATGAAAAGAATCAGGGCCCCCTTTCACAAAGCATTAAGGTGATGGTAAGTCACTAAGGTTGCCTTAGTGCAATGCTAAAGAATGGGAGTTAAGGTTAACCTTCGTAAAGGTTGTTTTGTGATATTAGGCCCAGGTCAATAGTACTGTTTGACATATTTCCAATTTGTACAGGCACAGGCAAGGACACTGCTAAATACTATATTCCTCAAATTGCCAATAAATACAGGTTGGGAGATATATATATATATGTATGTATAGTAAATAAACAAAGAATGTTGGACAGGAAAGGAGAATGCTCTTGACAAGTGTGAGATCATTACAGGGTTCTGTAGTTCGAAAGAGGACCAACAAAGATCTAGAGATTGCTGACAAGTGTTTCAACTACATTCAATCTCATTTAAATCAGATCGAAAGTCACCCTCATACTTTAATCGTCAATCTGAACAGTACCCGATAAAGGATGAAAAACTTGTCTTTCACAGTAGAAACATTTCTGTACAGATCTAACAGATTTAAGTTTGTAAATGTTTTATCACAGGAAATTTCAAAAGTGCTAATACCCAGAAAATATAATGATTATAACAATAAGGTTACAAATCATAAGGCAAGCTTTACAAACTATCATCTCGTTCTCAGTGTGTATCATTATATGAAATGTTGCCCAAGTTATTATGAGCAACATACATTTTTTTAATGTCATACACATCTTCTCGGGTTGATCAAACCATCATAATATTATCGGTGCTTTTGAATCATTTGTATTGGCCTCAAAGATATCATCATTTTAGCATGAAGATTTTCTGGATAACAACTTCTTAAATGTGAAAATACATTTTAGAAAAAAAACACATTTACCAGGGATGTAGCTCAGTTGGTAGAGTGTCCGCTCATCACCCGGAAGACCGGGGTTCGATTCTCAGTCGCGTCATACCAAAAGACATTAAAAGATGGGAGTTGTTGCTGCCTTGCTTGATACTCAGCATTATAAGGGCAGAACACCGCATTAAGTGGCGCTGCACTGTGGCTGCCAGGTGCAGAATGCACAATTTGAATTTCCAATGTACATTGTATTGCGGACAATAAAGTGTTATTATTATAAGTAACATGTCGTCAGCTTCCATGACTTCTTATCTGTCAGCTTGTACAGGTATAATATTCTGAATATTTATGGTAGACCTATTCACACTGTTATCTACTGACCTTCCAGGACTGTATCTTCAGTCAACATGCGCTCCACGAAGGGAACTGGCGGACATTTTCTCAGAGACTCCTTCAGACAAATGGTTAAGTATTCCAGTTTCGGGAGGTCCTCCCTGGTGACATTGAAGGGTTGCAAACATTATTCATTTTTAAAAGAGCTATCAGAAGATGACCTACCAGTATTCCCATTGGCCCCAAATTATTTGCATAAATCATGAGAGTGCTACCCCTTCTAATATACTTAGGTGAGGTGAGGTGAGTTGGGGTTTAACGCCGCTTTCAAGAGTATTTCACTTATATCGCGGCTGCTAGTGTTATGGCAGGGAGAAAGCCTGCAACACCATGACTATGCTTTGCGGTGAAACCTGCGAGCATCGGCTGGAACTAGCAAACCATGGGTGGTACTACGCTGAAATTCAGTGTAGCATTGCATCCAAACCTTACTGCGTGTAGAACAGTTCTCTACTGCAGACAAAGTTGCCGTGCCCCTGGTGGGCTTTGAACCCTGGACCTCTTGATCCGAAGCCAAACGCGCTAAGTTAGCTAACCACTGCGCTATCCCGTCCCCCACTAACTTGGAACCTTGATAGTGAAGGGTTAACCTATCAAGCCAGAATAAAGTCATATCAAGAAATAAATGCTTCAGAGTCATTTTATATAAACACAATCCCATTAAAAACTTTCTTTGATAATGTGATTCAAACCCCGGACCTCCTGATCCGAAAGCTGAACGCGCTAGCCACTGCGCTATCCCGCCCATTTAATAGTTCTTAACTGGAGCAGTTCATATTTACGTACAAGTTGTTGTGAGTTCTAATCATATCCATACTCAGTTCATGCACCATTTGAACATGTTACCATGGAAACAGAAACAAATTGATTCTGTAGCTCATCAGGTATTACCTGAATTGACCAA
Source organism: Gibbula magus (assembly GCA_936450465.1). Taxonomy (NCBI): domain Eukaryota; kingdom Metazoa; phylum Mollusca; class Gastropoda; order Trochida; family Trochidae; genus Gibbula; species Gibbula magus. Next base: position 1,962,681 of record OW388305.1, read on the forward strand.
GGTCACGTACATACAATTTAGCTTTCTAGAACATTTGGTTCTTGTGAAGGTGACAAAAACAGACTTTGTCCATGTATGCAGATACCAGGTATTGCTTTACACTTCAAATGTTCCTATCTTTTTGAAGCATTTAATTAACCAAAATAAAACAGTGCTTTGGGTGAAGATGTTATTCAGTAATCTCAGATTCTTGGTAATGAAATATTTGTTGGATTTATTATTTTCAAGACAAGTACCACGTACCTATTGAGATTCAAAAGCAATAAAGCTGTGTATATATAGTGCCAAACTATTCTGAGTGTACTACTAACAGGAATCACAAGTTGTTAATAAAGGGAACAATCCATGACTAGCCACTTGCTACAGATCATCCTCGGTTACCCAGGGTTTTATATATGCTCTACTATATCCCTCATGGGAAACCTTATCAGGAGAATCTGTACTCAAATTACCCGCCCTTGGCCGGCGTGACGAAGTCAGTAACCAAAGAAAATACTCAATACGATTAGACGGAAATGATCAAGGGAGATAACCGGTGACGGATGGCTAACAAAATGACCTCGCGTGCTTTGCAACGAAGTGATATGAATTGTCATTGGCTCGCAGGTCCAAGCTGCGTAGCGGTTTGATTGGCTCACGCCGGCCAAGGGCGGGTAATTTGAGTACAGATTTCTTTGATGAAATTTCCCATGGGTGATATAGTGGAGAGTAACGGAGCATATAAAAAACCATGGGTAACCGAGTATGGCTACAGATAGGCTCCCAGGAATATACTCAACTCTTTTATTTGTACTGTACACTTAAACTGCCCAAAATATTTTGTGTCAGACTATTAAGTGGCCAATTAACAGGAATGACATCTCGTTATGAAAGCAAACAATCCTTGACTTACCACTGCAGATGTTGAGATTGTCTCCCCTTTAGTACGCTGTCTATCTCGGCCTGAACCTTGCGTTGGTGGTCCGGGTTGGCGGCCATGTGATACAACATCCAGGACATTCCAGACGTCGTTGTGTCGTGACCTGCAGGACAGATGTTTTGTATGGATATTGAACCATCAAATACATCAACGAAAATATACATTGAGTGCATACAAAGAAACACAAACTGTCCTAAACTTGAACAGACAAATGGCACATGTTGACCTGAAAGCTGTACATCCATATCAGCACCAAAAGCTTCCTGAGTCAAATCTATGTGTATCTGTGCCAGAACCAGGACTTTGAAAAGGGGGGAAAACAATTCAAATTATGCAGGGTATGAAACTTACAAAAGCCAGACCTACACATCAAAGTTATTATGAACATTTGAACAATTAGTGTGTGAATTATGAGTGGAACAAGAACATTTCGGGCGTACAAACAGACGGACGGACATGTTGCCCTCTATAAACCCCTGACTACTACATAAAGACAGCATAATAAAACAAATCACTATGTGGAGTCTGACCCACAAAATACCATTACACTTCAGTGCCAACTTTGAATATGAAACATAGTTCAAGGTTCCAAACTCCTCGATTCTAAATCTTCTTTGAAAGCACAGGCCCTATGGTCATTTCTAACTTTAAAATGAGTTTGAGCTGATAATGTATCACATCTTCTCTACCGAGTGTTCACCTTCAAAGAGGAAAGTATCCACTTCGTTCCTGATCTCCATGAAGGTCAGACCATCCCCGCTCTCATCTCTCGCCTTCAGCAGGATGTCCAGGAAGTCCAACATTTTCTTTTTACCGTTAGTCTCATCTGGCTTGGGGTCCTCTTCTTCCTGTCATTTGAAACCTGAACTCAAATAAAAAGATTTTCGCCAAAAATATCTAAGTTGTAATGTAAAAAATAACTTAGTGTCTCATTTTGCAATTTGTAAATTCATGGAACGCAAAAAATATCTCAGGTGTAATGTAACTCTATGTTCTGGAAGCAATCCTTCAGTAAGTGTCTCATTTCCTATTTTTAAAATCACGGCATGCATACTCCCTGAGTTAACCTAAAGATCACTGAAACATTTTGGTTTATAAATAATACCGGTAGCTAAATTATCTTCAACACATTAAAATTTGCTGAAACAATATCCTGCATTTATTCATTGATTATTCATTGATTATTCATTGATTATTCATTGATTATCTGAGGAAAGAAGTTAAATTTTGTCTGTGCTCTCTAAAATAGATAATAAAAGTTGTTCATGAGCAAGGCAGCTTCATGCATGAGACAAAGACGTTCTAACAGTTTATGTTAAAGTTGCCTAGCTCTAGGAGAAAGAGAACAAGAGTTTTAACTCACAAGCACAGCTTTTCGTTTCTTGATTATTTCTTCTGCAACATTATGGACAAAGTCACAATGTTTCTTAAACCTGCGACCATTTGCTGTGAGGTTATATATGAAGTCTACGAAGAGTAGAGGATTGCTGTGGAGAGATGTAAAGATTTGTAATATTTTAATTTGTTACTAGTTTGGTGCTACAGACAAAAAATTTCGATTTTGAAAATTCGAACCAACCTGCAGAGGTTGCAGATTCTTTGAAGGGATCCTCCTTGGGGTACATATAGGATAAAAATCCTTATTTTTTAACTTGATGACAGATTGTAACTTAATTTTTTATAAATAACAGTAAAAATAAGTTAAAAAAACACAAAATAAGTGTTTTCTGACATGCGACCTACCTGTGTAGAGCCCCATCTCAGTGCAAACCAAGGGACGTAACTCTATTCTCACCACTTATCAATCTGTCATCGCCTTGTGAAGACGTGTTTCACTGCGCTAGTGTTTTTTTTACTTGAGTTCTCGCTTTCTCTAAGAAAATTGACAAGACTAAGAATACTGTATGTGTGGTAACCCCTTTTATTCGTAGAGGCGAATGTTTTTAGGTTACTTTATGCTTTATTCGCGTTGTAACTTCGTTTTTTTCATTTCGCATGTGCGTCGATTTCATTGAGTAATGGCAGATGGATATGTCTTTCAAACGATGTTTCTAAACGATTCGTGCCCCTGTGAACTAATGGTGGTGTGCTGAAATACATGGAGTTGTATATTGGCATCATTAACACAGTCCTTCTAGTATTATAATTATCAATATTATACTTACAGTGATCGCTCAGCCCACAAGTTTGCAAGACTGTTGACAGCTTTAATATATTCATTTGTATCTCTGAAAATAAAAAACATGAACATTATGTTCAGTTATACAGCAAATTAATTTTAAAATATATCTCTTGTGTTTCCAGATACCAAGCTGTCAATAACATTATTTCCAGTTCAAATTGTAATTTGTTTTATTAGCTATATCCCTTATGTCAATCATATTGGTTTCTTATAAAACCATTTCTACAGACTAGGGGTTAAAACAAAGACGACATTTATAAATGCAGTGAACACACTGTCTGTAGATTGACCACCTTCACCTACCATTGATTATTTTGAAAAAACATGCAGTCATTCAATCATGTCAATGAATGACGTTAACTTTCAGAAACTCCCTGGATTTGTTATACCTCTAAAAGCCTCTTTCAGCCCTTCGCACAACTTCACTACGCAAGGCATAACTTGCACAAGTCTCCATCACTATATATTAAGCTAATGTGGGATAAAATTTGTTAGCACAGAAATGCTAAAGTAATTGTGGTCTTACATGCAATGTAAATCTTACATTAGCTTTGTGGGTATATGATAAAAACAGGTTTATGCGAAGAGAAGAATTTATGTTGAACTTACCCTGATATCTGACAGTCTGTTTTGTACGAGAAAGCACACCGAAGAATTATATCGAGAGCACAAAGGCTGACAAAGTTGAACACATCAAAGGATTCTCCTTTCTTGCTTGTTTCAGTTATCTTCTCCTGAAATGCACATTGCATTTTATTAAAATAGATGAGTATTTTCATATTCACCTTTTCAGCATAACGTGATAGTTTACAGTTACATTTAAATAGAATTTTATTTCATTCAAAAATATATACTTAGTACACAGAAATCATTGATGGAATATAAACCAGGGCTGTTTTAGAGGCCCGGCCCTTATTGGATAGCCTGCTCCTATTCAGCTTCAGGTCCATTTACCTCCCTGCTGCTATTAGAGGCCTGATACCTTTCAGAGGATATATGGTATAAAACAAGCAAAAAAGTAAGTGTGGCTCACTAATACCCCTGACTGTTAAAGTTTAACATTTGTTTTTTACTTATAGAGAGAGGTGTCTGTATAAGCTATGAAATGTAATTGCTAGGATTAAGTGTTTGTGAAAAGGGAAGGACAAGTCTCTTCATGTAAAATAGGTGAATTTGGAAAAGTAGGAGTAAGAAAAGCTTGAAAAGGTCTGGATAACATAATACACTGCTATTACCACCGATTTCAACTTCATTTTGGAAATTGATTCATCATAATGTTGGATTTAGGTGACTTGAAACAACAGGTACATCACCCCTGTTAGCACAGTGAGGGATATACAGCAGTTTATGGCTGAAAGGAAAGAAAATTTAACTTTTTCAAAATATAACTAGTGGCAATATAAAATAGTAAAATCCACAAGAACACAGAAGTAGCTTTTGATGAAAGTAACATGGAAAAGAAAATGATAAAGTAAAAAAATGACAACACAGAAGTAGCTTCATTCATTCTAGCTCCGAATATGACTATACGTAAAAGAAAATTAAAAATTCACCAAATCGTGTTACATTGCACCTCTCCTAGGGGTGAAGAAAACATCTGCTTAATTTGAAAAGGATGAGATGAATAGTTTTTCTGTAATTGATCGGACAAAAAATGCTCAGAATATGACTAAGTTAAAAAAAAATTAAAAATCGTCAAAAATTTAAAAATTGACCAATTCAGTTTAAATTTCACGCTGCATCTCTCCTAGTGGTGTAGAACACATGTGCAAATTTGAAAAGGATAAGATGAATAGTTTTTCTGTAATCAATCGGACAAAAAATGTCTTCGGGGAGACAGACGGAATCGTTGGTATTACTATATACCCCCAACCGTTGGTCGGGGGTATAATAAAACTTCCTCACCAGCAAAGCATCTGTAGCCTGGTTGTTAACAGCCATGTATGGTTTGAGGACATCAAAATGAAATGCTGGGGTCAACAGCCTCCTGTTTCTGGCCCACTTCGCTCCGTTTGATATCAGCAAACCCTCTCCTAACCACGCTACTCCCATATCATAGGGGCCTTGTATAATCGATCCCCTTGGTTTGGGTTCTGAAATTAAGAACATAATTTATCAACCCTAGATGTTACCAAACATCAAACTTGGTGTATACACTGAAAATCAAAAGAATATCTCAAATGATCAAGGATAAGACCTCAAGGATTACTGAAAAAATTGACAATATTGCTCACCTGACGACTTCAAGATGGGTTTGACGACATCGGGGTGATGAAGAAGAATCACAGGGAGGAAGGGGCCGGCCCAGACCAGCAGTATCTTCGGGGCCTTCTCTCTGATCATTTTGAGATCATAGGCTATACCTGCCTCGTTGGGCCCTGGGAACTGGAGGAAAATGTGTCAATAATTAATTTGCCAGCTACTACATGTAGCTACTACATGTATTGACAAAAATGCTAAATTAACAACACATATAAATACTAATATGAGTCAGGGTGCAAGATGGTGGTGACAAATCCAGGGTGTTGAGGGGTTTCAAGGGCTTGAGACCCCCACCTTTTGAAAAATGAGTCCCTGTCTTTAGATTCTGAAATGAAAATATAATTAAAACAAAGGGAAATGTCCACTAAAAGCCTCTGAGTTCTCTCCATTTTCAGAGACTAAAACATCTACAGAGACTTAAAGATCCCATGAAATGTATTTTACTCAAGAATGACAGATTATTACCTCTACGTAAATTATATATCGGAATCAATTGAGCAAGACAATATACACTTGCAATTGACTTATTTAGAGGATTTAATTTACCTATTTTAACAATGCTGAAATTACCGCCACGTTCTGTTTTGAAAAGAATCATTGAGGCGTGACTGATTAACCACAGACAACAGGTCATTTATTAAAGATGATTATCACTGCTGCTAGATGAATTTATGTGAGGTGTGTTAAATCACCAAAACAGCTGTTTATGCAATAACTATGTAATTGTCATCTGTGGAATTATCTAATTGGACATTTGATATATGGAAAAATAAATAAATTAAATTTGCTAAATTAGGCAGTATGGCCAAATTTTAAAAAGCCGTATATAAGTAATTTATGGACCGATTTCAGAAATCTAAAATCGAGCAATTGCCAAATTGACATCCCATTTTAATTAATCCGAATTTGACCATATGTCATTGCATCTATCCTTTAAACATTTACATCCCTTTGAATTTCAGGATTTATCTACAAAGTAGTCCTGTGTAAAGCTAGGTTGATCGCTATCACTGAAGTTCAGCAACAATGAGCATGGTTTGCCTAATGGGTGACCTGATTCATGGCTGGATAGTCTAAAGATTGAAGGGTTGATTCCTTGCATTACAGAGAGACTGAGTTGTGAATATTTGAGGTGTTACCTTGGGCTTGTGACTTTATTCAAAGTGTACCTAGCAGTACAGTGGTATGGAAGTGAAGGCAGTGTGACATATATAACCTTCTCGGACTAATGTCCTCGTGCCTTAACTATAATAGTTCAGGGCAAAACTATAATTTATTACAAAACACATTGGGGTACAGCAAACTTTATTTCTTAAATAATTGACAGCCAGTTTGCCTATTTTATTTCCTCTCAGGTTTATTATAATATCAACATTAAAATAAGAAATTTCAAATTATGATGATTTTAATCTCTTTCGTCTTCAAAAATTACCCCCAAATATTATGCCTTCCAAAATATAATTTTTTGCCGTGATTATTTAATAATCAAAGGGTCAAATTGGTGTTAGAAATCAATAATGACCAGGATTTGTTCAAGGGTTGTCCTTGTTTCCTTTATCTCTATTAAAAAGTGTCTTAGTTCAAGATAAATGGCCCTGTTATCAACATATTTGATTGATTCAACAATGTTCAACAAGGTAGCGAGTCTCATTTATCATGAGCTAGTTTGACAGATATTAACTGATAATAACACCAACCCGGTAAATATCAATACCTCGTGATAAAGGAGATGATTAAAATGTTGAACATTGTCTCGAACATTGTCACACACCCTGCCTGAGAATACATTAACAAGAAGTAGAATTTAATAAATTAAGTCAAATATATTATATAAAGTAATTATAAACTATTGTTTAAAATTATACATCATCATGATGAATACCATTCAGTCACCCATTCAAAATTAAATGTTATGATGAATTAGGATTTATGAATAACTTCTTTTTCAGTATCTTGCTAACTCTGACGTTCTATAGGCCTATCACTAAATGACATGCAATTTACCATAATTTCACCAATCATTCATTTCTGTACAAGTTCATATCAGTTTGTCCAATCAATAATCATAGATAGAAGAGTCACTGTCACCCATCATGCAGTTTAAATTTCAGAGAAATATTATTGTTTTCAAAGTCCACACAGAGACAATAAACTAAATTTAAATTAGATGTCAGCTGATAACAAAATTCAATTTAATTTCCCAAGTCTCGACAGACTTGCCAGGAAAATAGATTGACAGCAGTCTGTAAATTTTATTTATGTCCTGTATGATCACAGATCAGGTGATCTCGTTTTGGGACAAATGAACAGTGGGATTGTGGCATGAAATATAAAAATAATTACAATTTTAAAATGAACATGATGAATAATTTTTTTAAAATCAAGATAAATGAGGAGTAGGCCTACCTTGTGGAGAGTCCCAGATATGATGCTAAACGATTCCTCTCTTGGAATGCCGCTGAACCTCTTCCTCCATTTCAGAAACCTTACAACTGCATTTACAATCTTCACAATCAAATATCCAACGCTGACAATAATGACAGTTTTTATTGCCGTGGCCGCATCCATTGAAATGCTTTCCATGATCAAATTCCACAGTGGATTAGACGTGTTACTAAGTGCATATAGGGCCTCTGTTAGCAGATGACAACGTCAACCATCCATGAAGTTGAACTTGAAGATCCAGGCCCTTGTGTTATCATTTGGCGAATCTATGGCTAAAGGGAGGTAATCCTATTGTTTTGCTACCAACGGACCACTATGAAAATTTGGCACTCGTTATTTATTACAATCTAAATAATTTTAGATCGACATATTCTTATAATGTTATATTGTATTGACATAATATAGAACATTCGATCTAAATGTATTTAAATTGGTAACACAGCAAAACTGATATCTAGATGATACTATATGATATTTACCATTTCCGGAATGAACGCAATCCTGAAAGTATGTGATTCCTGTTGTCGTCCATTAAAAGATTCCATTAAATGGAAAACACATTGAATTATATAAATTGTAGTTTAATTCATGTTGGTTTCAATTCCTGGAAATAAAATTAAAGATTCCATAAGAGGGAAACCAACGTGAAACTATAAAGTGGTGTCTTCATCACTATAATTAAATGATAATTTAGGTGATTTACAACAGATAACTTGTGTCGGCCCGTCTGATTACAATAGACAGTTTTTCCGAGGATTAAAAGATACAAAATAGTACATTTATCGAGATACGAACTCATATCGTTCTGAGGTTTCTTCGCACCTTCTCGTATCCCGATATATTACTATTTTGCAGCTTTAATTTCTCGGAACATGCAGGGTCGATTTTAATCAGACTGTTAACCCTTTTTTTGTGGCCCGGGTACGTGAACGTCAATGTCAACAGCAATTTAGCAACACATTAACTACATGGACAATTCTAAAAGACGAACCACCCATTAACTCTTCATAATGAACAGGCCCAAATGCGTTATATATAAAAATATTACCAGTTTACTACATAAACAGTTGGTTTTGATTTTTGATATTAATTTTTGATATAATTTATTAAATGACATTAAATGACACACAATTCATTTTTTCACTTTTACTCTACCACATGATACATCGGAAAAAGTCAGAAAATGTGTTTTCTTCAATTCTCTTCAAATGTATATTGGACAGGTGTCATTGTTGAACACTAAGATGAAGCGCACATAAAATATGGACAGCGTGTGACAGAAACATAACTGGAAAACATTGACAAAGATTTTTCATTTAGCACGAAATGAAAACAAAGCATTGTTTTTACATTCGATTTTTTTCAACTTTGACTGCATTCGTGGCAATATTTGCAATTATTTGGATAATTTATCCTGTTTGATACTTGGGATATGATTTTTTTTGTGTGTGGCTTTTACGAGGATGATACGTGATGTTTTAGACAAACTGAGATGTTGTAAAATAGAATATATAGATCTGATATGATGATATCATAGGTTATATGGTGTTTGGTCATGAAACGTGCAATGTTCCTCCAAATTCATTTACATATTTACATTGTATGAACACATGCTGGAGACTGTCTGCTTCAGATTCACATATTTGAATTTAGTATGTTCATTTGCAGCAACTCTTTTCTGGTGTAAATGGTTATATTTTTCAATCTATATTGAAAATCTGAACGTTTCACATCCTCTGTACAATTTATGTACTTTATAAACACACTAATATATACTAATATAATTCAATAGTTTTTGTATCCCGTACTCTGTTTTTAAAGCCAGGAAGCATGAGTGTATTTTCTTTTTATTAGGTAATTAGTTCAATAGTTATAGTACCATTACAAACACATATATTTGTAACTAAGTAATTGAAAACTTACCTGAATTTTACTTCACCGTCCACAGTTAGGATTTGGGAATTAGCTTTTCCGACCCAGGCCATATAAAGAACAGATCTAGAGGTTAGGATCGAACATCTGAAGGGAGTAACCTCTATGGGAAGAGAATGGGTCATGCTATGTCTTATAGTAATTGTTTAGAAACTGTCCTGTTTCTTTTCTCAATCTAATACTTCCTGTATTTTCAGCATCCCCGCAGTTATGGAAAAACCTACGAATGCGACTGATGAACCACTAGCCTTTACCTATAACAGGTGTGTTACCTTACTTACTTTGACATATTGTTAAAAAGCAATATTAAAACTTCAGTTTCAAAAATCACAATGTATAATCCGTATCAGAACATACGTATATCGTACAAAAACACCCAATAAGTAAATGTAATACCCTTTTTATACCTTTCTATAAAATGACGTTGCAACCATTTCGATTCATGTTTGATCTTAAACTTGTTTTTACAGCAAAGTAGAACAAGAAGAAGCATAATGAGAAATATCAAATATAGTCTGCTGCTTAAGGTCGAAGGAAGACGAACATTTGGTCAATGGAACAAAATCCCGGGGCCACACAGAGTACGAGTCAAGCTGAAGATTCGTGCATTACCCCGAGATAAAGGAGAATAAAACCATCTTGTCCCACAATAAACTCAATGGTTGGCCGACTGGACTGTATCAAAACCAAGAATATAACTACTTATATACCTCAAGGCCAATTTAACACTCTTTGAATTGAGTTCTTCTTCCGGGAGAACAGTCCTGCGATAGGAAGTAAGATCTCATAAAACTATATCAAGAGCTTAGAGGGATTTATACAGGGTGATTCCCTCCCAGCATGGCATTATGTCAGGGTTGGGTTTTCTCTGACTTATGTACCGCCAAATTATAAATACAAATACAAACATGAAAGCAATCGTGTAAATGGTTCAATCCCCAGTGATCTAAGTTTGAGGCGCACATAAAATATCTCAATTTTGAGAATGAAGAAGAGTAGATACAATGGTCATCAATTCTGTGGTATAGTGGGATAGTCTTGGGTTACAAATTGGAGGGATGCGGATTCGATTCCCTCAATGTCAACTATACAAATTACAAACTTGGACATTTTTAATATCAAACTGAACATGAGATTGACGTTATTTGGAGTTTAGTTTTCAGGTATGTATTAAATGTTGAAAATTAACTTACTTTGAGGTTAACTGTCAACGGTTGGTAAAAACTCTAGTCGGAGTAAAACCTTAAAATTCGTGGTGAAACCTACTCAAATGTTATTACAAGAAATGTAGTTACCTCACGTTATACAGAGGTATACCGAGATAGGTTTATACCTAGAATAAGATCCTCATAACTTCTAAGTACTACTTGTGTCGATCCACAAAATTGCCATTTTAAAATTTCATACCAGACAATTTGGGATTAGAACCCAAGACTCACTCACATCTTGTCAACTATCTCTTATAATACTACATCTTGTCAACTATCTCTTATAATGCTACATCTTGTCAACTATCTCCTATAATACTACTTCTTGTCAACTATCTCTTATAATGCTACTTCTTGTCAACTATCTCTTATAATGCTACTTCTTGTCAACTATCTCTTATAATACTACTTCTTGTCAACTATCTCTTATAATGCTACTTCTTGTCAACTATCTCTTATAATGCTACATTTTGTCAACTATCTCCTATAATACTACTTCTTGTCAACTATCTCTTATAATACTACTCTTGTCAACTATCTCTTATAATGCTACATCTTGTCAACTATCTCCTATAATACTACTTCTTGTCAACTATCTCTTATAATGCTACTTCTTGTCAAATATCTCTTATAATGCTACATCTTGTCAACTATCTCCTATAATACTACTTCTTGTCAACTATCTCTTATAATGCTACTTTTTGTCAACTATCTCCTATATGCTACTTCTTCTCAACTATCTCTTATAATGCTACTTCTTGTCAACTATCTCCTAAAATGCTTCTTCTTGTCAACTATCTCTTATAATGCTACTTTTTGTCAACTATCTCCTATATGCTAGCTACTTCTTGTCGACTATCTCTTATGATGCTACTTTTTGTCAACTATCTCTTATAATGCTAATTCTTGTCGACTATCTCCTATAATACTATGTCAACTATTTGTCCTCCCTGTCCATAGAAATGTAAATCAAATGTGTATATTCCAAGAAGAGGGTATTCAAATCCTTTTCTCAATGAATTAAATATGCTTTTATAAACAAGGAAAGACACGGGAGGAGAAGAAATATTGCAAAAAATGTCATCATACATGTAAGCTGAAGAACCCGCTTGTGTCATACATCCTGCTTATGCATTTATAAACTCTGTATCGTGGCCATGCATTGCATAACATTATCTACGATCGTACACTGTATGCCCCAAAAGGATGTTATAGTTGTCGTATACCTGACATCTTAACCCCATTGTTGACCGAGCAGATACCACACAGCTGAATACACTCTATATACAGCGCAAACATGAACAGCAAACAACTAGAACGAACATCTAGACATCATAGTATATATAGTTTGCCTTCAGACAAGGCGAGTGAGCAGCATTGTCACGTTATAGCCTACTATCTACCTGTAAACAATTTCATACTTCCGAATTCAGTGTCTTGCACGAATTTGCTTGTTAAGAAACTGCATCTAACGTCTTAGAGTATACACCTCGACAGGTAAGTACTTCGTGTAATGTAAGGATATTATGATATTGTCGTATAGATGCATTATTTTACATCAACTGCTACTGATCGATGTTTGAATTTGTTTATAAAGATGTTAATGATTTAAGGACCTTAATTTAATAATATTAAGATATAAAATATTATATGACTGACTTGGCATAAAACTAGCGAGGGCGATTTTGATAAAAAATAGTAATATATATGCAACGAAATATAATATTTTGTTAATTATTTGCCTATATAAATCAGGCGAAATGGCCGACAGTGTGCTGAAACTAAGATTTCCGCAAGGGTGTATCCTTATGGTAGCGGCACGACGTCTGTGTCGTCACAACTACACAGGAGTGTGACGTCATATCGACAATACACTTGTTTGAGAGAGTATACGACGTATTCGTGTTGCTTTCTTGTTATTTTTACATTTTCTGACTTTTTGACTGTTCAGTGATCGTTCGATATTAAACATGTTTATGTAGTGTCGAGATCTTTCAGCTAGAGGTTTTTCAACGTTTCTAATCCAAGTTAAATGTAGATCTTGATGATAAGATCTAATAACTCGAAAATTGCCCACACATTTAAAGTACTTATGTACAGGATTGTGAGTGCATCAGTTAGTCAATCACCGGGTTATTGTTTTCTTAGAGCAATCCTGTTCATAATAGTTTGAGTCAGTTGTCACACATGACAATTCATTCGATTCCACAATAAATGTACAAATTGACAAATTGGCTCTTCAGTTCATCAGATTTTGCATAATTTATCATATAAGGTTGATTCCCGCACTCTCCTACTTCATGTTACCTCAGATAGCTCACACTATGCAGTCTATAGCTGGGAACCTTGTTTTGTTTGAGAAGGGGAAGACAGCAATTGGTGGGAAATTAAGTATCTTTTATTTATAATACAAACATAAAAATTAACCCGTAAAACTGTCATCCCTATGTACATAACATTGCATATCCATAAGTCTAAATAAAGTCAAATACCTAAATAGTTTTTAGAACGCACACCTTTATATACCATACCTTTTTTCTCTCACTTTATTTCTTTTTTAAGGCACCATACATGTATATAATCAAACAGTTTCAACATAAATAACATTGTATAGTATCTACCATAACAGTCGGCATTTGGGTTTACATGGTATACATTTTCATTTCAACCCAGCAGAAAATGAGAGGAGATTATGTAAAAAGACCGTGGCATGAGGACCAAAATGACATGAATTTTTTATATCTACATTCTGTAAAAAGCATCTGCTTACTAACGTCGTAAGTGTCTCGAATGACTGATTTAAGACCATTTATGTGTGGCGTTCTGTTGTGACATTTGCATGTATAGATGTAATGTATGGTAACAATAAAGATCAAATTTAGAACATCATTTCGCTTTTCCTTGTATCCCAAAATAATATGTGTTAGGTTCTAAATGTATGTCAGCCTTATATTTGATCCATTCAAATAAGAGATACCACAGACTTTTTACATGTACACAATCGAATAAAATATGCTTTATAGTTTCAATTGAACACTTACAAAATGTACATAATTGAGACGTTTGTAATTTGTAAATAAAAACACTTCTGTTTGTTGTAAGTATTCTATGGACAATGCGGTATTGAAACCACCTAAGTTTATAACTAACAGTGCTTCGAAAGGGAATGTAGTTATATATTTTCCACTCCTCTTTATTTATATGCGATCCGATATCAATTTCCAATTTCACTAATAACTTGACTCGTTATTAAACCTGGTTTGATTAAATTCTTGTAGAATTCCTTACATCCTTTGGTAGCCTTAAAAAATATTTTTACGTTGTCAGGAATAAAAGGCATATCATGTATCTTATCAATAGTCAGTGAGTTGATTTGGATGTATTTCCTTATACAGTGTGACAAACCTGTAAATTCCAAGAAGTTAGTTTTCAGATTATATATTTGTTGAAATTCAACAAAGGTAAGGAATGAACCGTCCGTATTCAAGAAGTCATTTATAAATCCTACATTTGCTCTCACATAATGTTTCAACACAACTGGTTTTCTGTCTATCAAAATATTGTCATTAGCCCAGAGGTATTCGGGGTATACCATACCTTTATGTTTTGGGAGTAGGGCAATGAAATTTACAGAACGTAGTCTCCATTCATTAAAGATTATATTCTCAAAATGTAAACGTTCTAACATTAATGAATCTTGAGGAGAAGTCGTTTAAAGATTTTAAGCTGGAACCCAACTACCAGGGGATCAAAAGCATATGACCAAACTTTAGTCTTTATGTAACAAAATGTTATACTGCAAAATTCAGTTTTCTATGTTAATTGGTTTCGGAGAGGAAATCGTTTGAAGTTGTCTTGGAAAATGCCTGCCACGCCCATATATGTGAAAGGGGTCGGGACCAAATGGACAACATTGACTCTCCAGGTACCTTCTCACGCAATTAAAGCTTTAGGGGAACCGAGGTTCATGAGAAAAAGTCGAAAATGAAAATTGCGGATGGGCGACGGACGAATGACGAACGATGGACGACGGATGATAGACAGACGCCGGACAACGGCCCATGCCATAAGCCCATCAGGCCTTTCAGGCCTTTAGGGCTAAAAAGTTTGTGTAATGTTCCCACTAATTTGTCCATCTATTTAAACCCAGCTGTAACTGTATGCGTCACATACATGTGCACTGTAAGTTCTCAAATGTCGCAATTATTGGACATTCCAATTTACAACTTATGATAACAAACCGTTAGCCTTTGTATGTATCATAAAGAATACATGCGTGTGGTTCGAAGGAGGGGCAACATTTACAGTTTATTTAATCAATTTATCATCATTTTCCGTGTTGTTTATGTTGATCTGTGATCTGATAGCCTTTTAGAAAATTTGTTAACTCAAATATTGCTGTGTAGTGTGCTTATTGATTCGACTTTAATGCTATTATGATTTTCATGTATATCAAGTTTATATGAATGTACACTTATAAGCTAAATACGGGCCTGGTTAAACAAGTGAACATTCAAATTACAAGTAAACATTCAGTATATGCTGTAGCATGTCCCACAGGGTCATCTATCTCCTGTACCATGATAGTGTTACATGATGTACATACACTGAGATTAGAATAACATTGGATTTGACAAGGTTTTTCACAAGGTAGGTATATTTTATCACACGAAGTTGTTCACCCGTACTAGCTATCATGTCATATGCATAGTTTGCACTTTAAGTGATTTTTATTTTTTTTATATTTATAAGACCTAATGGTTTGGTGCTATTTGAGTAGATAATACCAATTATTTCTAAATATAGATGGTATTTCTCATGTAATGAAAAAACATAGACATGGTTTTCTTTGAATAGGACCCTTAATTTAATATTATCTATCATATATATTATATTTATCATTATTTATCATATTATTTTTTAAAAAGTTCATTGACCTTCCACATATATATTTTAATAAATATATTTAAATTATTCAGTATGTTCAACAAAACGTCATATTATGTCGAATAAAGAACTTGTAGATCAATATTTCGTTAAAGTTAAAAAAATCCAAGTTTACAGCAAGAATGAGGCGAAATATGCGAAAGGACCGTTCTCATTCACCGACACATTTTGAAATTCTGTGTTCTACATATTTAACAGTCCTTTTATAATACATGCATTTTTCTAGCTAAACGGAAACAGACACACTGTTCAGTAAGAATATTTGAATTATTAGATCCTGTCAATATGAATAGACTTGTTTTATGGTAATGTAAACATACTGTCTCAGTTACAGGGCAGCAACTACTTGATCCTAAAAGGTAACCATTCCCAAGTGCATATCATTTACATCTGTACATATACTTTAATACACGCCCCTGCAGCAGAGAGCCTTCTGAAAAAGAAGAAACGCCTGCCTTAATGAAACAGATATTGAAATTATTGCTTCAGTTTGTAACTTGTTGTTATAAAGATCGATGGAGATGTATGGCTGTATCACATTTTATTTTATCCTTGGAAGAAAAACTGCATCTTTATAGATTTTCTTCCTGCAACAAACTTAAATATATACAACAAACTTAGAGATATACGGTTTGACTTAACAGAAAACATACAAAGCGACCGGCTGAATATACATTCAGATTTAAAGCATTTTCTGTAACTTTCCAAAAACTGGTTGGTTTATTTATGGTAACACCACCCTGAATTACAAATTAATCACTCCAGTATGCCCACCTCAATAAGATTTTTGTTTCAAAAACCGTATAAGCCAGTGTCTACAAGCCTTGAAATAGAAGCCTCGAATAGACGCTTAAATTGCTTGAAAAATTTAAGCCTGGCTTTTGATTAAGAATTTAGAGGTTAATTGAACTTTAAATCAAACTATTTGTTGAGTACTTTTTGTTCATTGAATGAAACATTCTGTTTTAGGGAAGCGACATTAACACCAAGATGGATCAAGAAATTAAAACTTTTGCAGTTGCTGACTACATAGTGTTTGCAGCTATGTTAGTAATCTCTGCCGGAATAGGACTATTTTTTGCATGCCGTGGAGGAAAACAGAACACGACTGGAGAATATCTTATGGGAAACAGGAATATGCAGGTTATTCCTGTGGCAACCTCGATCCTTTTATCCCAAATGTCAGCAATTTTGGTTCTTGGAACCTCAGCGGAGATATACACCCACGGAACCGAATATTACTTGTACATGGTGGGGATGTGCCTGGGTATCGTGCTGGCAGCAGTGCTGTTTGTACCCCTGCTCTATCCTCTCAATATCACAAGCTGCTTTGAGGTGAGTAGATAAAAATGTCAAGTAACTCACAACTCGACTTCTGTGTGTTAAACATCAACATGTAATGAGTTACATTGTGTGTGGATGTGGATGAAAGACGAGTGTATAGTTGTGGATGAAAGACGAGTGTATAGTTGTGGAGATACTCTTAGACTGGACATGTTAAGGTGACATGCGTACTTATATTGCAAGATTTTCAAATAACATGTATTATTTGTATTTGCGATGAAAAGTAAATGATAAAAACTTCCATACCATATATGAAGTTTTTGAGTGGTCAAGGTTTCGAGTGAAAACGTTAAAAAACAATTGATTTTTAGTCAATAGTCCGGTTCTAGGGGAGGGGGGGGGGGGGGGGAAGAAACATTTTAAGAGAAGTTTGGATTTGGATATCACACAAATGTTGAATCATTATGAAATTGAATTCGTGACCTTCAGAAGTCCACCATCACATAATGCACAAAACAACTTTTTCAATAGGATAAGTTCCAGACCGTTCAGTTTGTTCGTGTCATCCACACTATCGACTTCTTGGGTGTTGTTTGGATTGTCATAGTTTACAAATTGGCAAGGGCAGCGTACAGCAGTGCAGCAGAGTACAGAGCGTCTACAGCTGCTTCAGGAGGATTTGCCCCTAATGTAATGTAAGAGGAAGCTATTTAGAGATAAATACTTCAGCATTTTCCACTTTCTTGGTAAAATGATATGACTCAGCGATAATGGCGTATCATGAGACTTGACACCAACGAGATCAAACATTAGATTTTCGTCAAAATATGATATGTCCTCTTGAGATTATTTTGAATGATGAATGCACAAACACACGACTCCGTGGCAGGATCACATTTTCAGATTTCCGGAAGGCTGAATTTATGAAGAGATGATGAAGAGAGTCCTTGAAGTTGAATTACAGCTTGATTAGGCATGTGTAAATATTGCACATATCGTCTCCTAAATTTCTTTTAACAATCCAATGATATACACTGGTCACTATGTGTTGTTTGGACTGCTTGGTTGCTTCAGAACGGAAGTAGATGATATCCATGTCTGTTCTGGAGTAATGAAGGAGCACGATGAGCAACGCTGCATCCTGACCAACCAATGTTTTGGTTCAGATCATCATATTTATGTTCATAGTTACTGAGTTGCAGATCATGTAGTTGTCCTTCACGGACGCCATCTTGCAGAAAAACACGCGTTTCTAGGGACCCTACTTTGGTAAAATAATATATGAATATGTTATAAAGTACGCTAAATCCAACCCGAATCAGTAGAGAAACCTTTTGCAGCAATTATATGGGATGAAACTGGATTGTCGCCAGACCATTGAAAGATTTAAACGTTTGGACACACTGGAGTTGTAACCCAAACACTGCACTAGAACGCCACGTTGGTAAACAGTTTCTAAGGCATATCGTTTAGATGGCTGGTTCTTCTGAATGACATTGGCAATCACGTGATTCTCATCTCGACTTCAGTACCTCGAGAAACGGTTTGATTTGATTTGTTTATAGTTAAGAAAAACATTAACTCGTTTGCCTCCCTGGTGGGGTAACGCCACAATGGTAACATATTTCTAAGTATGTAACCTACGTGTCTGGTTATTAGGTATGCCGGCATATCTAATGTCTTTATTGTACATATGCCATTTGCACAATTCTTCGAATACTGAAATGTTCTATCATTTGATTCTCATCTCGACTTCAGTACCTCGAGAAACGGTTTGATTCCCGGGCTGCGAAGATAACAGGGACACTGATAATGTGTTTACAACAGGTAAAGGAACTTTTTACTATGCATTTTATATAAGTAATTAGTAAACACCAACAGTGAATTACCCTATTATTAACCCATAGGATGTCATAATCTTTTACTAATTACTTTACAGTAAGTTAATGTGATGTATATCCCGTGACATTGTGTTCAAATAAAGAAACGCTCTTTAATATAATGAATAGAATAAATGGATTATATATAAAATCCCAGTATGGTCCATCTTGGATATGACCCAACTTGATCAATTCATGTATCTGGTTTGAAAAGAAATTACATGTTTGGAAAATAGGAACACGTATATGGCGATGATAACATTTTATCTTCACATGAACCCTCGATTCAGTGATATTCAACATGAGGGGTTCGTTGGTGTATTAATTCATATTCATGGACATGTATTGGTCTCAGTAAAGCTTCCTGTAATCATATTAGAAAAAGTGTATGTAATACACCATCAATTTTTCACATATATTCTCACTGTGAGGGTTGTTTATTATTATTTACAGGTTCTGTACATTGGTATCGCCTCATTCGCCCCTTCTACAGGACTTGAAGCCGGTATGTGTTAGTCTCTTAGCACATGACGTTGTGCTGTTTAAGTTCATTCAGTTGATAAATAGGGAACATGTCCTATTCCAACCGGCAGCTATATTTCATTTACCTTATTTTGGAACGTAGTATGAAGGTTATTTAAAAGATAGGTGAAATGGATTGGTCCGGTCGTCCGGACAGTATCCATCAGTCATCGGCATGTACAATACATAACAATACATTCATAATACATGCCCAGTGCAATGCTCAACACATGCGTATG
>OW388305.1:2587500-3005000 GCA_936450465.1 Gibbula magus
TTTAGTGACACTTACTTGTAAATAGGCCACCCGGAATTGCAGTCGCGCGACTAACATTGTGACGTCAACCAAAAACGACTATGATGTCACGCGCTGATTATGACGTTACGATAGCACGCGGTGGTATCACACATGTGTGTAACCAACTCATTGTTATCTAATGAGTGATCTCACCACGGTTGAGTAATAATTGCATGTATATATGTATGTGTGTATGGGTGAATGTATGTATATGTGTCATGATATATATATATATATATATATATATAAATAAGATGAGTTGCTTCTCACGTGAAGTAAGGTTATATATAGAAAAGAGTAAACATCAGATGGTTTTGACTGGATCAATCTTCTTTAATACAATACGATGAGCTCATTTCGACCCTTATATCGGTCTTTTCAAGTATGGTTAACATTTGGAAGATTGCATATTTATGTATGAACAAAAACAATAGCATGTTGTAATGCTCAACATCTTAACACGTCAATGTATTGACACCAAAATCAGTCATTGTCTTTCAATCATGTTCGTGAATTGCCTCGAGGTCTTCAATTGGGTGTCACTCCAGGACAATGAGGTCTCTGAGGGTTAACGAGTTCATTGTGTGTCCTTGATTACATGTAAAACAATGGAGTCGTAATCAATCAATTTCTCGTGTGAATTAACTGTTCAGTGATGGGCAGTATTTATTTATGAAAAATGTTTCTTTAGTCTCTAATGTTAAATTTGTAATTTGTGAATTGGAGAATAATTTATAAAATGGAAAAATAAGAAAGTTTCCATTGTTGCAGTCTGCTATATGTTTACTAATTTTTAGGTGACGGAGATTAGGATTATTGATTTGCTGTTTGTGAACCCGTACCCTAGCTTGAAGGTTGGAAGTTTGTCCAATATAAGTGAGATTGCATTTCGGACAGAGGATTGCGTATATTACATTTTTAGATTTGCAATTCATGTTGTGTTTAACAATAAAATGTTGTCCATTTTCAAATTGGAATTTTTGACCTTCAATAATAATTGGACAGGTACCACATCTCTTATCTTGACATTTTGAAACCTCAGCTTGATTGTCATTGTTGCTGAATTTTGCTTTAGTGATTATTTTTTTCAAGTTATTTGGTTGCCGTTTACTCTTAATTATAGTGGTTCTATTAAGCATAGCTTTCAGCTTTTTGTCTTGTGTAAGTATGTCTAAGTTGTCTTGTATTAGAGGGAACACATTTGGATTGTTTGGATTATGGGTAGTTACAAATGTTATAGTACGTTTAGGTACTATTTTGTTTGTGGGCGTTCGCAATTCAGAAATGGTGTGATTGGTTGCTTTTTCAATGCCTTTGTCAATCATATTTTGAGGAAAGGCTCGTTTCAGTAGAGCAAAATTTAACTCTTCTAACCTTTTTTGTCTTAAGTTTCCATCCTTAATTATTGTGCATATGCGTCTTGCTAGACAATAAGGTAAATTAGTTTTAACATGTTTTTCATATTTTCAATTGAAGACCTCGAGGCAATTCACGAACATGATTGAAAGACAATGACTGATTTTGGTGTCAATACATTGACGTGTTTAGATGTTGAGCATTACAACATGCTATTGTTTTTGTTCATACATAAATATGCAATCTTCCAAATGTTAACCATACTTGAAAAGACCGATATAAGGGTCGAAATGAGCTCATCGTATTGTATTAAAGAAGATTGATCCAGTCAAAACCATCTGATGTTTACTCTTTTCTATATATATATATATATATATATATATATATATATATATATATTCTGGTATGCATATGTGCTTATGTGCATGTGGTTGTGTCTGACTGCGAGTAAGCACATTTAAACGTCGACTTTTTTGTTGTGTATTTATTTGTGTATGTTCGCTTTATGATATGCTGTGTAAATGTGTGAATGTTCATTAGTGTAAACTAACTTTTTATCTAATATATATATATTTTGTTATAATGTATCTTTAGTGTCTCGTAGGTCTTTAGGCCGGATGTTACTCTTAACAATGTCTTATGTCAATGTCTTTCGAACTGTAACATTAATACAATAATGTTCTTTCTCTTCTTCTTCTAATGAGAAAACATGCCAAGTGTTTTACTTCACATAGCATATAGGTTGAAACTTAAAATAAAGAGGTATATAGTGTGCATATATACATACCTATATTTAATAAGAGTGTACACAGAATTTGTTTACAGAAATAATAAAAATATACGTTAATAAATACACATATACATATATAGACATGTGTACGTTAATTTTATTATTTTATCATATATGTACTATTCAGATTACCATATATGTAATATTCAGAATGATTAACAAGAAACTATATTTTGCATTCGAAACAGAGGAAAGGATAGCTGTTTGGAGTTATCTGCCCCTACCTTCTCGCACCGAAAGCTTTTGTTCGAGGTCTTGTGATTGGTTGACTGAAATGCTTCAGAACATGCAAGCATACGGGCTGTTTCAAACTGAACGTTATGAGTTCTTTTGCTGGACCACACTTTTGACTTACCGTTTAACATGCAAATGTTCATAATAAGATGTAAACATTATATGTTGTGCTTGAATCGCCGATATTGTATATGCAAACAATGTTAAGATTGATACATCTTACATATACTATGTGCAACTGTATGAATATGTAGGGACTTGCTGTGAGATGGTTATGCATCGGTATATAGGGGTGCATGAATAACCATGGTATTAAATACAATTAACTGATTGTCGTCTTCATGCATACATTGTGTCATAATTAACCATTGTTTGTTTTTAGAGTTTTACCTAGTATGGTCTCTTGGTCTCATGTTTTGGGGTGAGATTATATATTCACTCATGATGTTATCACGACAAGGGCGTGACCCTGTCTGTCTGTATGTACCTCCATCTCCTAGTTGCTCAGATATGCCAGAGGGTTCGGCAATGTTTCATGGTTAAACATTCGACTGTGAAGAACTTGTAGTTATAACTTATTTAAATGTATAGTTTAAATTTAAACAATTTAACAGTCAAACGATTTCGAGAGCTACATTTGAAGTCTATATAATGGTTTACAGCATGAACGTTCTAGATAGTTTTAAGTCATTAATTCCTCACCGATAATGTTCAAATCTAAACATAATGCTAAGTTGTAGTTAATGAGCGAGTTACTCCTAAACGCCGCTCCGGCAGTATTGCAGTACTCAGTAGCAAGAAATTTAATGTTATTTCTTAATTTAAAAGTACTGCAAATGCCCTATTCTAGATAATGTTTTCGACATTGTGAAATAGTGAATAAACCCCACGTTGTAATAAGCAAACGATGAATTAGTATTTATATTTATGTCTTTCATTTTCTTACTATCTGCATCCAAAGACAGCTGAAAATGTGAAATTAACTGGTAAATATTATAAAGATGACTTATGCATTAATCAACAAGGTAAATGAATCTTTCCAGAAACATTGCATTTTCTATTTGCTGAATATAAGTGGTGTAAAATTTATTATAACTGTATATTTGCAAATATCGCATGTGTCTCATTATTTCATTGTTTTGATTATTCAACGTGATTACCGGTCTCAACTTGTGTGACGTCATAACACAAATGTTCGTGATGTCACTGAAGCAAACTGTCACCTGAATAGCTGGCCGTTTCATGGCTATCTTTTATGCAATGCACAAATGGTATATTGAGGTAAAGGTTGAAAAGTAGTAACACAATTAATTAAGTTTGACACTCTAAACGTATAATATTAGACAAATGAATTAACATGTTACCTGGATATATTTAGGTACATTGCTGAAGCTCACTATATACCTACTGATACAAATACAGTCAGTATCTCTGTACTGCTCAGTTACTGCACTGTTGAAGCTCACGATATACCTACTGATACAAATACAGTCAGTATCTCTGTACTGCTCAGTTACTGCACTGTTGAAGCTCACGATATACCTACTGATACAAATACAGTCAGTATATCTGTACTGCTCAGCTACTGCACTGTTGAAGCTCACGATATACCTACTGATACAAATACAGTCAGTATATCTGTACTGATCAGTTACTGCACTGTTGAAGCTCACGATATACCTACTGATACAAATACAGTCAGTATCTCTGTACTGCTCAGTTACTGCACTGCTCATTATCCCTTACGTACTCATCAGATACAGACACGCATATCAAATAATAAGGCATTACCTACGTAAGTGGTCTCTAATAGGATTTCGACATGCACCAAGTTTGCAAATCATAATTCACATTGCTCAAGGTATGCAAACATAAAATGTAATTCTCCTTGCCCTTTGCATTCTAAGAAAGACGTGAAGTGAGGTGATTTTTGGGTTTCACGCCGCTTTCAAGAGTATATCACTTATATCAAGGCTGCTAGTGTTAGTGCATGGAGAAAGCCCTTACGCCATGTAGCGATATATTGCGGTGAAACCTGCGAGAAACGGCTGGAACTAGCGAACCATGATTGTGCCACGCTGAAATTCAGTCAGTGCAGCATTGCACCCAAACTTTATTGGGGTTAGAACAGTTCTCTACTGCAGACTAACCACTGCGCTATCCCACCCCAAGAAAGACGTAACAAGGCTTATTAATTATAGGTTTCATGGGTGTAACCACGACACCAGATTTACAAGTTATAATCCCCATCTGGCAAGAGTTCTATTGTCTTGTGCATGTAAAAGCATGTTGGTTTTAGTGCGAGGCACCTATGGCCCTTATAGTTATCAAACAGTCGTTAAGCCTATAATTTAATAATCCCACTTGGCAAAGAAGTATGTAAACAATATTTAAGGTTTCTAGGGCTTTTCGATTTCGAGAAGATGGCAATATGTGTTTAGATCGAGGCCCCTATGTTTCGTATTAGAGGCTACAAAGGAACCGAATCGTCCATTGTATACAACCCCAAATGGCTAAGGGGTCTGAATACACACAATTTCAGCTTTAAAGGACTTTTGCGGTACGCGGATGAACATGTCCTTTACTTTCCTTCTAAGTTATTCCTATAGGCCTAATTGTTTTAGACGTGATGTGCGGTCGACCATTCGCTTAAGACAAAATTAAAATGATTCTGCCATTGCTGTTGTAAATTTATATTGATATATTGATATTATATTTTAAAACGAAAAGGCAAACGGGAACTGTTACATACTTTTATATAACTTAAGAAAGATCGATATGGTGGATCTTTAAAGGGGCCCTTGGTAGACGTTTGAGTAGGCCTTGGCGCCGTTGAGCAGGCCTAGCCTGGAAACTAGGCGCATTATTATTAATTTATTATTGTGTGTATACACCTGTTCTTTGTCTTATGTATTTCAGTTACATTTTGTATTCTTGTGTGGTGGTATATTCGTGTTACAGAGGTTATCCCGCCTGTGCCGCCAACTCGTGGTTGCTGATAAATTAAAAAGTCTGAAGTTTACCGGTCAGAAAAAGCGTTTCAATATATTTTATTTCTATCAAATAGCTTTGGGCATGTATATTCTTTAGAAATGTTGTTCAAATTTGAACTACATGTGTTTATTCATCACAACGTTATGAGTAGCTACATTAAAATATGTAAGTGTTTATATATACAAATATATAAGTATACAAAACTTACAAAATCTATACTTCTATCTATACCTACCCATAGCTACATTTTTACTTTAATCTTTTGAATCCAAAAAAGACAATTTAATTATATCAGTTGAAATTGAATCAGTTATTTTGCTTCAGAGACAACACCCTCCCAATTGGCGATTTATGGCGGACATGTAGTACACAATAGTAGTGACGTAGTGCACAATAGTAGTGACGTAGTGCACAATACTTGAGGCTACGGGACTGACAGCGCCAGAAGAGAAACGTCGGGAAATACATCACGATGTCAAAAGAAAGGAATATTTAATGTATATAAGCGCATCAATAGGTTAATGCCAAAGTTTTAGTTTGTGTGTAGCTGTTTTTCTCACAATATTCGAGTCGACGGCACTTTTTTGCGTAAAAAAATGATGGACTTTAGCCATTGCTAATAATTCGCTAATTTG
Organism: Gibbula magus; assembly: GCA_936450465.1. Taxonomy (NCBI): domain Eukaryota; kingdom Metazoa; phylum Mollusca; class Gastropoda; order Trochida; family Trochidae; genus Gibbula; species Gibbula magus. The sequence goes on from OW388305.1 coordinate 2,593,531, forward strand.
CTAATTCTACGTGGAAAAAAACATGATATATTTCAGTGGCTCCTTAAAGGGGATCGATGCAAATTGAGGAAATACAAGCGCGCGAAACACACACACGAACAGGGAAGTTAATGATCGTTCCTTCTTCAATGCACTGATTTAGGTCCCCTTGTTCAATGAGGTGCTTTCCATATGTCATGGATTGATAAGTTGTGATCTTGAAGTCAGTTTTGTTAGCCGCCAGGTCACATTTCTCGAGATTAACGGCGAGAGCGACACCTTAAAGAGAACCTCGACTGATTGCCTGACGTACCTGGCAAAGTGACTACAACAACCACAGGAATAATGAACTAATATTTGTTGTTCATGCTTTAAAGAATGTGTTAATTTTTTTCTCTCAAATATGTAATTCCGTTACATAAAATGTTATTGATATTTTTTTGAAGTTGATACAACTATCGTAGTATGTTTACTCCTCACACAGCACGTTTATACATCAAGTTTTTAATTTTGAAATTTGATTTTTTTAAATTCTAATTCATTGCAATTATTCATTTTATAACATGTTTTTGACTTGAATATTTCATTGAAATTGTTATTGTGCGAAAAACATGTAGTATGGAATAGAAACAAAATGTTTGCATGATTCATAGCAAATCAAGTTTTGCTTTATACTATAAAGTTCTTTACAATTTACGATGTCAATTTTTGTAATGCTGAGAATGCCAATGTTCATATTACACTTACAGTAGAAGGTTACAGATACAATGTTTAAGGAAGGAGCTTGTGCAACAAATGAACAATGACAGTAGCATAATTCTATCAGAAATATCTGTGCATGTTGGAGTTCTGTGAAGTTGATGCCACCTATTCATGAACACGTTCTTCATCAGCCCGATGGATGAAATATCCGATAACGTGATTCCCTGATAACCCCATCAAGAAACCATTATTGAGGGCACTGCCTTGATTTCCTTTGAGAAATATCCCATTTGTCATCAACGTCTAGACTAGACGTCTAGATATACGAATCTTGTATACAGTTCAATTATTCCCTGAAAAACTCCATCATGTCGTTTCCTCATGTACAGAAATTATGTTTGCTAAAACAACGCTTTGTGTGAAAGTGTTCACGCTGTTCCCTCACACTGTGAATGAAGGGATTGGAGAAATAAAGAGACAGGAGGGGAAACATGTATATTTGATATGTTTTCCATATTATAGTGATATATTTTTTTTTTTTTTTTTTTTTTTTTTTTTTTTTATTGGTTCCAAAGATTACATGTATATACATCAGGTAATGAGGCATATAAAACATAAAACATGTTTGCAGCATAAATTAGGTACATGGTAATGAATGAACATACTTTGTAATCATCTAAGTACTGGGAAGAGAAGGCTCCATTTGTGAGTAAATTCTTCAATTTTATTATTTTTGGTTGCAATATGATTTTCCACAAAGAATATTTGCTTAAGAGTTTTTAAATATGAATGAAAATTGGGAGATATACTATTGATATTGCAAATGTAGATATGTCTTTTTGCAGCAATGATGATATGATTCAGTAATTATTATAGTGATATATTGGTTTGTGTCAGCAGGAGGGAAATAAATGGGTCTCATTTTATGGATTATATATGGAGGCCTTGCAATCAAAATGAGGTTGTAAGCCTAAAATTTCATTCAATTCATTCGAATTACAATTTCACAAACATATTTCAGAGAATAGTTGAGAATTAATGTTGTTATCACCTGCTGGCTTGAGTTTATTGAAGCTCATTATGTGAACATTAATGATTTCACTACTTGATAGGAAAAAGTTGTTCGACTTCGCCATTGAAAACATTATTTCTTAATCAAAATGTTATTCTTATTCAGTATTTTTGAGAAAATAAAGAATGTACAGTTCTATGACACTCTATGACATCCTGTATTTTACACCTCATAGCCAAATGTGGGCTTATTAAATAAGACTTTTGGAGTTAGGTGTACACGTTAAACTCTATATAATAAATGCAGTCCCCGCCACCTTTTAAGAGAAGACTATGAACTTGCATTTTGCTTGCCCACGCTTGTCAAAAAGGTGTCAGTCATGTTCTAATTATTGCATGATCTGATGCATCAAGTACTGGACTTTGCAATTGGGTCACTTTTAGCTAACAGGATATTTTAAGTGATTATATGTGATTTTTTTATCACTATGGTGGGCTCACTTCAGCAATATGTTAATATCTAAAGCTTTGAAAATTCATATCTTTGTAAATACGCGTTACATTTTTATGTTTATGACTTATTTTAAAGGAGTCTATACTGACTGTGATCTGGTATATGATATTGAAGGATAATATGATGACAATATTCTGACATTTAATTTCAAACAGCCATGGGGTGTTGACCCCGTTACATCATTTAACTTTTTTGTAGTTTAAAGGGGCAGTAGCACGTTTTTTTGCAAATTTTAGTTTTTCAAATTTTCCATTTATAATGATAGTTTTTGTCATTTATATTTAATTTAACGGTTAAAACATCTTATTACACAAATCAATTTTCCGTAGTGGTAAAAGCAGTGTTGCGGAGAAAGCGAAAAATGCATGGCAGCCATTTTATTATGAACACATTTTATTATTTTGAATGACAAAAACGATTCCAATGGCTTTACCGAACCATGTACACTCATATTTTCAATTGATATCCTAAGAGGGAAGGGTGTCTTACTATTGGTGACATTGTTTTTCAAATACATTTCATCGACTTATTTGAGCGAAAAAATGTGCTACTGCCCCTTTAAGAGGCTGAATCGTCAACTTGATGTGCTTTCCAGTCGCCTATTTTCGACAATACTGGCCCCCAGTAGACGAGAACAAAATGTGGTGTGTGGCGTGACCCGTAAATGACGCAATCTTGGAAAGTTTCATGAAAAATAAGTTGTTACTCTTTAAACTCTTGGATTAGTTACATTATAAAGCGGGTCACGCACGAGTGATGAACAGCAACCTGTTTGTTTCAAAACGTTCATTTTAAAAAAAATTATTTGTAAATTTTAAGATAAATACTTGATAGTTGAAACTCTGTTTGAGGTTATGATTAGCGAAATATTTGTTTCAATGTAAATTTTAGCGTACAGTTCAAAACATTTAGGAAGCTCCAGACTAGAAACAAATATTATTTATTACATTACATTTTAATAATATGGGTACTTTAAATGCGATTCTGGGGTTAAGTATTGAGATGTTGATTATTTTTCAAAATGTCCTTAGTTCGGACAGTTTTCACAAGTGTTCAGACACTATTATCATTTATTTATAAACATTTTTAAAGTTTTAACTGACGTTTACTTTAAAGGGGCAGTAGCACGTTTTTTCGCTGAAATAAGTCGATGAAATGTATTTTTAAAATAATGTCACCAATACTAAAACACCTTTCTCTCTTCAGAAAAACAATTTATTAAATGAATGTACATGGTTCTTTAAAGTCATGGGAATCGTTTTTGTTATTCGAAATTATAAAATGAGTTCACAATAAAATGGCCACCATGTAATGTTTGCTTCATACGCAACACCGTTATTTTTACTACGTATGCAGGGTTTCTGTAATGAGATGTTTTACGTTCAAATGTAAATATAAATGACATAAGCTATCATTAAATGGGAAATTTGAAAGAATAAAATTTGCGTCAAACGTGTTACTGCCCATTTAACACATCTTAGGTGCAAAGCGTACTGCTGTAGGTAATTACAGTGCCATGCTGTATCATTGCACACTGCCTCCTACATGGTAAGTAGCCCGGGGCTTCAGAACGAAAGATGAAGCGTTCGTAAATAGCATGCTGAATGCTGCGGGAAGTAATTCATATCTCTTCAGTTGAGAGAGATTCGTCCCAATGACTTTTACTCGTATCGATAATGGTTCTCACGGCTTTACAGACACAGTGTTTTAGGTGTAATTTCTTTATAAATCAATTACGATTTTAATAGCCAATTGAATTGAATTGACGACATGGAGCAAGATAAAATTATTCTTAAAGAAGAATGTCAACATAGTTTTCAATATTACCCGGTAATCAAGATACAGTCAAACCGCGATAGTCCGGCCACCGATAATCCGAATCTTGCAGTGTCCGAACGGTAGTAAACTGTAACCAAACTAATCTCTATACAAACTCATTAAATGTTGATTCATTAATCCGTTGATTCCGAATCCGAACGCCAATTAGCCGTAAAGGATTAGTTAATTACAACTAGTTCTGCTTCATTAATCCGGTGACAAGCGATCATCACACTGTTTGGATCGGTAACCTTCAATAACAGTGGATTGACACAGGAGTTGAGCGTGTTAGTAGTTTGTGATTTAAAAAAATTGTAATGTTTTACACTGTGTGTCAGTAGTTTGTGACTGATATAAATTGAAATTTCTAATTTTGTGTGATAGTTATAAATATCCAGTGTGTCAAAGTCATTTGATATTCTAAATATTCAAAAGTAATCAACTCCATCTTGTTTGGTTCATTTCAGTAGTCCAAACATTTCACTATCCGAACGTTTTTGATGGAAAACGGAAGCGTTCGGATTATCGAGGCCTGACTGTATATAAATAAGTAAATGTTGAATGCTGAAAGGGATTGAGCACAGGTTATTCAACTTATAAAATCCCTTTTCTGGAAAGTTAATGTTACATGTACCTGCATCACAGTTATGATGTGTAGATCAATTTTCAAGTGAATTGAAATAGCTATTGAGCAACAAAGATATGAATGAACTCACCAAACAAAACAGATATTATATTGGTTGACTCCATTTGCAATTTACAAATACAATTCGTTTGGGTTACAATTTACATTGTCTAAACTTAATGAAACTTTGACTTATTCTGCGTAGTTTTCTTGCACTTTTAGTTTCAGAAAAGCACTACCATGATTATTTTGTAGAATGCAAAGACGTTCAATCCCAATTTCTCTAAAAGACACAGAAACATATTAAAACTTTTTTGTCTAGTTTTCATGGACTTCCTTCTTCTAAAATAGTTTCAAAGTAGTAGCTATAGTAATACGGTAACCACCATCGTTTCTCTTGTTTCGCCAATTACCAAGTACCAATACAATCAGTGCCTATTCTTGTGACCTGTGACAGACTCGTAGAAATTGAGACCTAATGAGACTCTTCAGTTTACATCAAATGAGTGACATAGATTGCCCTCATGAAGTCGCATCTGGTTGAAGGGGGAACTGTGATTAATGATCGAGTCATCTTCCCTGGTACAAACATATAAACACACGTCTACTCGTGTTCGTCAGGATGGAAATGAACCTCGTTAATAACTATTTAATAACTATTTATGTGGAATCTGGTTAATGTTTACCTGAATATTTTAACTATTTATATGGAATCTGGTTAATGTTTTTCCTGCATGTTTTACCCGTTAATGATGAATCCTGGTTAATGTTTTACCTGTTTATGATGAATCTCGTTAATTCTTTACCTGTTTATGATGAATCTTGTTAATGTTTTACCTGTTTTATGATGATTCTGGTTAATTCTTACCCTGTTTATGATGAAGCTGGTTGATGTTTGCCTGTTTATGATGAATCTGGTTAATGTTTTACCTGTTTATGATGAAATCTTGTAAATATTCTACCTGTTTATGATGAATGAGGTTAATGTTTTACCTGTTTATGATGACATCTTGTAAATGTTCTACCTGTTTATGATGAATCTGGTTAATTCTTTACCTGTTTATGATGAATCTTGTTAATTCTTTACCTGTTTATGATGAATCACGTGGATGTTTGCCTGTTTATGATAATTCTCATTAATGTTTACCTGTTTATGATAAATCTTGTTAATGTTAACCTGTTTATGATAAATCTTGTAAATGTTTTATCTGTTTATGATGAATCTGGTTAATGTTTAACCTGTTTATGATGAATCTGGTTAATTCTGTATCTGTTTATGATGAATCTGGTTAATATTTTACCTGTTTAGGATGAATCTGGTTAATATTTTACCTGTTTATGATGAATCACGTTGATGTTTGCCTGTTTATGATGAATCTCATTAATGTTTACCTGTTTAGGATGAATCTGGTTAATATTTTACCTGTTTATGATGAATCACGTTGATGTTTGCCTGTTTATGATGAATCTCATTAATGTTTACCTGTTTAGGATGAATCTGGTTAATATTTTACCTGTTTATGATGAATCACGTTGATGTTTGCCTGTTTATGATGAATCTCATTAATGTTTACCTGTTTATGATGAATCTGGTTAAAGTTTTACCCGTTTATGATGAATCTGGTTAATTCTTTACCCGTTTATGATGAAATCTTGTAAATAATTTACCCGTTTATGATGAATCTGGTTAATGTTTTATCTATTTATGATTAATTTTGTTAATGTTTTACCTGTTAATGATGAATCTGGTTACTGTTTTACCTGTTTATGATGAATCTTGTTAATGTTTTACCTGTTTATGATGAATCTCGTTAATTCTTTTCCTGTTTATAATGAATCTGGTTAATTCTTTACCTGTTTATGATGAATCTGGTTAATTCTTTACCTGTTTATGATGCATCTGGTTATTGTTTTACCTGTTTATGATGAATCACGTTGATGTTTGACTGTTTATGATAAATCTCGTTAATGTTTACCTGTTTATGATAAATCTTGTTAATGTTTTACCTGTTTATGATGAATCTTGTTAATGTTTTACCTGTTTATGATGAATGTGGTTAATTCTTTACCTGTTTATGATGAATCTGGTTAATGTTTTACCTGTTTATGATTAATCAGATTCTTGTTTTACCTGTTTATGGCGAATCTGGTTAATTCTTTATCTGTTTATGATGAATCTGGTTAATGTTTTACCTGTTTATGATGAATCTGGTTAATTCTTAACCTGTTTATGATGAATCTGGTTAGTGTTTTACCTGTTTATGATGAATCATGTTGATGGATGTCACTTATTGGTATGAGATGATTCAGCAATGTTTATACAAGTATAAAAGAGGTAACGTTTCATTGTTCAGTACTTTGTATTAATGGTAGATATTCACTGTTCATTAGAAGATGGCGATATGTGCGGAGAGAGAAGGGTGGAAGTGACAGAATTCAAGAACATGCAGAAAAAAGCAACATATGTGGTGAAATGGGAAGAAAGTAGTAGTGAAATGGACAAGGGAATAAGGGGACACGTGCAGAGGAAAGGGGGAAGAAGGTGAGAGATATGGAGAAAAGGGAAGAAAAGTAACAGATTTGGAGTAAAAATGGAATAAGGTTTCAAATGCGGGAGGAACGGGAAGGGGACTAGAGACAAGAGAAAACAGGTCAGACAACGACAGGTGAATAGGAAAAAGGTAAGAAGGTGACAGATACAGAGAAAATGGAAGACGGTGACGAAGGGAAACACGGGAGAGGAGGACAGATGTAGAGAAAATGGAAGACGGTTACGAAGGAAAACACGAGAGAGGGGGACAGATGTAGAGAAAATGGAAGACGGTGACGAAGGGAAACATGGGAGAGAGCGACAGATGTAGAGAAAATGGAAGACGGTGACGAAGGGAAACACGGGAGAGGGCGACAGATGTAGAGAAAATGGAAGACGGTGACGAAGGGAAACACGGAAGAGGGCGACAGATGTAGAGAAAATGGAAGACGGTTACGAAGGGAAACACGGGAGAGGGCGACAGATGTAGAGAAAATGGAAGACGGTGACGAAGGGAAACACGGGAGAGGGGGACAGATGTAGAGAAAATGGAAGACGGTGACGAAGGGAAACACGGGAGAGGGCGACAGATGTAGAGAAAATGGAAGACGGTGACGAAGGGAAACATGGGAGAGGGCGACAGATGTAGAGAAAATGGAAGACGGTGACGTAGGGAAACACGGGAGAGGGCGACAGATGTAGAGATAGAATGGAATAATTATATGGATGCAGTGAAACATGGAAACACATTTAAACAAAAAGAAAATCAATAAATGTTCTATGTTATCACATAAGATCAATATGTATCAGGCTAAAATGGAAATATAAAGTAGGACAGAAATAGAAATCGCGTCCTTAAAGGCATCAACAGGCTAGGGAGGGAGAGTACAATATTGTTAAGCAATTAAAACACAATGAATGTGTTTGTTGAATAATCAAGCAACGTTCCTTGCATCAGAATGGGCGGTAGCTTTTCGTCTTAATGTATTCTATTCTCTGCTGGAGAATTTACAATGGTTTTGTTCAATCCCTTGTCTAATCACAAAGTCACCGTTATCTTAGCTCAGATTGAAATTACTGAACAAACAGATCAATCGATGAAGGAGCTGGACTAATAATACACATGTTCCAAAGATGAATCTTTGTGATTATTTAGCGAAACGGAATATTTACTTACATCAGGAGAGATGGTTTATTCCCCTGGTCCCATATAAGTTGAATCATGATTAGTTTTAGCAGTATATAATTAAAACTGTACGGTATTTTTGCTCGTAAAAACAGATGTCTCTTCCTAAATTAGAGTTATTAGCGTTCTATAAAATGTTGCCATGGTAAGAGGAACAAATATAGTAAAAATGTTCAAACCCCCAAAAGACAGGCGGCGGGATGGACTGACAGACGGATATATCACCCCCCCCCCCCCCCCCCCCCCCCCCCCCCCCCCAGTATACGCTTGGGGATAATAAACAATTAAACATGATGAAAGTGATATATTACGTGTTGAAAGAGATAGACATGACTTTCTTTTAATGTTCTTAACGTCGGAGAGCAGTTAAAATCAGCACTGAATATCCAAATAGCCTCTGCGTCAAGGTACTTGGACATGGCTATTAACAGGACGTCGATTTCACAATATCCCACGCTGAGGCAAATGCACGTTATATGTAATACATTATGTGTGTAATGTCATGACACGTTTCATACCCTCATATCTCGCTTCATAGCGATATACCTTTTAATAGCAGGTCATCCAAGATCTAGTAAAACCATTGGTGTTTCGCTATTAACTATTGTAACTTATCCATACAGTGGGTTGCATATCCCATATACCGGTACCAACTGCAGTTTTGGATAATAAAACATAAAGGCATGATAACAAGGTACAATTATGCATAGACAATGAATAGAATGACATTTCAGAGTACAGCACAATTACAGTTTAAAACATAATCATTCATATTTTTTTCACATTCTTATAAATAATCTTTAGATACAATGCTAAGTTTTGATAGTACAAAACTTTGGAATACAAAAATGTTATATATGCCTTAAGCTTGGCAATGATAATTATTTCTTTGTAATATATCTCTGTCTTTGTTCAAGAAAAGCTTGGCATTTGAATTCACGGTCAATGCCATACCAATAGCCAATTTCGATTTGTAGATTATGGCTAGACTTAGTAAATACACGTGGACTGGCATGAATAGATCATTTAGTAACATCGAAATACGTCTAATATATTTATGAAAGAAACCTTTAGGGCTTTCTTCTATCCAAGTTATACTAGTAGCAGATTACTCGTTAGCTGCTAGTATATAAAGGGGGACTCTCCCTAGTTCTCTTTTTACTAATATTTGACAATTGGTTGAGCATATTCATTACGAAGATGTTATCATTTGTTGAGTGATCTTTCCTAAAACCAGCCTCGGCCAGGGTCAATAACTTTAAGTTTCAAAAAACGTGTTAAGCCTGTTGATTGTATTCAGTATATGTGTGAATAGCTTGCCGAAATAGCTAAAATTAACATCGTGATTGATCGACATACGTTTGGGTCTGATTTATTCCCTTTTCCTTTGTAAATTGGTCTTATTTCAAATGAAGATCAATGAAACATATCTAATTAAGATAAAATCTCATTGATCAAGTTATTACCTTTTCAAAAAAACATTACCAAACACTTAACACTTAAGCCTTGATGGGATTTGTCATCAGGATATCTCGGTCTTGTCAATTACTAACACAGGTTTCTAGTTTTCAAACGATCATCGATCTGTGAAGGCAGGACAGTGTCCTCTCTACTGTCAGTGTACGTGTATTGATAGATCTAAGTGTCACTGACAAGTCAAGTGTCATTCAATCAATTAGATCAGGTCTCCTAGGGTGCATTTTAAAACTACGTTCACGTTAAGTGCCTGGGCCTCCTTTCACAAAGCACTAAGGTGATCGTAAGTCACTAAGGTAACCTTAGTGCAATGTTAAAGAATTAGAGTTAAGGTCAACCTTAGTAAAGGTTGCTTTGTGAAAGGGAACCCAGGTCATCAATACATGAATGTAATCAGCAACAGGTTGGACACGACAAGGACACGGGTGTGAAAGAGTCAATACCATGCGCCGTGTATTGAACTTAAATAACAGAAAGTGTTTTAAAATCCATCCCTAGTACATGTTGAATGATTTTCAGCACCTATAGCTCTCTCCAGGTTGTGTAAGAGGATTGTGTGTTGCCTCTGATGCACATACTTCGTGCCATGTGCTTATATTTGGACAATCTGTGGTTACCTAACTGATCACACATGACAAGAGATGATGGATTGTTGTCTGGTTGAGCTTTCTAGAGTTTCTAGAGTATAGATGTTTTACAAAATTCGTTTATTTCATAATTCTATATGTATATTGTTCAGAAAACATGTTATGGTCTCTTGTGAAGTATTGCATTTCACACAATGTGATTGTGAAAGAAGGTCCTTGTCTTGTCATGTTGAACTTATCAGAATTTTGTACAGAGTGTTCACAGACGCAATGTTCCGTTTGAGCATTAAATAGAGAATACTAAACTATGTTCTGTTTAATAACATATTTATGAACGAGTGAGTGGTTTGGTATTTAACGAGCGAAAGTGAGCTAAATACCAATACCATCTCACGAGTTTCATAAATATGTTATTAAACGGAACCGAATTTAGTATTTTATTTATTACTCGCTGATTTAATGCCTCGTAATTCAACGAACTCGTCGATAAATGGGACACACTCCTTTGCGACCTCAGCGCTATATTGTGACGTCATATTTATTCCATTTCGACGTCACGTCAATGGGAAGCACGCGATGTTATTACACAATGTACGATATCATCAACGAGCGAGCAATAAAAATAGTTTATAAATATGCGATTGATACATGCGATATAGTCACAAAGACCTGCTTATGATTATGTTTAAAACCCTAAACAAATTATTCATATCTTAGATTTAATTCCACTTTGAAATGTGATTGGCAGGTTCAGAGTTCAGAGTGTTTAATCTCCATTCCACTTTCAATTACGAGGGGCGTTCAATAAGTGTTGCAACTTCAATATAAAACCAACTCGCGTAGTCAATTTTTTACTTTTATTTTTCAATATAGTTACCCTTCACCTCAATACACTTATTCCATTTCTCTTTAAGACTTTTGATGCCGCTTTTGTAAAAGTCTTCCGTTTGTCCCCCTAACCACGCCTCTGTGGCAGCTTTGACGTCTTCGTCATCCCGGAAGTGCCTTCCACGTAGGGCGGATTTCAGGTTTCTGAACAGGAAGTAGTCACCGGGGGCTAGGTCTCGGCTGTAGGGTGGGTGGTTAAGCTGTTCGAATCCACAATCACGTATAGCGGCCTGTGCAACTCTTGACTTGTGGACTGGAGCGTTGTCATGCAAAATCAGAACACCACGTGTCAACATTCCACGGCGTTTCTGTCGAATTGTCTTTCGCAATTCTTGCATTAGGTTGGCATAATATTGACCATTCATTGTAGTTTTGGTTGGCAAGTAATCAATTAATTATATGCCTTTTGCATCCCAAAAGATTGTCGCCATAACCTTGCCAGCTGATGGTTGAGTGCGAAACTTCAGGGGAGGCGGTGAACTCGGGTGCTTCCATTGCTTGGATTCCAGTTTAGTTTCCGGGTCCCAGTGGTGGATCCAGGTTTCGTCACCTGTCACCAGACGAGACAAAAACCTGGCTTCATCCGCATTAAACCGATCCAGGAGCTCCATGCAACTTTCGGTTCTTTTCTGGCGATCTTGTGCTGTGAGGTTTCTGGGTACCCATCTTGCAGATACCTTGGACATACCAAGATGGTCATGAATTATTTTTTCAACACTTCCAACTGATATCTGGAATTCCAAAGACAGTTCAGAAACTTTAACACGGCGGTCAGCTAAAATTCGTCTTTCGATAGCGGCAATAACTTCCGGTCGGGTGACTTCAGATGGCCTGCCTGACCGTGGGTCATCGTCTAAGGACTCCCTGCCCCGCTTGAACTGAAGAGACCAGCGACAAACTGTTGAAAAGTTAGGAGCATCCTTACCCATCACATTACACATAAGATTATGTATTTCTGTAGCTTTGCATCCCTCTTTAGTAAGGAACTTGATCACAGCGCGTTGTTCTTGTTTAAGAGAATCCATGATTATGGAGACCCCTAGGTCAGCGCAGCTATTATATCTAAATAATTGTTATGTCTAGAAATTGTTTTGACATGTGTCAATGTTATGTTTTGACTATAGTAACACCTGCTATAAGCTGACACTGTTTATGTAAACACCAATGCCCCGCTTGCAACACTTATTGAACGCCCCTCGTAACAGTTCATAATACTAGATGAGCGTTTGCGGGACACCGCAAAAGCAGAGCAGCTCCGAAACTTTAGGTCTCACCTTTCCCTGTTCCGCCTTCTCCTCAGCATAAATAAAATGGAAAAATGTTTGGACAAAATTATTTTCTTTATTCAAGTTATTCTGACAAGTTGAATCATCACTGGAGTTACTTTTCACAATTTTTTCTTAAAACCTATTTCTGATTACAAAATTTGATCAAAGGATTAACATGGCCTTAACCAATATCTCATGACCTAAGGTCACACCATCAATGATTACTTTTCATTGTGTATAACAATCATGCAATGACTCAAAGTGTTCATTGTTAACATAAGGCATATTCACAATAGCATGCTTTAGTTGTGAACTTGCTGTGACCTTGACCTTTGACAGATCTTAGCGAAAACGTTTTCAAATCTTGGTCTTTCTCCATAGTTGAAGTATACCAAATAAGAGCCTGACAGCACAAAAATGTTTGAAGTTGTCGTGTTTACAAAGATTGTTGTAGTGATTTAAGAACTCATGACCTTGACCTTTGACCTTGAATGTGAACATGTCAAAATCATTCACCAGATTTATAAGAAAGAAGCTATGTATATGAGGTGTTAATACCTTCTTGGAAAAAAGTTATTTAGAGATTTCAGAACTAGTCACCATGACCATATCTCATGACCTTGACCTCTTATCTTCAAGGTCACTCAGTCTATGGTCACTTTTCATTGTGTTTAACAATCATGTAATGATTCAAAGTGTTAATAGTTAAAATAAGGCATATTCGCAACTGCATGCTTAAGTTGTGATCTCGCTGTGACCTTGCCCTTGGACAGATTTTAGCGAAAACCTTTTCAAATCTCAGTCTTTATCCATAGTTGATATATACCAAGTAAGGGCCTGATAGCAGAGACGTTGTTGAAGTTGTCGTGTTTACAATGATTTTTGTAGTGATTTCAGAACTCATGACCTTGACCTTTGACCTTGAGTGTGAGCATGTCAAAATAATTCCCCAGGTGTACAAAAAGAAGCTATATATATGAGGTGTTGATACCTTCATGGAAAACAGTTATTTAGTGATTTCAGAACTGGTGACCATGACCCTATCTCGTCACCAAGGTCACACAATCAGGGATCACTTTTCATTGTGTATCACAATCATGTAATGATGCAAAGTGTTAATAGTTAAAATAATACATTTTCGCAACAGCATGCTTAAGTTGTGACCTCGCTATGACCTTGACCTTTGACGGATGTTAGCAAAAACCTTTTCAAATCTTGGCCTTTCTCCATAGTTGATATACACTAAAAAAAAGCCTGATAGCACAAATATTTATATTTTTTAAAATTTTATCGTGTTTACAAAGATTTTTTAAGCGATTTCAGAACTCGTGACCTTGACCTTTGACCTTGAATGTGAACATGTAAAAAAATTCCCCAGGGGCATAAGTAAGAAGTTATGTATATGCGTTCTCAAAACCTTCCAGGAAAAAAGTTATAGCTAATACAAAACGTGCTTACGGTGACGGAAACTGCGCAAAAACTGATAGCAGCTCCGACTGCTAATGAACGCCAATCAGGAATCGTAATTATCTGAAATTTAAAAAGAAATCCGAAGCCTGTGTTAAATAGACGTTTGTCGAAGTGCGTATTTTGAAGAAATGGGAAGAAGCTAACAGAGCTACAGTGATTACAATTTCTTTCGAAAGCGATTTTCGTAAGATGTGTCATTTGTGTAAATCACTGCAAATCACTGACATAATTTTAACTTTGATCCTACATTTTAAATAGGTTTTTAACATTTACAAACGTTATTAATGCCAAATGAAATCCACACGTTGTTATTAAGAAAGGCAAACTCAGGAAAATGACGCATCACAAACTATGTATGAAATGCAACTAACTTATATTATTTCCATATAATCCTTGAGCAAAATGTACAAAGAAGGTTCTATGAGCAGTGTAAGATGAATGTTTGGTGGTATCTTCAACTGTCCTGTGTCAGAGATTTCAAATTGCATTACCAAGTCCAGCAGACAAGTTAAACCTAGATGTTGTGTTATGAGGACTGCCATGACGTATAGTATTACATCTAGTTTTAGCTTGATTGCGTGTATGACTGGCGTATCTGTCTTGTGTCAATTTCAGATATGTTGATTTATTTACGTCGTATCTCGACACCGTTTCATTGATTTAATTGATAACGTTATAATTGATTTGTAGTCGATGTCGAGGTACACGTATTTGTCTCCCCCAGGTGAATAATGAAACACGCCTCTACTTTGCTCCGTATTCTTCACTAACAAATACAACAAATCAGGGCAAACTAAGGCACACATGGAATTGTGTTATTTAGTTATCAATTAAATTACACTTGTGATGTCATCCTATTGTTCTTTCACTCCATTATTTTTCAGTAATAGAGAGTTACACATCACATCATATCTTTTAAGTAGAAATTTAATTTCTTTAACTCTCTCAAGAAATTTTGATAAAAGAGCAATACTTTGAGTGTAATTTAAGTAGGGTAATATCCTCGTAACTCTCCATTCCTTAAAAATAATGGGCCTCGGCTCCATTATTTTTAAGGAATGGAGAGTTACTCGGACATTACCCTCTACATAATAATGCATGATCCCTTTAATTGTCCAGATCATGACTCCAAGCTATTTATTCATGAGACATGTTTGAAGCGGAACAGAGAGAGGAAAACCAAGTTCTGTTCATAGTCAAACCCTTCACTGCACTATTTGCGACGCTGCGGTGTCTATCGTAAATTAAATGAACCAAGGCAGACATACATACAGACATATTTTATTTATATGTCACATGATATTATACAAGTAAAATATCAATTGTAATAGAACATATCTTTGGCTTACGAGACACTATTAAAATACATTAACAATGATATATACAACAGGGTTGCTTCTGTTAATAAATAATAAAATATATGTGAGAGGGTACTACATAGATCAAATAAATTAAGAATGTATCTAAATTCTGCGGAACATATTATCAGCTTACATTTTAAGAGTCCTGATTTTGAACAGTTGTCCTCATAACTGAAGTGAATTTGATATAATCACTTTGGTCAAGGTTAAATATAATGTTATCAATTGCGGTGACAGTTCCATTGTTTCGCATGGCTAATCTACCCTCTATGTGTTTGTTTGTTTACCCTCATTGCCCCCGCGGAGATATGGGTCAAAATATGTTCATGAGAATAATTGTTAGATTGTGAAATTTGTAAATTAAGCTGAAAGCTACGCAATTCGTTATCGTCATCTTCACATCTGCAGCCGTGGTCAGTTGAATTATTTTATTTTATTTTCATAATCGTTCGAACTGTTACTAGTATAAACAATCAACAACGATGTGCCCACAGGGGCTTGTATTGTCGAAACTAGCGATTACAACGAATATGAAGTCGACGATCCAGCCCCATATACTATAAAAAGTAAAGGGATGTAACGTTGTCAACACCCCATGTCCGTTTGAAATTATATTTCAGAATGTTGTCATCATATTATCATTCAATGTTATATATCACGGCAAAGCCACTACATTTGTCTTTAAAACAAGCCATCATACGTAAAAATCGAACGGATAATAACAAGGATATGATTTTTCAAAGCCAAAAATATTAGCACATTGCTCATGTAAGCCATTTGCCTGGCCCACCAAAATGATAAAATATTCGCTTGAAAAAATTATTATAAAATACTTTATAATATCTTGTCAGCTAATAGTGACCCAGTTACAAAGCCCAGTAATTGTTGCATCAGATCGCGCAAGAATTATAACATGAGGGACATTGTATTTGACATACCAGGGATTTTACATTATATCAAGTGTGTTTCGAAACATCGTTTGTCTAGCAGTCGTCCATATTGAATGACCTTGACATTGGTCTATTTTTGGAAACGAAATGATGTCATAGGGCCTCAAATAGCCCTATGACATCATTTCGTTACCAAAAATAGACCAATGCCAAGGTCATTCAATATGGACGTCTCACTATCAAACGATGTTTCGAAACACACTTGAGATCATCTAAAATCACTGGTACGTCAATTACAGGGCACCCCGTGTTATAATTCTTGCGCGATCTGATGCAACAAATACTGGGCTTTGTAACTGGGTCACTATTAGCTGACAGGATATTATAAAGTATTTTATAATAATTTTTTCAAGCGAATATTTTATCATTTTGGTGGGCCAGGCAAATGGCTTACATGAGCAATGTGCTAATAATTTTGGCTTTGAAAAATCATATCCTTGTTATTATCCGTTCGATTTTTACGTTTGATGGCTTGTTTTAAAGACAAATGTATTGGCTTTGCCGTGATATATAACATTGAATGATAATATGATGACAACATTCTGAAATATAATTTCAAACGGACATGGGGTGTTGACCCCGTTACATCCCTTTACTTTTTTTATAGTATATGGGGCTGGATCGTCGACTTCATATTCGTTGTAATCGCTAGTTTCGACAATACAAGCCCCTGTGGATGTGCCCACTTAGGTTTCTTAAGTATATATTACAGAAAGAAGAAGAATATCAAGTTATACTTGGTATACAGTTGATCATAATCATTGAAACGATTGATTCATACCATTATAACTGACTCGTTCGTAGTACAGTGAATACCTGATAATAAGCTTCATGTTTCTTCCAATAAATCAAAGAAATCAAAACTTTCTCTTCCGTTTGACGTTGAATCTACTTTTGTAAATAAATCGCTCGGCCTGCTGTTGTAATCAAACAACAAAAAATCTTTCATATATTTCAACCTCAGTCTCTCCAGATCTTCCAAAGGAACCTCGCTGTAAGCCTGCAGGAAGGCATCTTTGTTGTTTGACCTTGCCCCGGAAGTACTTCTATGATAACCATCCAGCAGCAAATTTGTTAATGAGGTCAAGGACAGTGCTTTACTTTCTTCAGGTGACAGAGGATAGTTGTAATCCTTTTCAATCATTCCCGATATTTGCAACTGACGCCACAGTCTACGATATATGTTATGATGTGTGGCGCAGGTCAGTAAACCGCTAAGCATACCATATGTTCTCTTTGAATTAAATATAATGTAATGGATGCTATTTTCCTGTGCAAAATCTTTGAACGTTACCTTGGTTGGCTTAGTTCGATTTATGAAATAATATACATCAGTTTTAAAAGTTTCTACTTTTCCAATCATTTCAAATGGAACGTTGCATACATCGCATGTTGTTGACACGGGCTTGAAGTGTGCATCGTATCTATCTTGGTCTGAAGATATGAGAAATTTAACAAGTTCACTAAACCTGAGATCTTTTCCACAACCGCTAGTTTTATTCCGAACCCTATGCTGTGCGTAATTCCAATACATATAATTTGGGCTAAAAAATTTATCTAAATAAGATGAGAAAATTCTTTTATAAGGATTTCGTGTAAATATGAAGGAAAATGAATCATTCATAACTTTCTCTATGTATATCTTCCGTTCTGCAACCGCCATCCGTTGTGTCTCCTTACTCAAGTATTGTAGTGGTGCACCTTTGAAATCAAACGGGGAGTTATAGTCGTCGAAATTCAACACGTGCAGCATTCTTCCAAGGAACTTAGAGGCTACCTTGGCGACTGGGCAATACAACGTGTTCACATTGTCGTAATACGTGAGCTGTTTCTGTGCCAGTTCCCTGTTGAGGTTATTCGTCTTCAGCAAGGAGCAGACAGTTCTCAAGTGTGTCCGCCTCGTCCGCATTGTGGACACCACGTCTTCCCCCTGTCAACAAGTTTGATACTAACTTTAAGTAATTCATTGATATGCTATAGATTAAACCGTTTACGGTAGAATTTATAATACCCAGTTTATCAAAGTATATAGTATTACCATGTAGATAAAACAATATTCCAATTCCTCTACACCATTAGTCACAAGGAGTGACACCGGCCATCTTGGAAACGGTGTAACATGTCCAACTTCAATTCTTCGATTCTTTGCCCTCCTCTACCCAGAAAACCTTTATATTGTCCCATTAATTAGGTCTCTATGTCAATTAGAAGGCAAGATATAACCGTTTAAAGATAATTCTCATGGGCAATGGCGGTCCTTTTAAATGTTGCTTATAAACAATTTTCCCCAAGGGTGCAGTCAATGCACCCGGCTGAAATACTTTAGGGAAAGTCTAATCTACTATATCAATCAATAACACATCTGTTACATCTCAAAACAAGGTTCTTTAAAAAATGCCAGTGTACTAATTCGACCGTGATCTCTTCGTTCTCGTTTGATTAACTCGGTCGCATCGGTGAAGGTACTCAATGATTCAGTAACATGCGTCCATTGAGGAGAAGCATTTGGAAAAAATAATCACAAAGGCTTGACTTTAATTTGAATAGGAAAAACGATAGTGTTAAAACAGATTTACAGAAAATGCACTCACGAAATAATCATCCACTTTACTTCCGAGAAGCGCTAGTGCTCCTCTGTGTGACTTCTCAAACATGTCCTCATGCTTCTGGAGCGATGATCCTACTGACACCTTGATGTGTCTCTCTCTGTAAGCTGCAACACGATAATACAATAATTAGACATACAAATCACCCATTAGAGTATCCATATTTTACAAAATAACCACCCTGCTCCATCTGTGTATTTGTATCCGTTACCCAAGTACAATACCCTGATTCCCTAGGCCTAACATCCTGCTCCATCAGTGTATGTGTAACCCTTACCCAAAGACAATACCCTGATTCCCTAGGCCCAACATCCTGCTGCGTCAGTGTATTTGTATCCGTTACCCAAGGACAATACCCTGATTCCCTAGGCCAAACATCCTGCTCCATCAGTGTATTTGTATCCGTTGCCCAAGGACAATACCCTGATTCCCTAGGCCCAACATCCTGCTCCATCAGTGTATTTGTATCCGTTGTCAAGCACAATACCCTGATTCCCTAGGCCCAACATCCTGCTCCATCAGTGTATTTGTATCCGTTGTCAAGCACAATACCCTGATTCCCTGAACCCAACATCCTGCTCCATCAGTGTATTTGTATCCGTTGTCAAGCACAATACCCTGATTCCCTGAACCCAACATCCTGCTCCATCTGTGTAGTTGTATCCTTTACCCAAGGAAAATACCCTGATTCCCTGAGCTCAACATCCTGCTTCGTTAGTGTATTTGTATCCGTTACCCAAGGACAATATCCTGATTCCCTAGGCTCAACATCCTGCTCCATCAGTGTATTTGTATCCGTTACCCACGGACAATACCCTGATTCCCTAGGCCCAACATCATGCTCCATCAGTGTATTTGTATCCGTTACACAAGTACAAAAACCTGCTTCCCTAGGCCCAACATCCTGCTCCATCTGTGTATTTGTTTCCGTTGTCAAGCACACTACCCTGATTCCCTAGGCCCAACATCCCGCTCCATCAGTGTATTTGTATCCGTTACCCAAGGAAAATACCCTGATTCTCTAGGCCCAACATCCTGCTCCATCAGTGTATTTGTATCCGTTACACAAGTACAATACCCTCATTCCCTAGGCCCAAAATCCTGCTCCATATGTGTATTTTTATCCGTTACCTAAGGAAAAAACCCTGATTCCCTAGGCCCAACATCCTGCTCCATCAGTGTATTTGTATCCGTTACACAAGTACAATACCCTCATTCCCTAGGCCCAAAATCCTGCTCCATCTGTGTATTTGTATCCGTTACCCAAGGAAAAAACCCTGATTCCCTAGGCCCAACATCCTGCTCCATCAGTGTATTTGTATCCGTTAAACAAGTACAATACGCTGATTCCCTAGGCCCACATCCTGCTCCATCTGTGTATTTGTATCCGTTACCCAAGTACAATACCTTGATTCCCTAGGCCCAAAATCCTGCTCCATATGTGTATTTGTATCCGTTACCCAAGGAAAAAACCCTGATTCCCTAGGCCCAACATCCTGCTCCATCAGTGTATTTGTATCCGTTACACAAGAACAATACCCTGATTCCCTAGGCCCAACATCCTGCTCCATCTGTGTATTTGTATTCGTTACCCAAGGACAATACCCTGATTCCCTAGGCCCAACGTCCTGCTCCATCTGTGTATTTGTATCCGTTACCCAAGGAAAAAACCCTGATTCCCTAGGCCCAACATCCTGCTCCATCAGTGTATTTGTATCCGTTACACAAGTACAATACCCTGATTCCCTAGGCCCAACATCCTGCTCAATCTGTGTATTTGTATCCTTTACACAAGGACAATACCCTGATTCCCTAGGCCCAACATTATGCTGCGTCAGTGTATTTGTATCCGTTGTCAAGCACAATACCCTGATTCCCTAGGCCCAACATCCTGCTCCATCAGTGTATTTGTATCCGTTACCCAAGGACAATACCCTGATTCCCTAGGCCCAACATTCTGCTCCATCAGTGTATTTGTATCCGTTACCCGAGGACAATACCCTGATTCCCTAGGCCCAACATCCTGCTCCATCAGTGTATTTGTATCCGTTACACAAGTACAATAACCTGCTTCCCTAGGCCCAACATCCTGCTCCATCTGTGTATCTGTATCCTTTGTCAAGCACAATATCCTGATTCCCTAGGCCCAACATCCTGCTCCATCAGTGTATTTGTATCCGTTGTCAAGCACAATACCCTGATTCCCTAGGCCCAACATCCTGCTCCATCAGTGTATTTGTATCCGTTACCCAAGGAAAATACCCTGATTCCCTGAACCCAACATCCTGCTCCATCAGTTTATTTGTATCCGTTACCCAAGGACAATACCCTGATTCCCTGAGCCCAACATCCTGCTCCATCTGTGTATTTGTATCCGTTACCCAAGGACAATACCCTAATTCCCTGAGCTCAACATCCTGCTGCGTCAGTGTATTTGTATCCGTAACCCAAGGAAAATACCCTGATTCCCTAGGCCCAACATTATGCTGCGTCAGTGTATTTGTATCCGTTACCCAAGGACAATACCCTGATTCCCTAGGCCCAACATCCTGCTCCATCTGTGTATTTGTATCCGTTGTCAGCCACAATACCCTGATTCCCTAGGCCCAACATCCTGCTCCATCAGTGTATTTGTATCCGTTACGCAAGGAAAATACCCTGATTCCCTAGGCCCAACATCCTGCTCCATCTGTGTATTTGTATCCGTTACACAAGTTCAATACCCTGATTTCCTGAGCTCAACATCCTGCTGCGTCAGTGTATTTGTAGCCTTTACACAAGTACAATACCCTGATTCCCTAGGCCCAACATCCTGCTCCATCTGTGTATTTGTATCCGTTAGCCAAGGACAATACCCTGATTCCCTAGGCCCAACATCCTGCTCCATCTGTGTATTGTATCCGTTACCCAAGGAAAATGCTCTGATTCCCTAGGCCCAACATCCTGCTCCATCTGTGTATTTGTATCCGTTATATAATTACCCAAGGAAAATACCCTGATTCCCTAGCCCCAACATCATGCTCCATCTGTGTATTTGTATCCGTTACCCAAGGACAATTTCCTGATTCCCTAGGCCCAACATCCTGCTCCATCTGTGTATTTGTATCCGTTACCCATGGAAAATACCCCAATATTACAATGGAACATTTCTGAGAAAAAATTATTTGATTTAACACAAGACTTCAGTATTTGTATCTGTTACCCAAGGACAATACCCTGATTCCCTGAGCCCAATAACGCTCGTATGAAAGCACTTAAATTCGACCGACTATAGCTTAATGAAACGACCAATAAGCAGACGTTCAAATGACGACATTTCATTGGTTGAAAAGTTACATGCTGTTGATAGCGATGAGTATTCAGCCTGCATTAAAGCAAGAGTTATTGGGCTCAGAGAATCAGTGTTTTGTAGTAGGGTAGCGAATGCAAATACACCGGTGTAACAGGAAGTAGCATAACTAATGAATATGTTACCCCAAAAATACCTCATTGGGCTTTTTGAGAGTTCTTGAACATGTTTTTACTCCTGAAGAGGTAAGTGTATGCTGGTCATTGGTGCACAGTGTATTTATGAATGTAACGTAAGCCATGATATTTAGAACATTCCACTGCAGTGCCAATTGTCACTAGTTGGGGGAGCTTTCTCACGATAAATTAATTATTCTCGATCTTCGTTTCATCTTCAGCGGATCTAGCAATGTGTTGTCGCTAAAAGGGAAACAGCTCAAAGCTCTGATTAGTTACCAACACAAAACTGCTCTATACAAACAAAATCATGCAATATACAGTCCTTTATTATATCGTGATAAACAATTGGAGTTCTCACAAACCATTATTCAGACGGAGGTTAGCGGTCCTCACGACCAGGAGCACTCTATTGTTTATGAAGTACGACTAATGTACACTTCGGTGGTTCAGGACTAAACATGCATCGTTACCTACCATTTGTATTATTTATCTTACCTAACAGTAATATACTTTGATGAAGGGTGGTCGATACAGTTATCCTGTGTACCCTGTGAGTACTAAAATCATTTACCCCGCCGCCATAGTAACGACTCTTAGCCAATAGGCGGTGTGGCATAATGGTCAGACGACGTTAGATAATGATGCAGGCAGTGTACGGAGTTAACAACAATTCAATTTGTTGTGTTGGATTTATTCATTACAGGCTTATTTTAAGTCGCTCCTTTTTTTGTACGGTTAACTAGGCTTTACAATATGGCACTTCAGTCCATATTACCTATTGGAGAAGCATAAAACTTATAATATCATAAACATAGGAGGTTGTTGGATCCTAATCCCAGAATGATGGGCGTGATTAAAGCAACCTGTCAACAATTACACACCGTATGAAGGGCTAAACAGATAACGTTACTCACGATATGAACCATATACATTCGAGATTCTGATGAACCATAGTCCAAGAATGATCGTGGAAGCGGTGAGAACAATCATCAAACGTTGTTTGAGGGTAGCCATCGTCTCTTTCAACTGAAATTAATTCCACAATATTAAAACAACCAATCTATATTGCCTATCCCTTTAATTTAATTATTCGATATTCATTACAAAACAACAGTTACTTTGATCAGGTTCTCTATAAAGAGTTATCTTGAAATATTAAAACGACTTATAACATGTGAGGGTCGTTTCAACATGATACAAAATGTGTCTTTTTGCAGCCTTAATTTTGTTGTGACATACGACTCAGTAAAAGTATTATTATATATCTGAAGCGAGATGTTGGGATGAGAAAATATACGCATTTTACATATAAATAATTTAAAATAAAGACGATAAAAAACAATCACATTACTTTTAAAATGCTAAACTCTTTAAGTACGGCTATTACTAACAGAAATATAAAAACAAAAAACAGAGATGATCAAAAACTAGTGTTACCTTGCATGTAGGGGAAGTTCAAAGACAACTGAAACAAATGTAAATCTCAGTCCAATGTGTACGTGTTAATCTATACACGATCAGCCAGTACAAGCTGTTGCGTCTATCACTCTATGCTCAACGCCTCTGTAGTTTAGCCTAGTGTAAACTAAACATGTATATCCGTACATCCAAGTAAATGAACAACTGGACCTCTATAATGTTGCCTAGAGTAAACTATACCATGCGTATCAGGACAGGAAGACCTGTACGTCTATAGTTTAGTCTAGAGTCAATAAGCTATGTATTTCCTACATCTTAGTAGAGTGCGACATATGAAATGGGATTCCACATAATAAGGACTTCTAAAAGTACTGTTGTCACTTTTTTGGTGGTGTTTCACACTTGTGCAACGGATTTCAAGAAACAATGCTAAACCCATTGTCTTGAATTGTTCAACGACGGTAGTCTGTGAGCTATTTTGGCTATATAAAGAATCCGGTTTTTTTTCAAATGTTCGACCTAAAATAGGGGATATTATCTAATTTTCAAAGCTCGATATCTCGAAAACTATAACCGACAATATAAAATGAAGATATAAGCATTTCCCGTTGACTATTACCAAACGGTTTCCATCCGTAATAGTAGACTTTCTGCTATTTAGACAACACAGAAATATGTAATTTCATGTTTTTGACGGTACGCGTTTTTGACAATGTTCTTATCCTTAATGACAATGCACAAAGCGATGTATATGTGCTAGTTTATAGGAAAGCTCAATCCTGGTGAATCAAGATTATCGGTACATCGCTAAAGTGCTGGCCATTAAAGTCTGCAACATATACATTTATGTCAAAACGAATTATTGCAATGTATTGCCCATTATTAGTTTTTAAAGCTCATTTCAGATCAATGGTGTGTGTGAGTGTGTGTGTGTGTGTTAAAATAGTCTTTCCCCAGCCACGTTCCATATGATAGTATGACATGCGTACACAGTAATATTTTGCCATTTAGCTAAATCCTTATTGTTTTTGGAGTGTTTTTTTAATTAGTATTATTATTAACTTTTGTTAGTACGTTTAAGCTAATTAAGGTACAGTTCGAACCAAATTTCGATTTTTAACATGTGAAATATTTTCAAAAAGCAGCTCCCGACTTGCAACTTTTTTTTTATAAAGATGAACAATACCAATGCGAACAAAAAAGTAAATCATGACAAATTCGTAGGTCACGTGGTTTAGCGGCCATTTTTATTTTGGACACTTTTTACAACTTTTATACCCCATGTACCTTGACAACCTTCTCCTCTGAAGATACATGTCTGAGAGAGTTCAATTGTAGGGTAGTATTTGCAGTTGCTAACTCGAAATAGTTTTCTCACAGTGAGTTTTCGAAAAATGGTAAATGTTTTTTTTTGTAATGTCATAACTCAACTATAGAACATCATAGAAAAGTGTTAAATACCTCATAAGAAACGGAAAAAGCATACTTAGTTTGATAAGTTACATGAGCAATGAGTTACAAGTATTTTAATTTGATAGACTTCTGCAAGACCTTACGAAGCTTCATTAGATTTTTGCTTTTTGTTTTCTGCTTTTTTCCAAAAGTTGCTTCCCTTGGACCACTCACTGTTAGTCAAAGTATGTTTTTCTTTAAAATATGCACAATAACAATGGAACAATGCCTTAATTCATTTCAACATCAATGCGCTGAATCCGATTATTGTGACTTTCGACTATATTCTGTGGTACATTGGCCGGTTGGTTTTAGTGTGGAGAGGAACACTACTGAGGCTTTATCCACTCTGTATTTTCTTGACAATCGTTATGAAGCCTCGTGACCGACGCTGTCATAGTGTAACACAATCATGTGTGACTGTGTAAATACGAGGGGCGTTCAATAAGTGTTGCAAGCGGGGCATTGGTGTTTACATAAGCAGTGTCAGCTTATAGCAGGTGTTACTATAGTCAAAACATAACATTGACACATGTCAAAACAATTTCTAGACATAATAATTATTTAGATATAATAGCTGCGCTGACCTAGGGGTCTCCATAATCATGGATTCTCTCAAACATGAACAACGCGCTGTGATCAAGTTCCTTACTAAAGAGGGATGCAAAGGTACAGAAATACATAATCGTATGTGTAATGTGATGGGTAAGTTAAAGTTAAAGTTTCTGAACTGTCTTTGGAATTCCAGATATCAGTTGGAAGTGTTGAAAAAATAATTCATGACCATCTTGGTATGTCCAAGGTATCTGCAAGATGGGTACCCAGAAACCTCACAGCACAAGATCGCCAGAAAAGAACCGAAAGTTGCATGGAGCTCCTGGATCGGTTTAATGCGGATGAAGCCAGGTTTTTGTCTCGTCTGGTGACAGGTGACGAAACCTGGATCCACCACTGGGACCCGGAAACTAAACTGGAATCCAAGCAATGGAAGCACCCGAGTTCACCGCCTCCCCTGAAGTTTCGCACTCAACCATCAGCTGGCAAGGTTATGGCGACAATCTTTTGGGATGCAAAAGGCATATTATTAATTGATTACTTGCCAACCAAAACTACAATGAATGGTCAATATTATGCCAACCTAATGCAAGAATTGCGAAAGACAATTCGACAGAAACGCCGTGGAATGTTGACACGTGGTGTTCTGATTTTGCATGACAACGCTCCAGTCCACAAGTCAAGAGTTGCACAGGCCGCTTGACGGGATTGTGGATTCGAACAGCTTAACCACCCACCCTACAGCCCAGACCTAGCCCCCAGTGACTACTTCCTGTAATCCGCCCTACGTGGAAGGCACTTCCGGGATGACGAAGACGTCAAAGCTGCCACAGAGGCGTGGTTAGGGGGACAAACGGAAGACTTCTACAAAAGTGGCATCAAAAGTCTTAAAGAGAAATGGAATAAGTGTATTGAGGTGAAGGGTAACTATATTGAAAAATAAAAGTAAAAAATTGACTACGCGAGTTGGTTTTATATTGAAGTTGCAACACTTATTGAACGCCCATCGTACCTAGTCGTCTATCCTTGAGATAATCCCAAAGCTTATTAGTTGCTAGTGGTCCGCATGTTACGAATCATAACATCAATCATCTTTCTTCTCCGTGTGACGTCATGACATGGTGGCAGACTAAACATTGCAGGACAAGAAAAGTTAAATAATACTGTCATAATCTCTTCTGAGGTGACACTTTTTATACGTGCCAATTTATTAGTACCCTTAGAATCGCACATGAAGGGTAAACAGAAGAAAAGTAAAGTGAACTAGTCCCAGGTGAGCGACAACGTGAATCAAAGTAACAACACACCTGCCATTGACACGCATGGTGACGGCGATACAGTGAGTGTTACATCAGAACAGGTAGCTGTGAGTGACATTATAAACTCTGTAAATCAATGCATGTATGGCACCGGAAACATGGACAACAATATTCAACACCAACCTGGAGTTTTTACAGGTACTATTTCTCCTCAACAACAACATGCAACAAAGATGCAAGATGGCCGACCAAGGCAGTCACGTATGTTTTTGCTCTGTAAAAATGTGAATTATCTCTGTATATACTATAACTACTACATTGGAAATACACCCAAAAGGTGGGGATCATGTTTCACTAATAGTGATCAAATTTTGAACTTTGAAAATGTGATATTTGTGGACCTGTATGTGTAAATACACAAATTTTCCACAAAACTATATGCACAAGAGGCATATTTACTACTCAGTACCCAAGCCTATACATAACCTACACAATGAGCTCAAGTTCAGAACCGAGCCAGGACTGCTTATCCCCCAACAAGTCAACAATAGAAGATGACGAGGTGTACTCCACTCAGCCAAGCGATGCACTGGACAGGGATGTTTACCTGGAACTAAATCACAAGCTTGGACACAAAGACAGGCAATCTTTTGTCGATAGTCTTCTGGACATTAATGACCACAAGTCGACAGAGATCAACCACATTAGCGAGAGTGTATACACGTATGGAAAGGACACCTGTACTAACTTCCCATAAGGACATCTCATCAAACGAAGACAAACAGAGGGAGTAATACTGTCGGACAGTTGGACAAGTTGGCCCATGATGTCTTCCACCTTTTATTTCACTTTATTGAGGGAGGACTACCTGCATATGTTCTACAAACGAAGGTGTTCAGCCGTTCCAACGTTAAATACCTCTCCATCACAAGCAATGAAGTGGAACAGACAGAAGACACACAGTACGGACAGAGGAACACAGGTACCAACAAGGACAAACACATAGGTGAGAATGACAAACTTAGCCTGCTACTCAGCCATATTCTGCAACTTAAACAATGTGTTTCACAAAACAACGATCTCACTTCACAGGCATTCGCTGA
Source organism: Gibbula magus (assembly GCA_936450465.1). Taxonomy (NCBI): domain Eukaryota; kingdom Metazoa; phylum Mollusca; class Gastropoda; order Trochida; family Trochidae; genus Gibbula; species Gibbula magus. The sequence continues at coordinate 2,621,758 of OW388305.1, forward strand.
TATTGAAAAGAAACTAAATAATGAACTTTCACGTAAAGGTAAAGTCATAGAAGAGAAAAACAAACAGATACGAGACTTAACGCAAAAACTAGAAGACTCAGAAGATAGACGCACACATCTCAGAGCAGAATTGAAGCTTGGTAACCAGGAGAACAAAACACTTAAAGACAAGATTCATGAACTAGAGGACCAACTTCTCCGTCTCAACTATCAGATTGACAATAAGCTCAAAACTATTGACACTAAAATTGCTGAAGCAAGTAAGACAAAACATTCGTATGCAAAAGCTCTTAAACAGCCACAAAAAGCACAGACTGATGCCAGTATTAATACTGACAATTTTCCACCCCTAAACGAGTCTATCATGCACTCCAATGATACAGAGAAGGATATCTCTGCAGAAAAACAGAAATCTCATTCTTCGGACTCGTGCAACATTACCTTATCAGGTGACAATCCAGATTCTAATCAACACCAAAACCGTTTAATAGACTTAACGGATAAAGATCTATTATTGGACATGTACACACAAAATTCGCACGACCTAGTCTTCTGTGGGACAGATACCAGTATGCCGCCTAAATCCAAGAATCCCATACCTAAGAGGCCATCCAAAGAACAGTCAACAGCAGCAACCACGAAAACATCACCTACCACTGAAACTTACAACATCAAATCAGCATTGGAAGGTGTGCCTAGGGCAAAAGAGACAAAGCGAATAGTGCTGTACAACATTAATGCAGAGAAACCGTTTGATGACGTCAAGCAGTTAATCTTTGACTACACCCAGGAACAACACGTGCGCACGACGTTTGTACATATCCTACGCGAAAAACAACACTATGACGGTACAAGAACGTATACAGTACAGGTTAACTTGTCTGCAGAGGACTACGACAACGTTGCAAGCGACGACGACTTCTGGCCACGTGACATTCGTTGTAGGGACTATATACCTCGACAACGTCAGTGGAAGAGTAGCGACCAGTAAAACAGTACTGGATACTAACATGATGAACACTTCTAAATGTCAATGGATAACGGTAAAAATATCAAACCTTCCATGTGTGCAGTGTTAATATCCATGACTCTAAGTTTACTTACCTGGAATATACGCGGTGTGTCTAGGAATACACCTTATGTAATATCTAGTACCATCCCCAATAATGTAGATTTACTATGTATTCAGGAACATTGGTTGAATCCTACTAGAGCGGGTGAGGCAGTACTCGGACAGTGGCAGTACTCGGACACTCGTTAATAATCAACCAATAACCAATATAATTAATTGCTTATGTGTATATGTTACACCCATAGATTTTCCTTTTCTAACCGGCTATAACAATAAAATCGTCTGCTCGAGGTTACTCTAACACAAAAGCAACCTATTTTAACCATTTTCATTAAATAGCCACGCCCCCCACGTTTTTTTAACAGTTCCGTTTAGCATCCGGTTTCCAGTTTTAAGATCACATATTCCTCACTACTTATTTAAGCCGTGTTCCAGTAAGAAATAAGACTTCTGCTGAATGTAACGGTTAAGAAATGTCACATTACGGCGTGAAATTCTAAAAATAGAGTAAACAGTCGGCTGTCCGAGTACTACCGCAGTGAATTAAAGCAGTGAGGCAGTACTCGGACGCATTATGAATAAATGTAAATGAACCCAGGATCTCGGTTCTCTTACTTATCTCTGTTAATATAGGCATTAAATAAATCGCAATCACGAAGACTGTCAAAAAGAGCCGTACATAGAACAGAAACCATTTTTCATTTGCTGGTTGAAAATAATGGTGATGGAATACCATATGTTTTCTCCATTATTTTAATCAACAGTTTCATACGATCAATATTAGACTTAACTGATCCTGACTTCCCTGAAAGAGTAAATTAACTGTACAGAAAATATAAAGATATAAGTTTATATCATATTCATTTATTGTCATATATTTTTAGATTATATACTTTTGAGGGGCGTAAGTTCGTTAATTCATCTACAACAACATAAAAACGAATGATATTGTGATTTAAATGAAAACATATGATCAACGTAAGATGAAATGACTGAATTCAATAAATTGATCGAAAACTTATATTAAACATTCGTAAAAAAACACAATAAAGACAAGCTTTGCTGTTTAATAACACAATTGCACATTATTAATTTAAACATTGAATTCATGCATATAATTGCATTTATATTGCCTTTTATCCATGCGAGAATTAAGACTTTTTACCCACCTCCCATTAACTTATTATTTGGTTTGCATACATAAAATGCACTGTTGCAACAATTCATATGAGATTCTGATTCAATGGTCGAGTTTTTGGGAGGGGTCAGGTGTCATTGTGTCTTTGGATTTTGGGTTCAACACGTCAAGTATACCATTCGAGATGAGTTTGAAAGAGCAAAAGACTGTACCATTATATAGCATCAAGAATATGAAAAGGGCAATTGAAGCTATTAAACAGCGAAGAATGTCGGTCAGAAAAGCTGCTGCATCCTACAAGATCATCAAAAGCACTTTATTTGATAAAGTAAAGGGACATGGAGTGTCACAAAGCTTGTTGTTAAATTGATTACATTTATGACTTACGTAAAAAATGTATACGAATGTTGATCTTTTGGATTGGGTTTTATTTCCAGTTCAAATTGTTATAGAATTGAATAATTTGAATGTTGAAGCAGCAAGATTATCCTTTTGACGCCGTGCCAAAGGAACAATACCTGCAGTGGACCGCCAGGAACGGGTGCAAATAGGCATGCATTAATCATCTCGCTGAACACTAAACTGGTATTTTATGTATCATTATGTATCTAATATAAATGTACTAAATGACATTCACGGTTACAACATTGTAACCCATAAATGTAACACAAGTGTCTCTGCCAGGGGATCAGGTGGCGTAGCCCTGTTATGTCATTCCCAATCACGGTGGAAAGCCTACCCTTCACACAGATCTGAATACTTTGTAAGTGCTAAACTTATGTCTAATGGGTATTCAGATATATATGTAATCTGTTGCAGACTTCCATCCACCAATGTATTGCATTCAACATACCTAAATGCATTAGATGAGTTAATGGATGTTTATGATATGCTTTGTCAAGAAGGTGACAATTATATAGTGGGAGATCTAAACTCTGATTTGTGTAAAGCCGTTTTATCCTCACGTGAAAAGGCACTAGAAAAGGTTATTAACCATAGAAATCTTGTACATGTCTTACACACTTCTCGCACGTATGGTCCAGCCTATACATGGAGAAGTAAGGATAGTCAATACAAATCTCTAATTGACTATATCCTTATACCCTCGCATGCGGTAAGCGACTTACTTCAGTGTTATGTGCTTGACCAATGTAATTACTCAGTTTCTGACCACCTACCATGTTACATTAATATTAAAGTACAGCCTAATGCTGCTACACCACCATCAAAAATATGTATTCCAAAATGGCGAAAAGCTGATAACACTGAACTAAGAGCTTACACTGAAGAGACAGAGAGACTTCTCTCTAGAATATGTGATTCTTGTGTTCCTTTAGATGAAATACAATCTGCAGATATAGAGCTATATAATGAACAGATTAGCAATGCTCTTATAACTGCTAGTTCTAAATATATACCATGTGGAACATTCAGACCCTATCATAAGCCTTATAGGAAGCGAAACGGCCTAAATGATGTTCATTATCAAATGCGAGGTTCGCGGCGAATTTGGTTAGCAGACGGCAAACCAAGGGGCGATAATTCTTCTGCGTATAGGGACTACAAACGTGATCAGCGCGATTTCCGTCGCTTACATCGGCAGGCAAAACGCCAACAACATAAAGAATTATCTCGTGAACTTGAAGTTACATCTGAAACTGATATTAATACTTTCTTTAAATCAGTCCGTAAGCTAAGACGCCCGCGGTCAACTGGTGATAAATTAGTATTCAACAATACACACGCGGATTCGCCAAAGGCTATCTGTGACCTGTGGGGTGAATACTATGCTAACCTCGCTCTAACACACTGCTCGGAAAGCTTTGATGATGAATTTAAAACTTCTGTGGAAAGCAAACTGGAAGACATAATTTCACAATCCGCAGTTTCTGATGCGGCTGACGTTATTCTTTATGCTGATATCCAACCTGAAGAGATAAAACAACATATCGTCAAACTAAATCGTAATAAATCACCGGGACCGGATCAGATAAACAATGAACATCTAATTCACGGAATCGACGCGCTGGCTGTTAAGCTCTGCATTTTATATAATGCAATTATGAAGGCTGTGTACTCTCCCAATGTCTTTAGATTGGGGATGATTGTTCCACTTTACAAAGGAAAAGGTCCAAAAAAGGTTTTTCTTAGTCTTTATCAATGATTTGCTAACTGAATTAAGATATGCCAACAGTGGTTTATGTATATATGGAATCGATGTACCTTCAGTCCTGTTAGCAGATGATACCACACTTCTAAGTACCACCCCATCTGGCCTTCAAAACTCACTAAACATTGTTTCAGAATATGCTTCCCGATGGCGGTTAACATATAATGCATCAAAAAGCACTGTTTTGGTTTTTCGAAAAGGGAGGCAACCCTATCCCGAGCTCTCATTCTCATTTTGTAACACAGTTTTACCTATAAGTTCATCAGTAAAATATGGCGGTATTCTACTATCATCAAATCTATCTTGTAAAGATAGAGTAACTGCTAGCTGTCAAAAGGCAAGGCAAACTATAAATTCCCTACGTCCTCTGGGTTTTAACAACAATGATTTGCATCCAATTACTTGTGTTAATATATGGAAGCGAATGATTCTACCTACCAGCTTCTATGGCTGTGAAACATTGCCAACATTGTTTGGTAAAGACCTATATTTAGTGGAAAATACCCAACGTTTTTTTGCCTGTTGTATTCAAGAATTGTGCCAATCTTGGTCTCTGGACAATGGTCGGATATATTGATAAATGTAGATTATTTTTCCTTGGAAGACTGTGTAATAATCGTTGTTATTCATCAACGAAAACCTTGTTTTGTGCATTCTTAACAATCAACTATAATGTATGTACAAACTCACGCTATTATGTACAGCACGAAAATATGATCTGTTTGAATATATACAACATTTTGTACAAACTGGCACCTTTCGATCAAAGGAAGTGTGGCGCAGGATAGTTGTTAAATCTATCTTCTCTAATGAAGAGTATCATAGAAATAGAGACTCTCCATAAGAGAAGAAATGTCCAGATATGCTGTTATCAACCAAACACTGTGTGTTCATAAACGTTATCGTTTAATAGTTGTATATCCGGAATACAAAGCCCAACTACAACTTATTGTTCAATTAGGCTCAAAAGCAAAATTTTCAAAGGAATGTACATTTTGTTCAAAGCACTGTTTTGACCATGATTCCCATATCATTTTACATTGCGAATTCTTTATGCATAAACGAAACACTTTCTATATGGCATTACTTGACCAACTTGATGTAGATACCTTTGTTAATATTGAAATGTTACATGATGATGATGCTCTTGCACTGTTTTGTGGTGCCAAACTAGACATCCCGGGACTTAATGACGGTTCATGGCAATTTATCATACGTGCATTTTCCAACTATGTATTTGAAATGAAGGATGCTTTGATGACCTATTTTTGATTGTGTAATTTGTATTGCAATGTCTTAAATATTATATGTAAATATTCTCTGTGCATGTATATAATTAATTGATGTTTTATCTTTGTAATCTTCGATTGATTTTGGAGGAAATAAAGACATTCATTCATTCATTCATATGAAGACACTGGAGACCCAAATCAACAACATGACGGTCCATCATCATGAATTTGAAAAAAAAAATTAAAAGCTGAATAAAGTTGTGCACAGACTCCTTGGCCAACGGGAGTTCTAAATTATAGATTTGGTGACCCTGTGACCCCAACTATGGGTCACTGGGGACATGACCTTCTTTTATCTTCTTCTCCAGTACAAAAAGCTCTAGCAAGCTGAAATGTTGTTTACCGACCCTTGGTCAAAGGAGGTTCTTAATTGTAGATTTGGTAAATGTATTACTTGAGATAACTTTGATATTCAACCTTAGATAATAAATCAATGAAATCCTGTTGAGCTACAGAGCCCATGGCTCTATTTTTAGCTCATCTGACCTGAAAGGCTTGATGGGTTATCGCATGGTGTCCGGCGTCCGTCCGTCCGTAAACTTTTCGCTTTTTTGTCTTCTTCTCAAGAACCACTCCACAGCCTCGTTAATTAATTATGATGATTATCACTGCCGCTAGATGAATTTCTGAGGTGTGTTAAATCGCCAAAAACACATGTTTATGCACTAATTATGTAATTGTCATCTGCAGAATTACTTAGTTGGATATCTAAACGTTCGTTATTGATATTTGTTAGTGAAATTAACAATCAAAATGACGCGAAATTACGTTGAATCATGACTATCGCCGAAAATCAGGTTACTCCAGTGACGTTACAGAAGTCATCCCTTGAGGGACCACAACCCCGCAGACTTTCATTCTGGTCGCCGGGGCTAAATTAGGCGTTTTTTTAAAAAGCCGTATTTAAGTAATTTATGGACCGATTTCAGAAATTTAAAATCGAGCAATTGTCAAATTGACATCCCATTTCAATGAATCAATTTCAATTTAATCTATCCTTTAACATTGTTGTCTTGACAATGATAGCTAAAACATGAGATTTGACATAACTGAAGGGTTTAGCTACTTAGGGTGTGGGATAATCTTTACCAAAGGACTAATTATGTTTTGTATTCATTTATAGTGACAGTCAGCCGGAAGGATGTCCAGCAAAGGGCGTGTTCAATGAAGCTGAAGACGAGGAGGAGAATTGATCGAGGGGGAAAACCAGCAGAATGGGCATGATCCTTCAAGACAACCCAAGAGAAGCTGCCACTGCTGAGAAGTGCATAGGATACACCTCTTGCCTGATGACCTGAGCCAGTTTGAATGTGTCATCAACCTGCACTGCCAAGGGCTTCAGAAAGAATGTTCAGCTCACAAGCCATCGAAAAGGCACTGTTTTATATTATATGTCACAGGTAAGTATAGCGCTTGTTTTTTATTTTAAGAATAACTTCAAATTTTGAGTAAATGAAGACCAGAATGGAGACTGCCTGTGATATTGTCGGTACATTCTCTAGACAAAATCTGTAACTTTGTATTTGCCAACTTCCCTATGCAAGGCATAACTCTTGCCAGTCTCCATTATTGGTTGATCAATAATACTAACTGGCAAGAGTTATGCCTTGCGTTTGGAAGTTGTGTATTTGCTAACTAACGAGCCGTTGGTTAGGGTGGGTTTGTTACGACGTAAGTTGTAATAAACGCGGTAAGATGTAATAACTGCGGTAAATTGTAATAAAAACGCGGTAAGATGTAATACTGCGGTAAAATGTAATAAAAACGCGGTAAAATGTAATAAAGTTTACTGCGGTAAATTGTAATAGGGGGTGCGGTAAAATGTTTCGATGAAAGGTGCGGTAAATTGTAATACGATGTGCGGTAAATTGTAATATTTTCTGTTATAGAAGTTGATGTTGATGAAAGTAAAATTCACCAATCAAAATGTCCGTCTGACAATTCGTCCGTCTGATTTTGTTTCACTAACAGCTCTGATACTAATTGATGATATGTTTCTAAACTTTACAAATTTAATCACTATGATTTGCAGATGTGCTGTTTCAAAACATGGTACCAACTATTAGAGGACGGAGTAAAGATGACATGGGCGTACTAAGAATTGTCTATCGTATTTGAAAACTTCTTCATAACAGTTAGCTGTCTCTGTCCCGTTCGAGGCCGTTTTACAACATTTTTTGGAAGGAAAAGAACGTAGTAGGAACTTCTTTTGTGTGACGGAGGCATATGCTTTCGCCAACCAAATGCTAACTACTGCAATAAAATCGATTTATCAGAAAAGAGACTACGTGATATCTATATGCTATTTCCACAGTTTAAAGGGTAGCACGTATTTTTCTCTGAAATAAATCAATGTCATGAACTTCACAAATAATGTCGCCATTCGAAAAACACCATTTTTCTTCGCAATATTAAAGTTAATATGTTATATGTGTACATCTTTTTGAAAGCTATGGGAATCATTTTGTACTTGGCGGCCAGTCAAAGGTGTTCACCTTGAATTGTCCGCCAGTGGTTTTCATTATGACCACTACACAAATTTCTGCGACTACGGATAGATGGTTCATGTAATGAGAACTATTACCCTCTAAAGTAATTATAAATTGCATAAATTTGTAATATAAATGGTAAAAAGGAAAGAATAAAATTGGCAAAAATCATGCTACAGCTCCTTTAAGCAAAATATTGACCAAACATGTGTGCCAATAACAGTTTTACACAATAACCTCAAGAAAAATAGAAAATATTTGAACGACGGCGCTAGTTTTCTAAATGAATTAACATTTGAATTCAACACACACACAGGCACACACGCACACATGTAAACGTCTCCCAATTGACGTATTTCCACCCTGGGATGTTGTGCAATGATACTAGCCATCATGACATAAGTGAAATCATTTTGACAATGACATTAAACCCTAATAATAACACACATACGCACGCACAAACACGCACACACACACACATACACAAATAATTATTTATGTTTTAAAATGTCTATCGAGAGTTTGGCTTGCCAGAATAGAGCAAAGGTACTAGCAGAAAATAATTTCAACTTCAAGAGTTTCCGCTATCAATTAGGTATGGAATTAAATTAGTTTAAGCGTTGCATGTAACATAAATTTTTTTCTCATATCAACTGTAAAGTCATATACCCTAGGCTCATTTTGTTGGAATGGTAACACTTCATGACACCGGAAGTTACGAACATGTTACATGGAACCTTATACTTTAACAGTTCAAGACAATATGATTACCGTTACTTAAAATTCAAAAACGTGCAAAATGTAAATCTGTGGGTATGAATATGAATACAGTTTAATGAAGTGAAACATATGATAGTTTCAGCGATTCTGCAAAACAATGGAATATATATTCTTCCATTATACACATAAAGCCACGGTTTCGTTTCCATAGAAACTCAAACAAACACAAGAGTCATCAGAAGATAAAATATCCAAACGGTCCCCTATTAACTCAGAGTGCTTTATTAGCATGTATAATCGATCTTTGATATAAATGATGATAGACTTTTTAATTATGTAAGTGGATAATACACGACATGAATAGGTTTCAGAAAGATATGATGAATGGTTATCAATCTCTTCTCAGGAAACAACCTATCTATCTGCAAACGTGAACAGAGTCAAATTCTCGTTTTTCATGAAAACAAACAAAAATAATAAAATTTTCAGAAATCTGAAAATAGCAAGAGGCACCACTCCAGTAAATTTGAAATACATATGTAAAGTTTCAGACAGATTGACAGAATAAACCCTGTATACTCCCATGTAAGGCGGAGGTTTAATCAAAACAGTTCGTCTGTAAATTTTTGAGAACTTATGATTTTAATATGCAATAATACTTATAATAATACTCTCATTCAAAAAATACATATGTATATGTTCAATGAATGACCCAAATTCGGCATTCATGGCAGCTAAAAATTAGGTGTATGGTTATTACATTTTACCGCATTATGTATTACATTTTACCGCACTTTTTAGTAACATTTTACCGCACCCCCTTATTACAATTTACCGCAGTAAACTTTATTACATTTTACCGCGTTTTTATTACAATTTACCGCAGTATTACATCTTACTGCGTTTTTATTACAATTTACCGCAGTTATACGTGTGTCGTAGGAGATTAGTGTTTCATTCGTTGTGTACGAGTGTGTACGAATTTTCAAATTTCAAGTTTAATTGATCATTGAATTATCATGATTGACTTTTTTAAAACTTAAATACAATGCAAGTTATGACTATCCCTCTGATTGTAGTTAATATCTTCAGACACATATCTTGGAACGAAATCATATTCTTTCAGTAATAATTTGCTTGATCTTTTTACAGAACATCATCAGTTTGAATTTTTCTATTCTATGTGATAAATAATAATAGTAATAAATAATAATAATAATAATAATAATAATAATAATACTAATAATAATAATAATAATAATAATAATAATAATAATAATAATAATAATAATAATAATAATAATATTGATAGTGATAATAATAGTGGATTTGTAGCACGCTTTTCCATACTTGAATATCATGCTCAAATCGCAGTGATGAGGGATCGGAGGAAAGATTGGCGGAAAAGATGAGTTTTGATGGACATTTTTAAGGTAGAATTGGTCTGACAATATCGGGCATGAAGTAGGAAATTGTTCCATGCAGTTGCTGCACTATACGTGAATGATATGTCTCTCTATAAAATGCGACGTGAGTGGAACATCTGATGACACCGCATATTGTTATCTCGTTATTTTAGTTATTTCAGTGTTGTATTATTTTACAACCGCACTGAGGGGAGAAATTGATGTTTCTTGCAGATAGATCGTTGAGCCATTCGGATCTTTCCCCCCCCCCCCCCCCCCCCCCCCCCCCCTTCACTCACAGTATAAGGACATTCACATAGCAAATACATGATTCACAGAAACAGCAGAGAGGTGAGTCGTTGTACTTGATTTGATATAACTATGTTTGCTTGTCAAAATGGTATGAGTAACTTTGAAATGAAACCATCTTATTTACACTTTCAGTGCATTTGTTTGCCATTAAACAAATATTTGTCAAATCCTCATTTTTATATTGTTTATTGAATGTGTTTTCCCATTCTTTTGACCAGATGGTTTATTTGGCAACTATATTTAGTAGTATTGTGTATGTGTATAAAAAAATAGATTTACTTCGTTGAAATTCTCACAAATAAGGTTACATTGAAAGGTTGATGTGGGTAGTGCACCGCAATGGCTATGCCTGCACAACGTTTACGTTTAGATCTGCAATATGCTGTAAATGCCATATTAATGCCCTCAAAGTGAAGAAAGTTTTTTCATTCGATTCCATATTTTCTTTCTCAGTTTGAAATTTCCATTTCTGTCTATCATATCACAAACAAAGTATATTCCTCCTTTTGCCATATTGTCTTTATAAATAAACTTTCCATCAATTATGAAACTATTTGTTTGACAAAGAATGTCGCATTGATTTTACAAAGGAGAAGCAGCTCTTTGAATATTGACTCCATGCCAGTAATGCGTCCAAAAATGATTTTTAACGTTTGGAATCATGTTATTGTATAAATACTGACCATCTGCTAGGCCTACTTTCTGGAAATCGACTAATTGACAAGGATTAGTTTATATCGGAGAATTCTCACAAATAAATCTTGTAATCCGTAAAAAAAAAGGTTTTGACCATGAATGGTACGTTTAATAATAGGTACACTGATACCTCCATTTTTGGATTTAAGGTGTATAATTTCTCGCTTTATGTTGTCTCTATACAAAACTTAAATATTTTGTTTTTGGAAATGCTGTATTAATCCAGCTGGTTGACTAGGAATTGCTGAAAAAGGTGATTAAAGTTTGGAAGAAGCAGAGATTTCAAAATACGAAAGAATTTCCCATAACAATTGGTCAGTTATAGTTTATTTCCCTTTCAGTTTTACAATCATTCCTAACCTCATTCTGCTGTAGAGTCTTTTTTTAGGTCTTCAAGACGTTTGTCTGGAAGAGCTATTGTTTTTATCCGAATTTTTAGGTCTATGTCTTCAGGACGAAAGTCTGGAAGACCTATTTTTTTCATCTAGATTTGTTTTCTTCTTATTAGGTCTTCAAGCCGAATGTCTTTAGCCCTATTGTTCTTATCCGGGTTTTTTTCTTATTATTTGTACGTTTTTATGTGATTATTTTTAAAAGGGCGAATTTCGACTCCATGTTCAAAGGGACATAACTCTGTTTGGAATGAACTAAATGTCAAAGTTATTTATTGCTATCTCCTTATAATAACCAGCTTAACAATTACATAAAATATCATTATCATTTAACACTTCATCGTTTCGGCACAATTTGGACATTTTCCGAAAAAAGAAAAAAAATTGTCATTTTGACACTTTTCGAGAGATATTGTCTTTGGAGAATTTTCTATCGTAAACCCCTGGAGATAAAATTATGTATAATAGCACATTTTGAAGCAGTTACGTTCTTTATTAAGAACAATAAATTTTAAGTATCTGTCATAGTTTACGTTTGACAAGCCATAGAAGATTGTAATTTTTCGAAAATCTTCATTTTCATCCATCTTCAAAGGCTCACAACTGCTTAACTAATTATGCAATTAAAACTTTATTGACACCAACGTATGCCAAATTTCACGAGTAAGAACTTGTGTGTTGAACCCTTTCATCAAAAGGTTGATAGTTGAGCAAATGTCGTATTTGGGTTCGAAAATGAAAATTGTATAGTATTTAAAGCATTAATTATGTATGCAATATAAATCATGGTTGCATCAACCAATTTTGGAAATTAAATTTACATTGCATTTTCTATGTATACCTTAGTATGAAAATATTATCATTTTTGTCTCAATCATGATAAACATCATGTATGGGTGCATTAATTTGTGATTTCTTTCATTTTCAGAAGGGTATTTTCTGTGGAGGAGTTTTGTTAAAAAACTACTGAAGATAGAGACATGATTGACCGCTCATTTTAAAGCAAACAAAGTGATGAAATATCCGAGAGTCTATAACATGGACTTCAGGGTTAAGCAGAAATCTTGAAGACCAAAGTATTGACGCATCAGTCCTAGTTAGGTCTTCAAGACGAATGTCTGAAGATCTATTGTTCTTATCCTGCCTATTTTAAATTTTCGACTTCTTTCTTGAATTATCCCTCCTTGAAATTAACACTTCAAAAGTTAATAGCTCAAAAAAAATTACCAAAATGTGGACAATAACATTCCCAATTGGCTTTCGGCCGGCAGAATAGATTTTTCGCTATAAATTGATTTGATTTATCCAAACGGAAATAGGTGTGTTTATTTTTCACAATATTTATTATCTGAAAATGCCAGTATCGTCGTTCTGATGTCTATTTCACTGTAATTGGGATTAAATGACTGTCGCCCTAATGACACTTCCGTCATTATGTAAGGACATTAGGGCGACTCGAGTGTGTTTACTCTTTGTATCATAGTTTTATGACTCTAACATTTACTAAATGATAATTAAACCTTACAAAACCTATGTTAATGTTAAAATTAGGCATAATGTCATTATTTTCATAATACACACCAAATGATAAAACTGTCGCCTTAATGGCGCTCTGTTACGGCTGTCGCCCAAATGACTCTTACGCTTGTGTGTGTGTGTGTGTGTGTGTGTGTGTGTGTGTGTGTGTGTGTGTGTGTGTGTGTGTGTGTGTGTGTTTGTGTGTGCGTGCGTACGTGCCTGCGTGTGTGCGTGCGTATGTATGTATGTATATAAGTATGGGTATGTATGTATGTGTATGTATGTATGTATGTGTATGTATGTATGCATGTATATATGTATGTGTGTATGGGTGAATGTATGTATATGTGTCATGATATATATATATATATGTTCTGGTATGCATATGTGCTTAAGTGCATGTGGTTGTGTCTGACTGCGAGTAAGCACATTTAAACGTCGACTTTTTTGTTGTGTATTTATTTGTGTATGTTCGCTTTAGGATATGCTGTGTAAATGTGTGAATGTTCATTAGTGTAAACTAACTTTTTATCTAATATATATATATATATATATATATATATTACCCATATGGGAAGACGGACACAGGGTAGTATTTTTCCTGTAAGTCACATGGGAGTTACACCTTTTTCTGGCTTTTGATTGGCTCTTACAGAAAAATAAGAATATCATTGGTTGCCGGAACTACTTCATTCATCTTTCTTACTTTTCCCGACTAGTAACTTTAGAAACTGTCTTCTGCACTTTAACATGTTTTATTTGTTTCCCGCAGTTGAAATAAGAGTTTTCGTACATGCGCCGATGCATCAAATGTCGGAGGAAGCAGTTAAATTGTCCGAAATTTAAAGAAACGAGCGATTACGCTCCAGAAGGGACATGGTTAAAAAAATATTTTTTTACGTACGTACGTGATAATAACACGTACGTACGTAATAATAACACGTACGTACGTAGTAAAGTATCACGTACGTACGTGATAATAACACGTACGTACGTACGTAGTAAAGTATCACGTACGTACGTGATAATAACACGTACGTACGCAATAATATTACGTACGTACGTAATATATAGAGATTATTAGCCGAGGAAGTGTGTCATATGACTTTTACGAAACGAATGTGAATTTTTGTATTGCCCGAGCGAGAGCGAGGGCTATACACAAATTTGCACGAGTTTCGTGAAAGTCATATGGCACCCTTTCGAGTGTAATACTTTCTTTATTATCCATTCTATTCCGTTTCATTCGCGTAAAATAGGCAGGAAATGACCAACTTTCCCTTGCGACGGCAAGCTACAGTGACGTCACGAACAATCGTTTTATGACGTCACAGACGACACAATACGGGAAGTCGCGGTTAAACAATGGTTGCTAGGCAAACGTGATATGTGCACATGTGCTCATATCAATAATATTAACTCGGTTATTTTCAACCATATGGGTAATAAGTCATAAAACCTGATCCAAATTGTAAAAAAAAAAAAACTGCTCCAAATTGTAATACCTGCTCCAAATTGTAATAACTGCTCCAAATTGTAATAACACAGATAAAGGCGATGTAAGCTTATCTTTAGTTCTGATTATTTGACGATTTTGGTTTTATGGTGATCATTGATTCGGTGTTCGTTTTGATAATGGTAATTACAATGTTTATGAAGATTATTATCCCCCGCGATAACGAAATTGTTAAGGGATAAGGAAATGACCTCCGTCCGTCTCTGCGTCGTCCGGAGCAATCATCATATCAAGATGAACCTTTTGGGGTTGTTAACTTCTTTTGAATTTTATTTTTAGCCATGGAAAAACATCTACATCTTGATTCCCGAGCAAAATACGAAATGCGTTCTACAATATTGCTTCCGGAACAGAACTTGGTTATTTTTAGATAGACAGTATTCTATTGTGGGAAGTACATTTCCTTCTGTAGCATGAATTGCTAACTAATTAGTGATTTAGGATTTATTATAGCATAAAGCTTCATAAACATTGTTCAATACATATTTCTGTAACAGGTTTCAACTTAAAGCAGACTCTGTCTGCTTGTATTGGTTTAAGATTGATTTTCAAAAACATTTGTGTAAACAGTATGGTAGATATACATGAAAGTTGTATCTATATGCATGTAGATGTTGATGTTGATTACGAATTATTTAAGTTGACATATACGTATAGATGAAGTTGTAGATGAAGATGTATATGTTAATGTAGACGTAGACGTAGCCATGTTAACGTTGAAAGACATGCATGAAGATGTAAAATGTCCTGATTATCAAGCTGAATATGGAGATCTAGATGTCTGTAGATGAATATGTAATTGTTAATGTATAATGGGTACTTAAGTTATGATGCAGATATAACTGTCGATGTAATCTGGATATGAATTATTAATAAAGAGTGGTTTAGACGCACAGAAGCATGCGTTGGTGTAGATGTGAATCAAACGGACAGAATGCGGAATAAGATCTTTTTGACTTTCATGTTATTATTTATAAATTAATGACATTGCCAAGTTGATGACCGAATGATGTTTTTATATCATTCAAATGTAAAACAAGGACTCTTTTTAGTCGCTGTAGGTCTTAATTTCTCTGTGCGAAACGAAATGCTGTAGGTATTTAAAAAACTCTATTGATATATCAGATGTACCATTATGACTATCATCGTCATAACACTACAACCAAATTTGGGGTATTTACACTGTTTAGTGCAATTCGGAGCTGTTATTACAATTTGGAGCAATTATTACAAGGCTTGCTCCTAATTGTAATACTTGATCCAAATTGTATTCAACAATGTAAATATCTGATATTGTAGTTTGTTTTTGATGACAGTATACATATACGACAATCAGGACTATTACGCTATCAATCTGCCATGATACATTAATTAGTAGATAATATAGTGATAAAATATAAAATATAACTTATATAATATAATTGGGTGACATAATTTCCTCTTGAAATGAGACTTTCATCTTTCATGTGTATCGACATTTTATTTTTTAATACATTTTATGTACAACTAGAATCAACTCAACCATAATATCAAGATTAAATCTACACTAACACATACAATGAAATCTCCAAATGGCATATACACTTATATCTGAATCTATACCATACAGTTACGTTTACATATACATCTACCTCTCCACACAAAACGTTGATCTCCGCGTACCTCTGTGTGTACCTTTACATCTACATCATCATATACATCTACATTTATACCTATATATATACATTTAAATGAAGATCTAAATCTGTATTTAGATTAAGATACATGTATGCATCTAAAACTTCGTCTACCGTTAGTGCTACATATCTATCTACATCTACATCTACATCTACACCTACATCTTCATCTACATCATCGTCTCGATCTACATTTACATGTTCAATTACGTCTAAATCTATAACTTTACGTACATCTGCATCTGCGCCTGAGTTTGTATATGTATCTTCATATACTTCTGCATCATCTCTTATATCTACGTCAACTCTTATATCTACATCTACATCTCTGTAAACGTCTATACCTTCATCTAAATCTAAGTCTAAATCATCACCTCCATCTTCATCTACATCTCTATACGTCTATATACACATTTTCGCATACATGTTTACCTACATCTACATCGACATCGCCACCCTGATCTACATCTACAAGTACATATTAAGCTATCTCTACCGGTACGTCTACAACTACATGTACACATACAACTGCATTTGCATCTACATCTTCGCATAATCTTTTCCTACAGCTGCATCTAAAGCAACACCTATCTTTTATTCATCTGTAACTCTATCTACTTCAACATCTATATATACGACAAATCATGTCAACTCATATATATATATATTATATATATATATATATATATATACACACACATTATATCTTATATCTATTTATATTTCAACTCCTATATCTACATTTACTCTTTCTATATCTTTATCAGCATTTATATCTACCTCACATCAACACTTACATCTTCATCTACATCAACTCTTACATCTACACCTACATCAACTCTTACATCTACATCTACATCAACTCTTATATCCATATCTCAACCAACTCCTATATCTACATCAATTTTCTCAATATCTGTATCAACTCTAACATCAACATCTACATCAACATCACTGCTTACATCTACATCAATTCTTACCTCTACATCTACATCGACTCTTACACCTTCATTTACATCATCCCATACACATACATCTACATCAACTCTTATATCCATATCTCAATCAAGTTTTATATATCCGCATCTCATTCAACTCTTACATCAAAATCTACATCTACATCAACTCTTACATCTACATCTACATCACCGCTTACATCAACATCATATCTTACATCAACATCTACATCAATTCTTACATTTACATCAACTTTCATATCAACATCTACATCAACTGTCACATCTACATCAAATCTTGCATGTACATCTACACCAACCCTTGCATCTACATCTACATCGACTCTTATATCAGAATTTACACCTTTGCATGTAAATCCCACTACTACTACTACTACTACTACTACTTCACAACCCCTCTGTACGTTCTTCTTTGGAGTCGACGTCGACGTCGCTGGTTTACTGCATTTTGATGCAGAATATGCAGTAATAAACGAATACCGTAGTGTAATTTGGAACTCTAAGCCGACTAGCCACGCATTTGGAATGCATCCACCGATAGCCATGTAACTGACCAAAAGTTCGCAATTGGTCTAGAACAAAAATGGCCACATTCACAATATCTGAACGGCGATACAGACATGTTCTGTCAAAATTCGTTTCAGATGTCTATTGCTAATCACTATATACGATGTTTTAGTCGCCAGGAAGTATAGAGTTTCTTTATGGTTAAAGCCTAAGTCGAAGAAGAGTCGAACAAGTGTGTCCCTCTCCATGTTCGATCGGGGATACTTTACTACGTACGTACGTGTTATTATCACGTACGTACGTGATACTTTACTACGTACGTACGTGTTATTATCACGTACGTACGTGATACTTTACTACGTACGTACGTGTTATTATTACGTACGTACGTGTTATTATCACGTACGTACGTAAACAAATTTTTTTTTAACCATGTCCCTTCTGGAGCTTCGTAATAACCACGGAAAGCTTCAAGAGCGACGGCGATCGTTCGATTGTAATGACGTCATAGGCGCGAGCGGTTATGACGTCACAGTGTCGATTGTAACGTCACAGGGCTTTTCGGTTTGAGCCGACTTGTTTTTGAGCTTCGCACACCTCTTGATGTGGATGTTCCAATAACTTATATGTATAATCATGGATTGATAGTAATTGGCAGGAATACAAAACTTTCAACTAAAGCCACATCTTTCTTTTATTGTGAAAGACATTTTCGCAGGGGACATTTTAATCGTGCGGAGTAAACAAGGATAGGTACGTAAGAAGTGAATCCACGTCACACGCGTATGGATATGGAGCTTCATTTCCTTCTCGGGTCCTTTTAGAGAAGCTATTGGCTTTTAATATTCGCGTTTTTACTTTAATTTGTCATATGGGTAATATAAACAATAACCAACTCGTGACGGGGAATGGCAGGTTATCTTTCCCTCGTTATATCAATTGTGTGTAATTCTCTCGCCAAGGCTCGAGAATTACTCAAATGATATAACTCGGGAAAGATAATCTGTCATTCCCCGTCACTCGTTAGTTATTGTCTAAATATTGTTATAATGTTTCTTTAGTGTCTCGTAGGTCTTTAGGCCGGATGTTACTCTTAACAATGTCTTATGTCAATGTCTTTCGAACTGTAACATGTGACACTTTAATAAAATAATGTTCTTCTTTCTCTTCTTCTTCTAATGAGAACACATGCCAAGTAAATAGTGTTTTACTTCACATAGCATATAGGTTGAAACTTAAAATAAAGAGGTATATAGTGTGCATATACATACCTATATGTAATAAGAGTGTATTGACACATGATCGATTGTTTACAGAAATAATAAAAAGATACGTTAATAAATTTGTTCATTTGTACGTTAATTTTATTATTTTATCATATATGTACTATTCAGATTATCATATGTGCTATTCAGAATGATTAACAAGAAACTATATTTTGCATATATGGTTTTTTTTATCATTTAAAAACATTACATGTTTTGTGGTATATAAAATGATACATAACAAAATAAATGTACACGTGTACTTGTTTGTATCCTGGATCGGTATTCACATATCAATCTTTATTTATATAAGTTTATGACGTTTTATCAATCCAATTGCTCATTTAAATAAACATGTTCAATACATACATACAGATACATCAACTCAAACGACATTTAAGAGAGATGTAACAAAGGCATTATTCCAAGTGACTGGTCAAAGGGAATCATAAGCCCTATTCCAAAGTCCGGCTCTGAAGATCCTCGAGACCCGATGGACTACCGGGGAATTACGCTAACATGCTCAGCTTAAAGCCCTATTGTGGTGTGTTGAACAATCGTCTGTCTGAATATGTTGAAGTCAACGAACTAGTTAGTGAGGAACAGGAACATATCGCCAGTCTAACCTCTATTGTTGAAACTCGCAAAAGTACAAAGAAATCAACCTATGTGGCTTTTATTGACTTCAAAAAGGCATATGACTTTGTTGACAGAGCAAGGCTGTGGTCGAAAATTAAAGATATGGGAATTCGAGGGAGGATTATCAACGCCATAACATATATTGCTCTGTGAAATCAAGAGTTCGAGTAAATGGACAATTTTCGTCCTGGTTTGATGTAAAAGTGGGCTGCGACAAGGTTGTTTACTATCGCCACTGCTTTTTAATATATATATTGACGACCTTATAACTACGTTGAAGGCGCTGGACATTGGTATAAACATGGATGACACATGTGTGAGTTCCTTTGCCTACGCCGACGACATAATTATTCATGCTGAAAATGAAAACGACCTAAATATTCTTCTGGATTGTCTACATTTGTGGTGCCTTAGAAACAAAATGACAGTGAATGCAAGCAAGTCTAAAGTCATCCATTTCAGAACCCAGTCTCAGAACCGAACCGATAAATCTTTCAAGTGTGGAGTTACCAGTTTAGAAGTAACAGACTGCTATAACTATTTAGGCCTCTTACTCTCGGAACACTTGGACTAAAATAGAATGGGGATGGCTGTTGCGAGTTCGGCCAGTAGAGCGCTAGGTCTTCTTATAGCAAAGAGCAAGATCCTGGGTGGGATACAGTATGCGACTTTCACCAAACTCTACGACACCATGGTATGGACGATAATAGACTACGGCGCTTCCATCTGGGGGACTCACCATATAACTGCTATCAACGCTGTCCATAACCGAGCCATGCGGTACTTCATGGGAGTCAAGAAGTGTACACCAACCAATGCTGTCTACGGGGATATGGGATGGGAGCCTCCGGTGAGTCGGCAGTGGCGTAGCGTAGTGAGACTCTACAAACGAATCAGTTGCAAGGATCCCACAAGACTAACATCAAGAAATTTTAGATGGGCTGATAGACTAGCTGAGAAGAAAACTACAAACTGGAACCTCCGAATTCACAACAAGCTTCGTCATCTTGATCTTAATCACTTCATCCCTATCGACAACAGCTTCCATATACAATTCATAGAAAGTGAAGTGGCAGTCAAAACTCAGGGACTTTTTACAGAGGCATGGAAAAGTGCAATACAACAGCCCCAAAGTCGTCGTGGAAATGGTGGAAACAAACTACGACTATATCAGAAAATGAAGACGTCGTTTGGGGTCGAACCTTACGTGACAAACTACCTCCCCTGGACATACAGAACCGCAATGGCACAGATTAGATGTGGGGTGGCGCCAATCCGATTAGAGACGGGAAGATATGAACAATTACCCATTGAACAACGAGTCTGTTTTAACTGCCATGTCGTCGAAGATGAAATACACTTTTTGTTACACTGTCCGCTCTACGACAATATAAGGAAACCCCTGATAGAAAAGTGTGCTGAAAGCTGTGATACTTTTGATTTTTTTTGTGATGAAACAAAAATTTGTTTTATCCTGTCCAACCCAAATATGTATTGTATTTGTGCCAAAATCTGCAAGCTTTTACTTGACCAAAGAAGAAACATTTTATACCGGTGATATTTATTTGTGTGTACATTGTACGTATACTTTTTATCTACATTCTTACCATGCTATAGTTTCTGTTGTATTGTGTATATTTATGTGTCTTAACTGTTTATATAATAGTCTCTCGTAACCCTCAATGGGTGGCTCGTAATTGTGTCTTTTACTGTTTTTTACCATGTATATATGCACGAGGTGAGACTTAAATAAACTATCTGTCTGTCTGTCTGTCTAACAGATGGGATGCCGAATCAGCAAATTGTCTGACAGTAGATTGTCCATGCTGAAGTTGGTGCCTCAGTTCTGATAGTGACGGTCCAGGTCACAGTACTTCTCTTTCCATTGCTTGTCTTTGGCCACCAACATACTGCACCAGCTTGTTCTATGTGTTACCCTGCTCCTTGGTCAGGAACGTGATCATTTTAAAAATGTTCGGGCGAGACTTGCCAATGGTTCGCTTCAATCAGGAATGCAATCCCTCCAAATGATTATAGGTTCTTGGACCATCTTCTTCAAAGTAATTCCATCGCTATCTGTGGAGATCACCCTCCACCCAGAAGCTCGTAATGTACATGTAATCTGCTAGGAGAATATATATAGAAAGTAGACAGTAATACAATAGTCGATAGAGCCGGCCGAGTTCAATATTTTTTAAAGTTATCAAAATGAATATTGCTTTATATACGGTCATTATTGTAAGGGGTTCAGCTTGTTAATAAATAAACACGGACGAAGGTTCAACTTTTGTCGATTTGGACATTCCAATGAGTGTTGTCATTTTTCACCACGGTTGATGCTGTTGAATTACAGACCCTAGACCTTATATATATTTCCAGAAAGTTATGGAGTCTTGATTCCTTTTGTTGACCCTGTACATCCATCAACACATAAACAACGTCCACCACGAGATGTTGGAATATCGCATATCGAAATCCAATGAATACTGTAATGTTGCTTCGCAATATATATTCTTATTTAGTTGAAATATGGTCACTTCATAAATAATGTTTAGTCAATCTCAGTGGGCGATGTGTTCAATTAACCACCAACGTTGTAACAACATCGCTTTGGAGATTACCCGCGTACTAAAGCAACACCCAAACTTCAAAGCTTACCGTGACTCGACCTCTAGATACTAAATTCAAAAGGTCGACTTCCTGAGGCGACACCTTTGTGACACCGCGTGTGAAAGCATTTCGTCAATTTAGCGTCCTCATTAAAGTAAATATGTATATACAGATGCCCGAAGATTTCATGTTCTTTGATAACCGAGCAAAGTGCGTTGGTATACAGTATGAATAAAAGTGGCCCAAAACTGACCCCCCTGTGGCACACCACTTTTGAGATTCACTGGAGCTGCATAGATACTGACACCGCTTTGCTTGATATGATTCAGTCCAGGACCATGTATTACCAATGAGAAAGAAGGCATCTGTGTTACGGCTGAGAAGGTTTGTCTATGGTATCAGAGGCTGCACTAAAAACTACCAGAATCAGGAGACCTACACTACCACTGCCAATACCACATTTGAGATCACATAGTACTTTCTACCGAGTTGTCCCCATACTGTGTTCAGGACGGTAAGCTGATTCAAATGGCTCATACAAAGCACGATGTTCAAGATGTGTACGTAAAATGAAGGCTCGGGGGGAGACACTGGTACAGAGATGGTTCATGAGATTGTATTACCCTCCTGAGAAGCATACAACGTATACTATCTCTAGTAAATGGTTCAATTTTCATTTTAAATATAAAAGTGCTTAAATGCAAACAATTCGTGTTTGATCTCCGGGAAATAAGTGCTACTTTTATTTGGATTATGTTTTGAATTCATGCATCTTTACGTTAACTGACTATATGTTAGAATATGCAAATTGTTGGCTGCAATTTCAACTAGAAAACATGTTTTATCTGTGTGAACACATATGCTGGCCAAAGTGTCTATCTCGAAACACATCATATAGATTGGCCAACGATAAAGTCAATTGTCAATTTAAAACCAAGCTGTTGTGTGACTGAACGTCCTACTGTGCATTTCAGGAATGTAGGTGTCCCGTTCAGTGGAACAGTGGGTACGATTGGTCATAGCTAACACATGCCTCAATTTTGAGGTGAGGTGAGTTGGGGTTTAACGCCGCTTTCAAGAGTATTTCACTTTTATCGCGGCTGCTAGTATTATGGCAGGGTGAAAGCCCGCAACGCCATGTGGCTATGCATTGCGGTGAAACCTGCGAGCATCGGCTGGAACTAGCGAACCATGGGTGGTACTGCACTGAAATTCAGTGTAGCATTGCACCCAAACCTGACTGCGTGTAGAACAGTTCTCTACTGCAGACAAAGTTACCGTGCCCCTGGCGGGATTCGAACCCCGGACCTCTTGATCCGAAGCTGAACGCGCTAACCACTGCGCTATCCCGCCCCCTCAATATTGAAGGGTGAGATGAAAAATATATCACTGTAAACATAACAAGTACATGTACACCTTGAAAATAACGACACCGAAAAAATATTTTTCCGATTCACAGCTGATAAACAATTCACGACACCTGTACCCGCTAACGTCTCAGTCCCATGGTCACACACTTATGTATGGGGTGAGACTCTAATAAACACTTGTCTGTCTGTCTTATGTATGTCAAGAGTCA
Source organism: Gibbula magus (assembly GCA_936450465.1). Taxonomy (NCBI): domain Eukaryota; kingdom Metazoa; phylum Mollusca; class Gastropoda; order Trochida; family Trochidae; genus Gibbula; species Gibbula magus. The sequence continues at coordinate 2,645,732 of OW388305.1, forward strand.
AAGGTCACCGACGTATATATGTATCCAACAAAAGACGTCAACACGTACTGAGTGCATCAGGGAGAAGTACCCATGCAACTGCCTCACAAAACATCCAATATTTACATAAAATTAGTCACAAGAAACCGAACCATTATATCATATGATGATAAATCAACAAAGCAAATAAAGAATGCTCTTTTAAATGTTATATCAAACCATATAATGACTGGTAATTTGCAGAAGTGATGAAATGTTCCAAGCCAAAAGATAACTTCAAAATTCCATAGACTTCAAAGTATTCTGCAGACATTTTCTGCAAAATGACACCTTAGGGTGAATCACAGGAGCCGCAACCCAGGGCCTACATATAAAAGAATGTTGTACGTTTTTTCTTGTATTAAAGGCCTTTAATTGGCCTCTAAATAATAGAAATAAAGAATTGAAATACGTCAATGTGACACAGTATCACCATAATTCCCGAAACGTCAGGATCAGTTGACTGGAGGCTGCAGATGGGACGGGGACGAATGAAATCACGTTTAAGTTCTTATTATCTACAGAACTGCAAACCTATCAACTGTGCTTAGAGGAACATCTTATCCATTTGCAATGATACAAATACAATGGATGGATAGAGACGTAGTGGGCTTGTAAAGAGGGGCTGGAAAAATCAATCCATTACCATGAACATTAATGCATTGTAAACTTTTTAAAATTGTAAAAATATGCGATGAGATGGATTATTTGAAATAACCAATTGTTACATTTTGCTTGCCAACTCAAATGACGTTTAATGACAAAAAAATAGTGTGGGGAAAACACGTTAGGTGTCACAGTAATGATGTTGCCTAACTATAGAATTTCCAAGCTCATCACACGTATAAGTAACGAGACACGAGTCCAAAGTATACCATTAGCGGTGAGTTTAAGCAGATTATAACTTCCTTACTGAAAGAAGAAGAAGAGGAAACCTCTTAGTAACAGTAAGATAAGTCTACAGATCCTTTTACATTTTCCCGTGAATAATGAAAGTACATTTCACTGTACATACACTGTCACTTACATTCGGTATCTCCAGGTAAAATCAAAGTGTCTGACGACATACAAGCAGCATAGAAAGTCTTTCAATTGCCAAAATGGTAAGTTGTCTAACAAGCTTTTGACAGTGGAACGTCCCTCGGTGGCCTCATTATCACAATGAAACACAAATCGTTTCCTATTCCAGTATTGTTTCTAAGAAAATGCATGCCACGACAATTTGGTATAGTTCTAGGTAGGCCATGGAGACCTTGCTCATAGACAATTGGCCAAATGTCACTGAACTACATTCTTGCGAAGTATCCATCAAAACCATGTGTAGAGCCGGCATCAGTGAATAGGTCCATGTCGCAGTCAAAAGATTTTCTACAAGCAAGAACACTTCATTCCACTCCTGTTTGAACAAAATCCACATGTCCAGTTCCTGCCTGCACTGTAAAATCTCCAAGTAACTAACTAACCCCAGTCCAGTTCTTTCCTAAACTCCTCCTCAGTGAGAGTGGCCATTGAACCTGGGGGCATATCTATTTCTGACGGCAAAGTTTAGGTGCCCCAAAAAATATAGCAGAGGGTTAGTTTTACTCGCTTGTGAGATCCGCTGCTCTTTGGCGTCAGGTAGTCTAGACTCCATCCGCTCTGTGCAGAACAATACCTTGGTAAACTCCATTTACAAGTCTACAAATGATACTATAATGAAAGTACATTTACCGCACAAACACTGCCATTTTTACTTGGTAAGGTCTCCTGGTAATGTCAAAGTAGCTGGTGACATACAAGCACTAACGTTCGACCCAGTTATGAAATCAGAATACCGAGTTTTCACTTATTCTTTAGACTCACGCAATAGTATCGCACAACACCCTTCATCCGATTTATCATAATGATAGAGGCATATTGGCTTTCCTATAGGCCTTGCCTGACGGTTCTGAAGTGTCTTCTACTGTTCGCGAAACAGACTGATCTGACGCCAGGACTTAGTTCGAGAGTGGAGTGAGCACATCCCGACGAACTGATTTCCCTGCTTCATACGGAATTAAACCACCTTGCAAAAAGAGATTCCCAGTTTATAATGAAACAAACAAAGTAAATGAATAGGAGCCACTTCAAATTGATAATAACGATACCCATATAGCGCACGGCAAATGCAACTTCGTAAACAACCCTAAAACGCCAACCAACACGGTCCCACAAATACTGCTGGGTGAACAGACGGACATTGAAATTCCAGTCACTGTTTGATTGGATAACTTCAGAGTTAGACGTGCTATCTGAATACGAATGTCCTAATGAAAAACCCGAGGTTTGATATATGCAGAGGACCGGTTCCTCCGGGCTGGCCACGGAGGTCTATACAAAACGACGCCATATCAACAAAAAGTTCCTTTAAGTGACGAATAAGCGCGTGAGTTATATTCAGCATCTGCATGTCTGTATTTCAAGCTAATATAGCAACATTAGAAATATCCGGATGTCATTTGAAGGATTGTATGGATTCTTCATATGAGGAGATAGCGAAATGTGGGTACGCTTTCCATGCTAAGCCTGATGAAGTTTAGGCCCTTATTTCAAGATCCAGTCTCATGGTACCCCGGAATCGTTACATGTGATCACTGTCCCTGCTTTTAATTAAAAACAATGAAAAGTGATTTATTTCATTTTGCAATTACACTCCACTTCACTTCAGTCAATATTAATACTGGTTTTGGGTCGAATCCTGCATGTCTCTCATACATATTAGTCAAAAAACAAATGTTCAAATATTCTTTAAACATATTTATTTGACATTTTACAGTGATTGCAGCTAGCCCGGGAACTCTCTTGGAGCCGTACATGCTGTTTTCCAGACAGTTTGATGTCGATGTATGTAGCTTTCTGTAGTTTATACATAAAACTAGAACTAAAATTGACATTGCATAAACAATTTACATTTTATGTGCGCTTACTTCAATTCTGTATTGTATATGTATTTAGATTTGATTTGATACTGAAAAAATGTCTCTCTCTCTCTGGCTGTCTTTGTCTGCGAAATCAAGCCCATCTGTACTTTATATCTCATGTAACAATATAAGTTACCATGTGTCTACGAGTTTGATATGGAGATTTATCATGTGTCCGAGTTAAATATCAAACGAGAACGAAGTTCGAGTTTGATATTTAACTCGGACACATGATAAATCTCCATATCAAACTCGTAGACACATGGTAACGTATTTATCTCGACGAGCACCCTCAGTAAATGCCTTAAATCTTGTGTTAAAGAAACAGAGAATCAAAATGGCGACAGAACATGCCAGTGTAACTTTTTTATTACTCTACTTACAAATTTGTTATTGATGTCAGTGTATTCAGCACAAAAAGTTTGGTCTAGTACCGTGCAACGGTTCTAGACAGAAAGCACGGAATTTTACAAATTAATCACAACAGTAGCTGAAACGGGAATTTCTCATATCCGTTGCAACGGTCACGTGACCTTGCATACACATTCCACCTTAGAGACGTTCGAGAGAGGAGGCGTAACGAAACTGTTGATCAACACCTAGACAGTCTACTTGTTAAAGTGAACTTGGAGATTGTTAATAGTACACCGGTAGAGTAGTGGCAGGTGTAGCAGTTGCAGTGTTTTGCCAATGAATTTTCAACAAGGTATTCCATGCTGACCCCTATAATCAACGCCTCAAGGCCGACGCTAGCAAGTGTAATGGCGGACTTCGGGACCGGGCGAGAAAGCATGACGTTTTGAAACGCTGGCATCAAAGTAGAGCTAGTACAAGATGGGGGCAGATCGAGCAAGTGGATTTACAGAAAGTATACTCTGGATGGCTTTACCAATGTGCTCTTTCTCAGAATCATCTACTCGCTGATAAACGGAGAGAGATGAAACGCGCTTGTGCCAAGTAACAGCTGCACCGAATTGACACTTCGATGGGGCCTAGACATTTAGATCTACAAGGGGAGACTTCAAGTAACGATGCCTGATGCTCAAGGGAATTTACAGTGTAAAGTGACCCGTCAGTCCGACTGACATTCAAGGTAAAAACTGACAGAACGCCATTCAATCTCGCCTCATTAAAATCCTCGAAACTTTCATTCTCACTCATTTTTTTAATAAAGGATTCTGTCAACAGACGTGCACTTCCATCCTTGCCTTGACCGTGCTTTGAGAATGTATTTTCCCCCGTTTTTCATTAATTTACTCCGTACTATGAGATGCGAAATGCTACATTCACTGTAAACATTCGTTTGATCTAGCGCTAGCGTTTGTTTACATACAATGCAAACAAGGGAGATAACTCTTGAATGTATATTGTTGCTAGGGGCGCGCGTGACCCAGTTTAACATAGTAAAATATACCTACGGCACGTGACCGGTTTTGACCAATGGGTAACCAACATTGCTGTGCAAGTCGAGATAATGATCTTTAAACATGTGGACTCACCAAAAAGTAAATTACCACACTAATTTACAATGAGTTAAAAAGTTCATGTTAAAGGGGCAGTAGCCCGTATTTTGCAAATTTAATTTTTTTCAAATTTCCCATTTATAATGATAGTTTATGTCCTTTATATTAACTTTTGAGGGTAAAACATATTATTGCACAAACCAATTATATGTAGTGGTAATGACGGTGTTGCATATAAAGCAAAACTTTCATGGCGGCTATTTGTGAACACATTTTATGATTTCGAATTACAAAAACGATTCCCGCGACTTTACCGAAAAATGTACATCCATTTTGAAGTTTATTTTCCGAAGAGAGAAGGGTGTTTTACTATTGGTGACATTGTTTTTTAAATACATTTCATCGACCTATTTGGGCGAAAAAACGTGCTACTGTCCCTTTAAGACCTATAGGACCTATATAAAACTAAACTGAAGTACACAAGAATGTACACACGTCAGTTGGTTTCGATTAATTCAATATTCTGCTGTAGTTTGAAGGAATTGATTGTCGATTGGTCAATTTTCAATATATTTGTTGTATGTACACAAGGATAAGAACTGAAATTTAGACCAACATGACCTCTACCATGATTAAAATGTTGTAAATGTGTGAAGGATGATAGACATTTATTTTCACCTTGAAGATGTCTTATATGTCGATGAACAGTTGTGTTTTATCTAAATTTATTTCGGAAGAAGTTATTAATGTGAAATGTATTTTTTTAAACACAAAAAAAATGTAGATATTTTCTTTGGATTATGACTAAATGCCTGCTTTATTCAGTTTTAGAGTACATCGTTGAAAACTTGAGATATATGTACTTGAAAATCGTACATTTGATAAAACAAACAGAGGTTTGTACTTTCTTGTGTACTTCAGTTTAAATGAAAACAGTAGGTGGACCCTTCTTATTTATTAGATATACATAAAGTTGTTTTAATTATGTCAAAATATGTTATCAATGTGTTCATGTTGAATCACCTTCAACCAATATGTATAATATGTGTTTCTTCTGTTTCTCTCCATAGAATGAAATCCGTCATACTTGTACATGTACTGCCAAGGGCAAAACTAGCGATACCATGCAAAATACAAGATATTTTAATCTACGAGCTATACATACGATTGAAGTAGAGTTACATCATCTCATCAGAAGCCAGGTAAACTAAGTTTTGAATATCAAAACATTAACTGTTCATATTTCTGAGAAACACACATGTATTGCGAAATCGTCGTTTTTAAATCTCCTTAACCAGATAGGAGAGCCAAACAGAGTAATGATGCGTCAATAAATATAAGGTCAAGAGTGTACATTATACCGATAACATCTGATATTAACATAAGTTCCGTTAATCATAAAATTGTACCTTAAATACAAAATATTAGCAATTTCAGCCTCCCGTGTGTGTTTGAAGTTATGTAAAATAATAACCATAGTATACTCTCATGAATAACATTTTGAATGTCTCTTTAAGAGGTATATCATCATCACAAATATTCAAGATCGACTTTCACTGGTTTTGTGTATGACTTTGTTGAAAAGGTGCTATCGTTTCTTTTGCCCCTAGATGTATGTAGCTACCTTAAACATAAAGAGTCAAATAATATTCCTTTCATCGATTTCCTAAAACAGTTTACATTTGGTTTGTGATCAATTCTAAAAACTTCTAAAATAAATTAAAGTCATTAAGATGAAAAATGTGTTTCGGCTCGCTGATTTTGTCAGACGAATAAATGTGAGAAGTTTACCTAAGTTGGATAACGTTTTCCTAATATTAATTTCTTTCTTTGTTTAATAAACTATGTTTAAATCAAATCAGCGGATAACTCTAATAACTTATAATCCTTTTTATTTTATTCCTAGAAGAGTTCGATCTATTCCACGAACAAAATAAATGCCCCTCAAGGTCCAACTGTTGATGACATGTTTTTTCAAAGCGAAATTTCAATAGGAACAACTTCCGATTTTGGTATTTCAATTTAAATAATCTTGTTTCAACCAAATTAAATTCGCATTAGTAAGCACTGTTTTAAAACCCCTCTTTCCTCAAACAATCATTACACATTATACACAACAAAGCAACTTATATCAAATCTCATAAGGAGGAAACCCAGATTTGATATTTTCAGAGAACCAGTGTGTTGGGTCCTGGCCACGGATTTCTGTACACAACGACGCAATATGAAACATTCTGTTCTTTAAAGTAACAAATGATCTTTGAACATTGTCCCTACTTTCAAACAATGAAAAGTGATTTATTTCATTTTGCAATTACAAAGTTAACTTCAGTCAATATTAATACTGGTGTAGTGTCGACCCTGCCTTTCACACAGACATATTATTCAAAAAGCAAATATTCAAATCATGCTTTTACATATTTATTTAGACTTTTATTTAAGTTTTACAGTGATTGCAACCAACACAGAAACTCTCTTGGTGCCATACATGCTGTTTTCCAGACAGTTTGATGACGATGTATGAGAAAATAGCGTGAAAGACAATGCCATAAAAGTTTAAAGCTTGTTAAACTTACTTTTTGTTGTATTCGACTTTGTCCTTGCAATAATACAATAATATCAGAACCAAACTTTGCCCATATTTTAACAGTAAAGATAAAAACGTTGACATAAATGTTAACCTTCTGAAGTGTACACATAATACTACATTCGGAACTACTCGGTCCTCGTCGTCGCTCACAGGGAGGCCTCCATGCCCAGGTCTTGTCGAACTCTTCAGTGTAAGAGGTAGATTTGTAGGGTTACTGCGATGTTTGAGAGTTCAGCCAGCAAGATGGTTTACCATTCCATTATGGTGCCTTTTTCAAAACTCTGCTTTGAGTGTTTAGATATCGCAATATAAGTCAGATCACTTGAACTACCTTCTAGCGGACATTTTAAAGGTGCATCCATTGTGTTTCATAAAATTTTATTAGGTTTAAATACGTTTCGACTCACCATATGTGCTGTTTACAGTGCATATACATTCATTCAGCTTGCATATGCTTCCCCTATCGCCAAATATATCATAATTACTAGTTTCCAATTACAATCGAATTACATCATTATGCATGTGCAGAGACCGAAACTGCACGCCGCATGTACATGCATAATAGTTATATGACCTATTAAACATGATCAACCCAACAGTTTGTCTGTTATAAATAAGATTCCAAAATTACGTTTGACTCATTGGCGCGCGCCACACGCAGTGCATTGTCCGGTTTTCGATCAGAAATCACTATTTTTACCTTCATATCGTCAATATACTAAGTCGACTAACATCAAAATGGTGGTTTTCGGTAACAGTCGGTACTTCTCGATAAAGTAACACCATTTATAACGTTTTGAATATGTGACAACAAACAACACAATGGGTGTGCCTTTAATGTGCGCTTGAAGGGAAATGGACTAGCGTGGCTTAACCGAACCATGTACATTCTTTTCATAACTGTTTTTATTGATCTCAGAATATTATTACGTCATGGGTGACACCTATTTACATTTTCTTCAGGGCACTTTATTTCAGGAAGAACGGCGTGCTACAGCGCCTTTAAATCCGGTGCATAAAGCCGCTATGTATCGACATATAGGTGTAATCGAATCAAATAACTTTCTTTTCATCGATTTCCTCAAACATTTTCCATTATGTTTGTGATAAATTATAAATACATCTTAAAAGGAAATTAATGTTATTAACATTAACAAATGTGCCTCGGTGCTGTGATTTTGCCTCACGGATAAAAAGGTTGCCTAAGTTGGACAACTTAATTGTTATTAATCCACATCGCATTCCATCTGATGAAGGAGTGGGTATATACTCCGAAACGTCTTGTATTTTCACATTAAAACAAATTGTTATCCAGAAAATCTTCCTTCTCTTGAATAAAATATGTTTAAATCAAATCAACGGATAATCACTTTAAATTATAATCCAAAATATATCCATTCTAGAGAAATCGATCTATTTCTCGAACAACAGAAAGGGACAAGAAAGAGGACATTTTATTTGAATAAAGTGCGTCAGTTGAACGTTTCTTGATATTACAATAGTAAGTGATAAATGAAGGGGGCGTGAGGGGGATGGGGCGGAGTGGGCGTGGCCCACTTGATGAATGGTTCGTCAAATAAGGTTTGTAGGTTCAAAGCGAGAAGTCTTGAAGAATTTCAGTACTGCCTTGGCAGTCCCAGTTGTAGCTTCTTGTCATGTATGTAGGGTATATTATTGTACATAACATGCTCCTGAAAACATAGTTATATTATCTATGGAGTATGTATACTAACTATAAATGAATACATATAATAACACAACTAGAAATTCACATATCATGAAAAACTAATTGTACATGATAAGCCTATCCCCTCTCATTATGTAGCAGGGGTATACAAATAACTGGTTTCTTTCATGCATTGCAGGTAGATAAACCAATCCTGAATACCTCACAAGATATCTACAAGTTGTAATTATAGCAATCAGTGAAAGGGGACATTGATACATATCTGTAAAAGAAGGGGTCTACACATTACATGTCACATTCCACCGGTTGAAGGAGTGAGTTTATACTCCGAAACATAGTGTATTTTCACATTAAAGAAGTTGTTATCGAGAAAATCGTCCTGTTCTTATGTTATTGTATACTTGTAAAACTTTTCAAATGTATATCACACTGTATATATAGGTATAAGATGTCAAACGTGGAGATGTATATCATAATGGATAATACCTGAATACGAGGGCGTTATCTATTTTATATACAAAAAAAAAGACTAATCTGTGGATGAAATTGTCTTAATGTTTTAACTGCAGTTCAGGTGATCCAAGTTGAATAAAGCGCACATAAAATATAATATCAAGTTCTCGGACAGCAAAGTAGAGACGAACAATCAACTGTTCCTATTCACCAATCACCTGTCGTCTAATAGTAAGGTCTTGGGCTACAAAGCGAAGGATTGCAGGATCGATTCCCATATTGTCCTCTTTAAACATTTAAACATGGCAATTTTGTAGATATATTATATCGTATAATACCCTGCTTGAAAGGTATTATACTGTACAAGGCCCTCCCAGCGGGGTAATATTCAGTGTACGGACCTCTCGATGGGATTGGTAAGGCCCTGCTCCCTTTCTCGGGGATGTTCTCCCGGAAAAAGATTGTTAAATGGGCCTTGAGGTATATAAGGAAATGTAAGTAATACACTGAAGACATATATCAACTCTCAAAATCATGAATTTATCTTCCAATATGCATGCTTATGCTTCTTGTTCATCCAAGATTAATATTTGAAGTAACGCAGTAGTCTTATAGCTTATGTTGGTCGTTGTGCGATAATGTTGTTGCCTTAGTAGCATATTAACTCATTTGTTGATTCTCCTCTTTAGTCTATGTTATGTATATAAGGTTGTTTATCCAAGGGAAAAACAAATGTCCCTTGTATCATGTACATTAGATATTGCCCCTGTTTTCATTCCACATTTAAGTATACTTAAGCAGTTCGGTCACCATTTATTAAGTCCCATCACCATGCATTCAATATCAATGAGAAAACTTCAAAGATAGATTAGCATATTTAATCAATGCATGTCTCATGCTTATGGAATGATGTATTCATGTTCATGGTTATGAACTTGTAAAATATATATATATGGAAATATAATGTAGATGTGTCTGGCTATATTAAATCTATACCAAATGCAGCTTCGAATGGTTCGATTTTCTCTTTCAAATAAGAGCAGGGGTCTAAGTATTTATGGAAATAATGTAGATACGTCTACGAACATCACACACATGATTGAATGAACTATCCTTATCAACCTCTGTACGGCTATCTACGTGGGGCGTTCAATAAGAATTTCCCCTGACCAACTTCTCTTTACCGGAGGAAGCAGAAATTTCACATGTGATATGTAGCATGTTTCCATAGGTCAAGTGATGTCTCATACTTTTAAATATTCATTTTTTTCTGTCAGCACAGGTCTTAGAGTAGAGAAAGGTATACAAATGGAGGCTGTTGAGTACAGAGCGGTTATCAGGTTTTTATTCTTGAAGGGTCGTACACCATAGGAGACTTTTGATGAGATGAAATAAACTTATGGAGAGGATGCCCCATCGTATGACGTTGTAAATTAAGAAGTTGTGGAAAGGGGTACCATAATTACTGGAGCATACTACGCTAGTTTGCTGCAAAAATTGCGGAAAACTATCAAAACCGAGAGACGCGGTATGCTCACTAAAGGTGTCCGCCTGCTTCAGGACAATGCTCCTGTCCACAACTCACGTGTAGCTCAGATGGCAGCGCAGACCTGCGGCTATGAAATACTTCCTCACCCACCGTATTCTCCTGACCTTGCACCATCTGATTTCTTCCTCTTCTCAAACATGAAGTCATTTTTGAAAGGCACTCGTTTCCCTGATGATGAAACCCTCATTAATGAGATCAAGTCCTGGCTTTTGACAAGATATGATGCCTTTTACAAGAAAGACCTAAAGGCTGCATCCAGCGATTGGAGAAATGTGTCACACTGTATGGTGCACATGTAGAGAAAGACTAATAACTGTACCAAGCTTCGTTTCTTTCAGTAAAGTAGAAGTCTATCAGGGGGAATCTTTATTGAACGCCAATCGTACTTGAGAGTCCACTGTGCAAAGCTATAACGTTACACAACGTGACCGTCTGGCTGCACGGCAACTGCTAACAAATAGTGCGATGCACAAGACATTACCAAGAATAGAAAAGAAATGGGTTTTTTCGATATCATGCTTGGATTTCAATATTCGATAAGCTTAAAGCTGTAGCTATACGAGCGGTACAGACATTATCGGTATTAATCTGCTATATAATCCCCAGGGAGGTCACGCCATTGTTGTCGGGTATACGTTATTTCTTGTAATATCCTTCTAATAATAGTGGCGTTATGAATTATTCGCTTTAAGGTTTATGTGTTAGATAAAGAATGGTCCATGAAACGATCAGAAATTAAACATTTCTTTCTTCGAGAAATACATTTTGGCGCAATGATATCTTTATTTTTATATAAAAGCATTTGATCATTATCGACCCATGACAGCAATACTAGTCAAAACGTGATACATATATCTTAACTATAAATTTTCAGATATACTTTACTTAGAAGTATAGTTTCATGATGCATTTTCACGATTAGAGGTTAACATTAAAATTAAATAAATATTAAAATAAATAAATATTGAAATTCGACCTGATTGAAAATGCATAATACTCACATGGTACAAGCAGATGGTGTTAAATCCCAGCACGACTGACAGACCAGGAGAAAATGGAACTCCACAGATCCAATCTTACATATATTACTAAACCTATTATTTCTATTAACACTGTTGACCGAGGTCGATATTTTCCCGGGTCAATAAACTAAGGTATTGCCACTTCATTAGTCAATAATAGTTGTATTATGTATTTAATACGGAAACGAAAGGGGAACAATGCCTCACATGCCAGGATATCGTTGAGCATCTGCTTACTGTAAAACATGCTTTGTAAATCATGATTTTGTAGAAATGAAGGAATACATTATAATTTTGTAGTTATTTATTGCAGATGAATGATGTGTAGATGAATGCTGTATAGATGTATTGTGTATGAAATAATGCTGTACAGGCGAATGCTGTATAGATATATGTTGTATATAATTATAACAATTATAAGCAATATGCTGACCCTTGGCTCTGGTTACAAGTCGCTGTGCTTTCACAGCCTGATATTCTACACAAATTATTATTTTTTTTTTATGTAAAAGCCTCTGCACTTAACACTGGTAGCATTGATCTAACGAATGCTTAGAGAGAACAGGCAATGTATTGATCCCGTGGTGCATAGTACAATTTAGAATCTCCATTGGCTAAATAGTCTGCACAAAACTTTAATATGTTCTAAGCCTTTTCCAGTTTTAAGGTCATGGCTTGGGAGGCCCTTATTTGGGGCCACAGGTCAGCAAATCTACAATTTAGAATCCCAAAGAGTCTGTACATAAAATTTCAGCTTTCTATAGACAGTCAGGGACATGTCGGCTTTCCGTCTCGTTACAATGGAACGGTATGCCGTCTAAAAATTATTGTCTTATAAAGATGGCATGCCGTCTATAAAACGTATTAGACGGTATCCCGTCTTAATGATTCAGGGAGAGTTCATTGTGTCAAATGTTAAAAAATTAAGACGGCATGCCATCTTCATATTTCACAAGACGGCATGCTGTCTCATATTTAAAAATATAACAGCATGGCTGTCTTGAGCTTACTTGGGAGTTACCGACTGAGACCTAGGTGTTCCAGTTAGAGCCCTCGCGCACGTGAATCACGAGGCCGAGGTGTTCATGTTGGGATTTTTACTTGGGTTTGTACATAAAAATATTACCCTCCCCGGCTTGTCGTAAGTTTTTTAATGGCCCTCCCCATTTGAGTGTATTTGTTTTCACGACCCTCCCCCAACATACATCTATAAATCGTCTTGAAATTGGACTTCTGAAGATATGTTCGGTTCTACATTGGAAATATTTTTCTTTTGACACTTTAAAGATAGGTTCTCTCTCGAAAAAACCGGTTATAGAATATATACCAGTTATGGGTTTAACATGTGTAACATCTAGGGTTAAAGGTGCATCCATTGTGTTTCATAACATTTTATTTGGCTTTAATACGTTCAACTCACCACATGTACTGTCTACAATACAAATAAATTCACTCGAGCTTGCATATTTATCCCCAATCGCCAAATATATTATAATTACTAGTTTCCAATTAAAATTGATTAACATCATTATGCATGTGCAGAAACCGAAACTGCACGTCCCATTTACATGCACAGTAGTTATGTGACCTATTAAACAATATCAACTAAAATTTGTCTTTTTTGCTGTTATAGATAATTAGGTTTGACTCATTGACGCGCGCCACATGCTGTGCATTGTCCGGTTTTTCAGAAAACAGTACTTTTACTTTCATTTCGTCAATATGCTAAGTCTACTATCATCAAAATGGTAGTTTCCTGTAACAGCCGGTACTACTCGATAAAGTAATACCATTTATAACGTTTGCAATATGTGAGCCCCAACAACACAATGGATGTACCTTTAAAAGTATCTGTAGTACAACAGATTCATTGGCTATGTAGCTCATCAGATACACTTTAATACAGGTATTACATTATCTCTCTTAGGTAAAAACTATTAACATCTCAAAGAGCCATCAAGGATGTTGATGAACATATCGAAAATTTTCCAAAAATATATCTTCGTGAAATAAATACACTCAATTTTTCCAAAAAATGTTCAACCTAAAATAAGCCGAGAAATTGCATTAATTAGTAAAGGTGTTTTCCAGTCTAAATATAGATCCAGTCTATTATTTTCAAGCGCAAAGCATTATGGTCTAGCTCACACACAGTAAACAAAGACACGAAAGAATAACAAAAATAATGAGCAATGAAAGAAATCGAACTATATAATTTTTTGGCGGTTATTTATTTACCATTTCATTTAATTATGTATTTGCTACAGATATTGGAATAATTGTTTTACCCAACTAGGTATTTTTCTTAAATTTTATAATTAATGAGAGTGAAAATTTGTCATAATTTGCTGGTCTTATCTCAATAAAAAGTACATTAAAGAGGCAATAATTTGTATATTCTCATGACATTTAGAAACATTGTTTGTAAAGCAACCGTCACATTCAGTAATGTGTGACAAGGGTAACTTGCAAGAGAGACACGTGCAGCACGTGCAGCACATGGGTTGTTATGGCGACTTGCGCTAGAGACGAGCCTCCACGCTTCGGAAGCGCTAACTGTTTGTGAAGTACGTTTTACGCAAAAAAGGGGATTCTGTTTATATGACGTCAGATACCCTTAGCGTGCGCTTCTCGAAGTAGTACTTCTCTTTGAAACCAAATTGCATTACATTGTCGTGATATGAAAATTATTTAACATATGCCATGTTGTAGATAAAAGATTTCTCTGGCGATTGACGTTATAAGTATATTTTCAAAAAAATATTTTTAATTTGAAACACTAACATCCTTGATGGCTTTTTAAATGATAAGGCATTACCGAGTCACCAAATGTATAATCCCTACTGTCAACACACAATTTTAATTATCATAGACTTTTACATTCTAAGGAAGAAGTAACAAATATATATTTCTAAATTTCACCATTTTCCTGATAAAGGGGAAAGGAACCAGAAATTGAGATTCGTAATAATTTGTATTACACATAAATTTTAAAGATGTGACCTCTATTGTTTTGTCTGTGAGAGTTGTGTACAATGGTACCACAATAATCTCTAAGTTTCCCCACTGCTCACACCCTCCCCAGTGATAAATTTACAAATATGACTGCATAGTCCAAGAACTTGCTACTACAAACTAGTGGTAGTCCAAGCAGATATAAGTCACTAAAGTCAGTCCCTCAATAATTAGGCAAATATATGAACATATAACAGAAACAAAACAGAAAATAAACTACCTGCATGGAAAAAAGTGTCAGTTTTACTTTTCTACTTTTGTTTCCGCGAACAAAGGAGAGAACTCATGCGGATTGTTTGTATACTAGCATCAGTTTTGAATATCCAGCTGTCTATGCTTTTTTATCAACTACTTTACAATCATTTTTCAGATCCTATTTCAAGTATGTAACAAAGATTGTTTTATTACGGTCTATTTTTTCATGACCCTCCCCTTGTGGCTGTATATTTTTTCATGACCCTCCCCTGAAAATATTATGTTTATGTGTATCAATCTCTAGGGAAATCTACAAAACTATGGCACATAATGTTCATATCACGACAGATGAAATTTGGTTTTAAAGACAAGTAGGCCTTAGATTAACGCGCGTCAATAGAATCTAACGTCATATTAACAGCTTTTCCTTTTCTGTATAAAAACAGTACCACCCAGCAACATTTCCGAGGCGTGTTGGCTTATCAATTTTACAAGTCGCCACAATGTCAACCCATATGAAATATTCAATATAAAGATTTTTATTCCTAACATAATCGTTTGTTATATATTTTTTTAACATTCACCTGTTTCTGTTTGCAATATAAACGTGAATTTATTAAACGAGAACGAAGTTCGAGTTTGATATTTAACTCGGACACATGATAAATCTCCATATCAAACTCGTAGACACATGGTAACGTATTTATCTCGACGAGCACCCTCAGTAAATGCCTTAAATCTTGTGTTAAAGAAACAGAGAATCAAAATGGCGACAGAACATGCCAGTGTAACTTTTTTATTACTCTACTTACAAATTTGTTATTGATGTCAGTGTATTCAGCACAAAAAGTTTGGTCTAGTACCGTGCAACGGTTCTAGACAGAAAGCACGGAATTTTACAAATTAATCACAACAGTAGCTGAAACGGGAATTTCTCATATCCGTTGCAACGGTCACGTGACCTTGCATACACATTCCACCTTAGAGACGTTCGAGAGAGGAGGCGTAACGAAACTGTTGATCAACACCTAGACAGTCTACTTGTTAAAGTGAACTTGGAGATTGTTAATAGTACACCGGTAGAGTAGTGGCAGGTGTAGCAGTTGCAGTGTTTTGCCAATGAATTTTCAACAAGGTATTCCATGCTGACCCCTATAATCAACGCCTCAAGGCCGACGCTAGCAAGTGTAATGGCGGACTTCGGGACCGGGCGAGAAAGCATGACGTTTTGAAACGCTGGCATCAAAGTAGAGCTAGTACAAGATGGGGGCAGATCGAGCAAGTGGATTTACAGAAAGTATACTCTGGATGGCTTTACCAATGTGCTCTTTCTCAGAATCATCTACTCGCTGATAAACGGAGAGAGATGAAACGCGCTTGTGCCAAGTAACAGCTGCACCGAATTGACACTTCGATGGGGCCTAGACATTTAGATCTACAAGGGGAGACTTCAAGTAACGATGCCTGATGCTCAAGGGAATTTACAGTGTAAAGTGACCCGTCAGTCCGACTGACATTCAAGGTAAAAACTGACAGAACGCCATTCAATCTCGCCTCATTAAAATCCTCGAAACTTTCATTCTCACTCATTTTTTTAATAAAGGATTCTGTCAACAGACGTGCACTTTGATCGTTTGCCTTGACCGTGCTTTGAGAATGTATTTTCCCCCGTTTTTCATTAATTTACTCCGTACTATGAGATGCGAAATGCTACATTCACTGTAAACATTCGTTTGATCTAGCGCTAGCGTTTGTTTACATACAATGCAAACAAGGGAGATAACTCTTGAATGTATATTGTTGCTAGGGGCGCGCGTGACCCAGTTTAACATAGTAAAATATACCTACGGCACGTGACCGGTTTTGACCAATGGGTAACCAACATTGCTGTGCAAGTCGAGATAATGATCTTTAAACATGTGGACTCACCAAAAAGTAAATTACCACACTAATTTACAATGAGTTAAAAAGTTCATGTTAAAGGGGCAGTAGCCCGTATTTTGCAAATTTAATTTTTTTCAAATTTCCCATTTATAATGATAGTTTATGTCCTTTATATTAACTTTTGAGGGTAAAACATATTATTGCACAAACCAATTATATGTAGTGGTAATGACGGTGTTGCATATAAAGCAAAACTTTCATGGCGGCTATTTGTGAACACATTTTATGATTTCGAATTACAAAAACGATTCCCGCGACTTTACCGAAAAATGTACATCCATTTTGAAGTTTATTTTCCGAAGAGAGAAGGGTGTTTTACTATTGGTGACATTGTTTTTTAAATACATTTCATCGACCTATTTGGGCGAAAAAACGTGCTACTGTCCCTTTAAGACCTATAGGACCTATATAAAACTAAACTGAAGTACACAAGAATGTACACACGTCAGTTGGTTTCGATTAATTCAATATTCTGCTGTAGTTTGAAGGAATTGATTGTCGATTGGTCAATTTTCAATATATTTGTTGTATGTACACAAGGATAAGAACTGAAATTTAGACCAACATGACCTCTACCATGATTAAAATGTTGTAAATGTGTGAAGGATGATAGACATTTATTTTCACCTTGAAGATGTCTTATATGTCGATGAACAGTTGTGTTTTATCTAAATTTATTTCGGAAGAAGTTATTAATGTGAAATGTATTTTTTTAAACACAAAAAAAATGTAGATATTTTCTTTGGATTATGACTAAATGCCTGCTTTATTCAGTTTTAGAGTACATCGTTGAAAACTTGAGATATATGTACTTGAAAATCGTACATTTGATAAAACAAACAGAGGTTTGTACTTTCTTGTGTACTTCAGTTTAAATGAAAACAGTAGGTGGACCCTTCTTATTTATTAGATATACATAAAGTTGTTTTAATTATGTCAAAATATGTTATCAATGTGTTCATGTTGAATCACCTTCAACCAATATGTATAATATGTGTTTCTTCTGTTTCTCTCCATAGAATGAAATCCGTCATACTTGTACATGTACTGCCAAGGGCAAAACTAGCGATACCATGCAAAATACAAGATATTTTAATCTACGAGCTATACATACGATTGAAGTAGAGTTACATCATCTCATCAGAAGCCAGGTAAACTAAGTTTTGAATATCAAAACATTAACTGTTCATATTTCTGAGAAACACACATGTATTGCGAAATCGTCGTTTTTAAATCTCCTTAACCAGATAGGAGAGCCAAACAGAGTAATGATGCGTCAATAAATATAAGGTCAAGAGTGTACATTATACCGATAACATCTGATATTAACATAAGTTCCGTTAATCATAAAATTGTACCTTAAATACAAAATATTAGCAATTTCAGCCTCCCGTGTGTGTTTGAAGTTATGTAAAATAATAACCATAGTATACTCTCATGAATAACATTTTGAATGTCTCTTTAAGAGGTATATCATCATCACAAATATTCAAGATCGACTTTCACTGGTTTTGTGTATGACTTTGTTGAAAAGGTGCTATCGTTTCTTTTGCCCCTAGATGTATGTAGCTACCTTAAACATAAAGAGTCAAATAATATTCCTTTCATCGATTTCCTAAAACAGTTTACATTTGGTTTGTGATCAATTCTAAAAACTTCTAAAATAAATTAAAGTCATTAAGATGAAAAATGTGTTTCGGCTCGCTGATTTTGTCAGACGAATAAATGTGAGAAGTTTACCTAAGTTGGATAACGTTTTCCTAATATTAATTTCTTTCTTTGTTTAATAAACTATGTTTAAATCAAATCAGCGGATAACTCTAATAACTTATAATCCTTTTTATTTTATTCCTAGAAGAGTTCGATCTATTCCACGAACAAAATAAATGCCCCTCAAGGTCCAACTGTTGATGACATGTTTTTTCAAAGCGAAATTTCAATAGGAACAACTTCCGATTTTGGTATTTCAATTTAAATAATCTTGTTTCAACCAAATTAAATTCGCATTAGTAAGCACTGTTTTAAAACCCCTCTTTCCTCAAACAATCATTACACATTATACACAACAAAGCAACTTATATCAAATCTCATAAGGAGGAAACCCAGATTTGATATTTTCAGAGAACCAGTGTGTTGGGTCCTGGCCACGGATTTCTGTACACAACGACGCAATATGAAACATTCTGTTCTTTAAAGTAACAAATGATCTTTGAACATTGTCCCTACTTTCAAACAATGAAAAGTGATTTATTTCATTTTGCAATTACAAAGTTAACTTCAGTCAATATTAATACTGGTGTAGTGTCGACCCTGCCTTTCACACAGACATATTATTCAAAAAGCAAATATTCAAATCATGCTTTTACATATTTATTTAGACTTTTATTTAAGTTTTACAGTGATTGCAACCAACACAGAAACTCTCTTGGTGCCATACATGCTGTTTTCCAGACAGTTTGATGACGATGTATGAGAAAATAGCGTGAAAGACAATGCCATAAAAGTTTAAAGCTTGTTAAACTTACTTTTTGTTGTATTCGACTTTGTCCTTGCAATAATACAATAATATCAGAACCAAACTTTGCCCATATTTTAACAGTAAAGATAAAAACGTTGACATAAATGTTAACCTTCTGAAGTGTACACATAATACTACATTCGGAACTACTCGGTCCTCGTCGTCGCTCACAGGGAGGCCTCCATGCCCAGGTCTTGTCGAACTCTTCAGTGTAAGAGGTAGATTTGTAGGGTTACTGCGATGTTTGAGAGTTCAGCCAGCAAGATGGTTTACCATTCCATTATGGTGCCTTTTTCAAAACTCTGCTTTGAGTGTTTAGATATCGCAATATAAGTCAGATCACTTGAACTACCTTCTAGCGGACATTTTAAAGGTGCATCCATTGTGTTTCATAAAATTTTATTAGGTTTAAATACGTTTCGACTCACCATATGTGCTGTTTACAGTGCATATACATTCATTCAGCTTGCATATGCTTCCCCTATCGCCAAATATATCATAATTACTAGTTTCCAATTACAATCGAATTACATCATTATGCATGTGCAGAGACCGAAACTGCACGCCGCATGTACATGCATAATAGTTATATGACCTATTAAACATGATCAACCCAACAGTTTGTCTGTTATAAATAAGATTCCAAAATTACGTTTGACTCATTGGCGCGCGCCACACGCAGTGCATTGTCCGGTTTTCGATCAGAAATCACTATTTTTACCTTCATATCGTCAATATACTAAGTCGACTAACATCAAAATGGTGGTTTTCGGTAACAGTCGGTACTTCTCGATAAAGTAACACCATTTATAACGTTTTGAATATGTGACAACAAACAACACAATGGGTGTGCCTTTAATGTGCGCTTGAAGGGAAATGGACTAGCGTGGCTTAACCGAACCATGTACATTCTTTTCATAACTGTTTTTATTGATCTCAGAATATTATTACGTCATGGGTGACACCTATTTACATTTTCTTCAGGGCACTTTATTTCAGGAAGAACGGCGTGCTACAGCGCCTTTAAATCCGGTGCATAAAGCCGCTATGTATCGACATATAGGTGTAATCGAATCAAATAACTTTCTTTTCATCGATTTCCTCAAACATTTTCCATTATGTTTGTGATAAATTATAAATACATCTTAAAAGGAAATTAATGTTATTAACATTAACAAATGTGCCTCGGTGCTGTGATTTTGCCTCACGGATAAAAAGGTTGCCTAAGTTGGACAACTTAATTGTTATTAATCCACATCGCATTCCATCTGATGAAGGAGTGGGTATATACTCCGAAACGTCTTGTATTTTCACATTAAAACAAATTGTTATCCAGAAAATCTTCCTACTCTTGAATAAAATATGTTTAAATCAAATCAACGGATAATCACTTTAAATTATAATCCAAAATATATCCATTCTAGAGAAATCGATCTATTTCTCGAACAACAGAAAGGGACAAGAAAGAGGACATTTTATTTGAATAAAGTGCGTCAGTTGAACGTTTCTTGATATTACAATAGTAAGTGATAAATGAAGGGGGCGTGAGGGGGATGGGGCGGAGTGGGCGTGGCCCACTTGATGAATGGTTCGTCAAATAAGGTTTGTAGGTTCAAAGCGAGAAGTCTTGAAGAATTTCAGTACTGCCTTGGCAGTCCCAGTTGTAGCTTCTTGTCATGTATGTAGGGTATATTATTGTACATAACATGCTCCTGAAAACATAGTTATATTATCTATGGAGTATGTATACTAACTATAAATGAATACATATAATAACACAACTAGAAATTCACATATCATGAAAAACTAATTGTACATGATAAGCCTATCCCCTCTCATTATGTAGCAGGGGTATACAAATAACTGGTTTCTTTCATGCATTGCAGGTAGATAAACCAATCCTGAATACCTCACAAGATATCTACAAGTTGTAATTATAGCAATCAGTGAAAGGGGACATTGATACATATCTGTAAAAGAAGGGGTCTACACATTACATGTCACATTCCACCGGTTGAAGGAGTGAGTTTATACTCCGAAACATAGTGTATTTTCACATTAAAGAAGTTGTTATCGAGAAAATCGTCCTGTTCTTATGTTATTGTATACTTGTAAAACTTTTCAAATGTATATCACACTGTATATATAGGTATAAGATGTCAAACGTGGAGATGTATATCATAATGGATAATACCTGAATACGAGGGCGTTATCTATTTTATATACAAAAAAAAAGACTAATCTGTGGATGAAATTGTCTTAATGTTTTAACTGCAGTTCAGGTGATCCAAGTTGAATAAAGCGCACATAAAATATAATATCAAGTTCTCGGACAGCAAAGTAGAGACGAACAATCAACTGTTCCTATTCACCAATCACCTGTCGTCTAATAGTAAGGTCTTGGGCTACAAAGCGAAGGATTGCAGGATCGATTCCCATATTGTCCTCTTTAAACATTTAAACATGGCAATTTTGTAGATATATTATATCGTATAATACCCTGCTTGAAAGGTATTATACTGTACAAGGCCCTCCCAGCGGGGTAATATTCAGTGTACGGACCTCTCGATGGGATTGGTAAGGCCCTGCTCCCTTTCTCGGGGATGTTCTCCCGGAAAAAGATTGTTAAATGGGCCTTGAGGTATATAAGGAAATGTAAGTAATACACTGAAGACATATATCAACTCTCAAAATCATGAATTTATCTTCCAATATGCATGCTTATGCTTCTTGTTCATCCAAGATTAATATTTGAAGTAACGCAGTAGTCTTATAGCTTATGTTGGTCGTTGTGCGATAATGTTGTTGCCTTAGTAGCATATTAACTCATTTGTTGATTCTCCTCTTTAGTCTATGTTATGTATATAAGGTTGTTTATCCAAGGGAAAAACAAATGTCCCTTGTATCATGTACATTAGATATTGCCCCTGTTTTCATTCCACATTTAAGTATACTTAAGCAGTTCGGTCACCATTTATTAAGTCCCATCACCATGCATTCAATATCAATGAGAAAACTTCAAAGATAGATTAGCATATTTAATCAATGCATGTCTCATGCTTATGGAATGATGTATTCATGTTCATGGTTATGAACTTGTAAAATATATATATATGGAAATATAATGTAGATGTGTCTGGCTATATTAAATCTATACCAAATGCAGCTTCGAATGGTTCGATTTTCTCTTTCAAATAAGAGCAGGGGTCTAAGTATTTATGGAAATAATGTAGATACGTCTACGAACATCACACACATGATTGAATGAACTATCCTTATCAACCTCTGTACGGCTATCTACGTGGGGCGTTCAATAAGAATTTCCCCTGACCAACTTCTCTTTACCGGAGGAAGCAGAAATTTCACATGTGATATGTAGCATGTTTCCATAGGTCAAGTGATGTCTCATACTTTTAAATATTCATTTTTTTCTGTCAGCACAGGTCTTAGAGTAGAGAAAGGTATACAAATGGAGGCTGTTGAGTACAGAGCGGTTATCAGGTTTTTATTCTTGAAGGGTCGTACACCATAGGAGACTTTTGATGAGATGAAATAAACTTATGGAGAGGATGCCCCATCGTATGACGTTGTAAATTAAGAAGTTGTGGAAAGGGGTACCAAAAATACTGGAGCATACTACGCTAGTTTGCTGCAAAAATTGCGGAAAACTATCAAAACCGAGAGACGCGGTATGCTCACTAAAGGTGTCCGCCTGCTTCAGGACAATGCTCCTGTCCACAACTCACGTGTAGCTCAGATGGCAGCGCAGACCTGCGGCTATGAAATACTTCCTCACCCACCGTATTCTCCTGACCTTGCACCATCTGATTTCTTCCTCTTCTCAAACATGAAGTCATTTTTGAAAGGCACTCGTTTCCCTGATGATGAAACCCTCATTAATGAGATCAAGTCCTGGCTTTTGACAAGATATGATGCCTTTTACAAGAAAGACCTAAAGGCTGCATCCAGCGATTGGAGAAATGTGTCACACTGTATGGTGCACATGTAGAGAAAGACTAATAACTGTACCAAGCTTCGTTTCTTTCAGTAAAGTAGAAGTCTATCAGGGGGAATCTTTATTGAACGCCAATCGTACTTGAGAGTCCACTGTGCAAAGCTATAACGTTACACAACGTGACCGTCTGGCTGCACGGCAACTGCTAACAAATAGTGCGATGCACAAGACATTACCAAGAATAGAAAAGAAATGGGTTTTTTCGATATCATGCTTGGATTTCAATATTCGATAAGCTTAAAGCTGTAGCTATACGAGCGGTACAGACATTATCGGTATTAATCTGCTATATAATCCCCAGGGAGGTCACGCCATTGTTGTCGGGTATACGTTATTTCTTGTAATATCCTTCTAATAATAGTGGCGTTATGAATTATTCGCTTTAAGGTTTATGTGTTAGATAAAGAATGGTCCATGAAACGATCAGAAATTAAACATTTCTTTCTTCGAGAAATACATTTTGGCGCAATGATATCTTTATTTTTATATAAAAGCATTTGATCATTATCGACCCATGACAGCAATACTAGTCAAAACGTGATACATATATCTTAACTATAAATTTTCAGATATACTTTACTTAGAAGTATAGTTTCATGATGCATTTTCACGATTAGAGGTTAACATTAAAATTAAATAAATATTAAAATAAATAAATATTGAAATTCGACCTGATTGAAAATGCATAATACTCACATGGTACAAGCAGATGGTGTTAAATCCCAGCACGACTGACAGACCAGGAGAAAATGGAACTCCACAGATCCAATCTTACATATATTACTAAACCTATTATTTCTATTAACACTGTTGACCGAGGTCGATATTTTCCCGGGTCAATAAACTAAGGTATTGCCACTTCATTAGTCAATAATAGTTGTATTATGTATTTAATACGGAAACGAAAGGGGAACAATGCCTCACATGCCAGGATATCGTTGAGCATCTGCTTACTGTAAAACATGCTTTGTAAATCATGATTTTGTAGAAATGAAGGAATACATTATAATTTTGTAGTTATTTATTGCAGATGAATGATGTGTAGATGAATGCTGTATAGATGTATTGTGTATGAAATAATGCTGTACAGGCGAATGCTGTATAGATATATGTTGTATATAATTATAACAATTATAAGCAATATGCTGACCCTTGGCTCTGGTTACAAGTCGCTGTGCTTTCACAGCCTGATATTCTACACAAATTATTATTTTTTTTTTATGTAAAAGCCTCTGCACTTAACACTGGTAGCATTGATCTAACGAATGCTTAGAGAGAACAGGCAATGTATTGATCCCGTGGTGCATAGTACAATTTAGAATCTCCATTGGCTAAATAGTCTGCACAAAACTTTAATATGTTCTAAGCCTTTTCCAGTTTTAAGGTCATGGCTTGGGAGGCCCTTATTTGGGGCCACAGGTCAGCAAATCTACAATTTAGAATCCCAAAGAGTCTGTACATAAAATTTCAGCTTTCTATAGACAGTCAGGGACATGTCGGCTTTCCGTCTCGTTACAATGGAACGGTATGCCGTCTAAAAATTATTGTCTTATAAAGATGGCATGCCGTCTATAAAACGTATTAGACGGTATCCCGTCTTAATGATTCAGGGAGAGTTCATTGTGTCAAATGTTAAAAAATTAAGACGGCATGCCATCTTCATATTTCACAAGACGGCATGCTGTCTCATATTTAAAAATATAACAGCATGGCTGTCTTGAGCTTACTTGGGAGTTACCGACTGAGACCTAGGTGTTCCAGTTAGAGCCCTCGCGCACGTGAATCACGAGGCCGAGGTGTTCATGTTGGGATTTTTACTTGGGTTTGTACATAAAAATATTACCCTCCCCGGCTTGTCGTAAGTTTTTTAATGGCCCTCCCCATTTGAGTGTATTTGTTTTCACGACCCTCCCCCAACATACATCTATAAATCGTCTTGAAATTGGACTTCTGAAGATATGTTCGGTTCTACATTGGAAATATTTTTCTTTTGACACTTTAAAGATAGGTTCTCTCTCGAAAAAACCGGTTATAGAATATATACCAGTTATGGGTTTAACATGTGTAACATCTAGGGTTAAAGGTGCATCCATTGTGTTTCATAACATTTTATTTGGCTTTAATACGTTCAACTCACCACATGTACTGTCTACAATACAAATAAATTCACTCGAGCTTGCATATTTATCCCCAATCGCCAAATATATTATAATTACTAGTTTCCAATTAAAATTGATTAACATCATTATGCATGTGCAGAAACCGAAACTGCACGTCCCATTTACATGCACAGTAGTTATGTGACCTATTAAACAATATCAACTAAAATTTGTCTTTTTTGCTGTTATAGATAATTAGGTTTGACTCATTGACGCGCGCCACATGCTGTGCATTGTCCGGTTTTTCAGAAAACAGTACTTTTACTTTCATTTCGTCAATATGCTAAGTCTACTATCATCAAAATGGTAGTTTCCTGTAACAGCCGGTACTACTCGATAAAGTAATACCATTTATAACGTTTGCAATATGTGAGCCCCAACAACACAATGGATGTACCTTTAAAAGTATCTGTAGTACAACAGATTCATTGGCTATGTAGCTCATCAGATACACTTTATTACAGGTATTACATTATCTCTCTTAGGTAAAAACTATTAACATCTCAAAGAGCCATCAAGGATGTTGATGAACATATCGAAAATTTTCCAAAAATATATCTTCGTGAAATAAATACACTCAATTTTTCCAAAAAATGTTCAACCTAAAATAAGCCGAGAAATTGCATTAATTAGTAAAGGTGTTTTCCAGTCTAAATATAGATCCAGTCTATTATTTTCAAGCGCAAAGCATTATGGTCTAGCTCACACACAGTAAACAAAGACACGAAAGAATAACAAAAATAATGAGCAATGAAAGAAATCGAACTATATAATTTTTTGGCGGTTATTTATTTACCATTTCATTTAATTATGTATTTGCTACAGATATTGGAATAATTGTTTTACCCAACTAGGTATTTTTCTTAAATTTTATAATTAATGAGAGTGAAAATTTGTCATAATTTGCTGGTCTTATCTCAATAAAAAGTACATTAAAGAGGCAATAATTTGTATATTCTCATGACATTTAGAAACATTGTTTGTAAAGCAACCGTCACATTCAGTAATGTGTGACAAGGGTAACTTGCAAGAGAGACACGTGCAGCACGTGCAGCACATGGGTTGTTATGGCGACTTGCGCTAGAGACGAGCCTCCACGCTTCGGAAGCGCTAACTGTTTGTGAAGTACGTTTTACGCAAAAAAGGGGATTCTGTTTATATGACGTCAGATACCCTTAGCGTGCGCTACTCGAAGTAGTACTTCTCTTTGAAACCAAATTGCATTACATTGTCGTGATATGAAAATTATTTAACATATGCCATGTTGTAGATAAAAGATTTCTCTGGCGATTGACGTTATAAGTATATTTTCAAAAAAATATTTTTAATTTGAAACACTAACATCCTTGATGGCTTTTTAAATGATAAGGCATTACCGAGTCACCAAATGTATAATCCCTACTGTCAACACACAATTTTAATTATCATAGACTTTTACATTCTAAGGAAGAAGTAACAAATATATATTTCTAAATTTCACCATTTTCCTGATAAAGGGGAAAGGAACCAGAAATTGAGATTCGTAATAATTTGTATTACACATAAATTTTAAAGATGTGACCTCTATTGTTTTGTCTGTGAGAGTTGTGTACAATGGTACCACAATAATCTCTAAGTTTCCCCACTGCTCACACCCTCCCCAGTGATAAATTTACAAATATGACTGCATAGTCCAAGAACTTGCTACTACAAACTAGTGGTAGTCCAAGCAGATATAAGTCACTAAAGTCAGTCCCTCAATAATTAGGCAAATATATGAACATATAACAGAAACAAAACAGAAAATAAACTACCTGCATGGAAAAAAGTGTCAGTTTTACTTTTCTACTTTTGTTTCCGCGAACAAAGGAGAGAACTCATGCGGATTTTTTGTATACTAGCATCAGTTTTGAATATCCAGCTGTCTATGCTTTTTTATCAACTACTTTACAATCATTTTTCAGATCCTATTTCAAGTATGTAACAAAGATTGTTTTATTACGGTCTATTTTTTCATGACCCTCCCCTTGTGGCTGTATATTTTTTCATGACCCTCCCCTGAAAATATTATGTTTATGTGTATCAATCTCTAGGGAAATCTACAAAACTATGGCACATAATGTTCATATCACGACAGATGAAATTTGGTTTTAAAGACAAGTAGGCCTTAGATTAACGCGCGTCAATAGAATCTAACGTCATATTAACAGCTTTTCCTTTTCTGTATAAAAACAGTACCACCCAGCAACATTTCCGAGGCGTGTTGGCTTATCAATTTTACAAGTCGCCACAATGTCAACCCATATGAAACTCGTTTTTCTCAAGTGTTTTCAACTGAATGTGACAATTGTTATATTATCATGTTTCAAAAGATCCTGTTAATATACAAATTATTGACATTTTACCTGTTAGATGTATTTTATTGTGATTATACCAGCCAACTATGACAGATATAGTATCTGTAAAAACTACTTAATTGAAATAAATGGTAAATAAATAAACGCCAAAAAAGTATATTTATATTTTTTTAAATACTCATAAACTGTCTCTTGTATTTGTTTGTTTATTTTTATGTTTATTAGGGAGTAAACCACAATGTTTCGCGCTGGAAAATAATAGACTTGATCTATATGTAAACTGGAAACGTATCATACTTATTTCGGGTCGAAAAAAGTAAATTTGCGAAAAACTAAGAGTATATATATTTCAATACGAAAATACGAAATGTCTATTAACATACACAATGGCGCTTATAGGTAAAGCTTAATCAGTCAGAATGCTTTAACTACTTTCGAGCAGGCAATTTAGTGTGAACACCTTAAAATGAAAGGGCCGGAAAACATTCGTTATAGAATTCTTTAATTGTTTCAGGGGTCTTATTTAGCCATTGGTTACACTGTTTATGTTTCTTTTCGTGAGAGTAGTGGATTTTTAGTTAGAACGGCGTGCTATAGTTCCTTTAAAGTGACAAAAATAAGACTACTATGCAAACTTATAACCATTTTGGTCAGATAAAATCTAAGAACTCTAATCAATTGCTCAATCTATTGCATAGAAATGTCATTATCATGTCATCTGGTTGTAGTGTTAGTTCACTCGACCAGAAACCATCAGGTTGCAGTTTCGATCCCACAGTTCCTCGAACGTATTTGTGATCAGTGTGAAAGTGCCAATGCATCTGCCATCTTATACAAACGTTTGATGTAAAATGAGGAAGATTGTCACAGCATTAACATTTTACATCGAAATATGTAATATTTTTGTCTGTGGAAATCGAGTTATTACATAACAACAGTGATCTTTGAGTTTGAATTACATGTATGCTGTTTGAAAACAGCCTGCATCATTAGCGTTTTGATAGTCCAGTCGTTCAATAGTAACAGTGTAAGAGATGTTTCTATATGTGTTGACACGATTAAATTCACCATTGATGATGCTGATACCTTTCTATTATTTGTAATAAATGCCTTCAGTGGTATCGATAATAAACATATATAGTTAAAGACATTAACGCACTCTCATGGATGTCATGTTGTTTTACACCACTCGTGCCAGTAAAATTATGTTTCCCTTGCTCTTGCTCGGGACAAGATAAGTTTACAGCCTTTCGTGTTGTAAAAACATTATGACATCCCCACTTGGATATGAATCTCTATTTATTCGATTGTGGAGAACTTGTTTCACCATACCATAAAATAAGGTTAAGATAATTTACAATTACTAAAACTAAAATACCATAAAGACTTACAGCTGTTTGCTGACATACTGTCCAAACATACTTGGCTCTACAACTGATCAGACCTTAGATAAAATAATATATGAGGTTGAAACCTTACATTTTCTAAATCGATAATTTATAACCCCTTTATGCCAAGACGACTGTACACATATTTTGGGGCCACACCAGATCTACAACTTATAATCCCCATCTGCCAAGCTGTCGACGAAGAAGACGACACATGTTGATTTTGTTACCTGTGGTCCTTTTTTAAGATCACAGATTCCAATGGGAAAAAGTCTTAACACACGATAAAACAATAGTTTTAGACGGCATGTCATCTTTATAAGACAATATGTTTTAGACGGCATGCCATGTTTATAAGACAATATTTTAGACGGAATACTGTCTTTTTGTAAAGAGACGGAAAGCCGTCATTTATTCATAAAAATAATTTAAATTTCAAATAAGGATGTCTCCATTTTGACAATAAAGACGGCATGCCGTCCAAATTATTTAAAGATGGCATGCCGTCAAGAATTATGTTTTTATTAGACGGCATGCCGTCTGTTATCACAAAATATGCCCATTTATTAAAAGAAATGATTATCTTAATAAAAGAAATGATAAACATGTTTTTGAATATCCCTATGCTGTATTATCTTATCTTTGAGTATGCACTCTTTGAGTTAATTCCTAGGCACAGATATATCGATAAAATAACTACCACTCCTCACTCTGCTTTTCAATGTTTTTGTCAATTTCTCTGGTCTGAAAGAGAGCGTCCATCTTTTTGTAGTTCAGATCATCAGAGGGAAGGGGGCATTTATTGTTTCCAAAATAGTATGGCTTTGTCTGATCCTGTGTTTTCTATAGGCTTGAATGAATGGTTAAGCTATGTTATGGTGTTTTAGACGGCATGCCGTCTAAAATCAAGGACGGAAAGCCGACGGGTCCCTGACTGATAGAGTTATCGTTTCTGGTGAAGACGAAAAAGCGAAACAAGTTTACAGACGGACGAATGAAAAAGCACAGGCTAGATACGAAGCATCTGTTTCAAATAAAAAAAATAGAGCCATGGGCTCTGTAGCTCATCAGGGTTTATATTGTTTGATGATGAAGACAGAAACATATTGTCTCAATATAATGCATAATTCCTAGCCCTGACAAATCTTCGTCTTGAAAGTGAGAGAGAGCACTCAGCAAGGTCAACACACAGGAGATTATGCAATATGCTGACCCCTTGGCTCTGGTTACAAGCCAGCTGTGCTTTTACCGCCAAATTATGTAATAGCCTCTGCCTTGCACAAAACACTGGCATCACTGATCTAACTGTATAAGGCTTAGAGAGAACAGACAATGTGATGAATCTCATGGTACATAGTACAATTTAGAATCACCTTGGCTAAATAATCTGTGCACAATTTTATCGGTTCTTAGCCTTTTCATCCAAACATCTAAACATTCTGAACGCAATATTCCTTCTAGTTTATTCTGGAGAAGAAGATGAAAATAGATTTTTATGTTTTGTTTATTAGGGAAAATTTGATTGAAGTGCCATAAAATATCAGTTCAAAATTCAATTTCAAAGGGGTTTTTTTAGGCTGTGGCCCATATTTGGGGTCACAGGATCACCAAATTTACAAGTTAGAAACCCCATTGGCTAAAGAGTTTGCACACAATATTACAGCCTTCTAGGTCTTTTTGTTTCAGAGAAACTGATGAAAACAGGAGTTTAGATAATGGCATGTGAGGCCCTTATTTGGGACCACAGGGTCACCAAATCTACAATTTAGAATCTCCATTGGCTAAAGACTCTTTACACAACATGACAGCCTTCAAGGTCTTTTTGTTCTGGAGAAGAAAATGAAAATAGTCTTATCTTATCATTTCATCACCAGTCATATGCAGTTCACTTATCTCATGTAAAATAAAAGAATTCTTAACTCCTCTTCAATTTATTCCTTTGTGGCTTGTCACAATATTCAGTTCATAGGCTATTCAATAGTTCTCATTTCACATTGATTACATCAATTTGAGAAACATGTCCACAATGTAGATTGTAATCTTAAGTCGACACATATTTCACATTCCTTCTGAACAAGATTAACTGCAAAGTTACTTTTTTTTACTTAATTCTGCATTTCTCAAACCCAAGTTAGGACTCACATATCTAAAAGATGAGATGACTCTCTCTCAGGTATTTTATTAGGGAAAATTTGATTGAAGTGCACATAAAATATCAGTTCAAAATTCAATTTCAAAGGTTTTTTTTAGGCTGTGGCCCATATTTGGAGTCACAGGGTCAACAAATTTACAAGTTAGAATCCCCATTGGCTAAAGAGTTTGCACACAATATTACAGCCTTCTAGGTCTTTTTGTTCCGGAGAAACTGATGAAAACAGGATTTTAGGTAATGGCCTGTGAGGCCCTTATTTGGGGTCACAGGGTCACCAAATCTACAATTTAGAATCTCCATTGGTTCAAGACTATTTACACAACATGACAGCCTCCTAGGTCTTTTCGTTCTGGAGAAGAAGAAGAAAATAGAATTTTAGGTCATGGCCTGTGAGGCCCTTATTTGGGGTCACAGGGTCACCAAATCTACAATTTAGAATCTCCATTGGCTAAAGAGTCTGTACACAACATTTCAGTCTTCTAGGTCTTTTCGTTCTGGAGAAGAAGATGAAAATAGGTTTTTAGGTTATGGCCTGTGAGGCCCTTATGTGGGGTCACTGGATCACTAAATCTACAATTTAGAATCCCCATTGCCCAAGGAGTCTGTATACAAAATTTCAGCTACCTAGACCAAGTGGTTCTGGAGAAGAAGTCGAAAAAGCGAAAAGTTTACGGACGGACGCCATCCCATGCCATAAGCCCATCGGGCCTTTCAGGCCTGATGAGCTAATAAATAAAATTAAGTAATAAACAAGCGACAATAACGGGCTTTTGCTGATAAATGTTCATGATCAATCAGAAGTGTTTAAGTTTTTTAGTTCATTGATTTGTAAAACTGCAATTAGAGAGCAACGTTAATATTACCAAAACATGTAACTACTTTCTAATCATTATGTGACTGCTCCTCATCCGTTCTTTCCCTCTCTCATATACAGGGTAAACTATTAAACTTAAAAGTATTTATAAACTTTACCATTCTCTCCCCGTGACATCCTGGAAACCAGGGGCACTTTGTTTCGCTCGCTTCACTTTGAAACTGAACTGAACTGAACTTTATTCAAAAACTCTGCAAACACAGCATAAGAGGTACATAGAACATATGTGTCCACTTTTGGCAAAATTAGGGATTACGTTCAATTTAATAACTAAGTGGATTAGTGTATTAAGCGGATTAGGATTAGTTGGCATAGTGACATGACACAAACATGTGTAAATACATCGTATAACATCTTATGTCATGTCATGTTTGTACATTTATTGACTTAAGCAAACGTTTCCAGTAATATAGAAAGCACATGAATGTTGAACAAATATCATATGTGTAAGCATTCAAAAGCATAACATTCCTATTTTCAATTTTTGAATATCCGTGCATATATACTGTGTTTATTGCTGGATTTACATATTCAGTTATTGGTATTTAAATTTGTTTATTATCATAATGTATGTTACATGTTATAATGTATAAATCATGTCAACGTCACGGGGAGATATTTATATGGTGACCATTTATATAAGGGCGACCATGTTTATCGATTCCCTTTCCATGTACCATCTGGGAAAAAATACCGTTTAAATCATTGGCGATGTACTGAATGTCTACCTGAACGTTTGCCATGGCAGAATGACTTGTGTGTGTGTCTTGATAAAGACAAGTGCCATGATATTATCTTAAACTTCATCAATATTAACGATTAGTAGGCCTAGTTCTTTTCACAAATTATCGTTAACGCTCGTAGATCCCTCTATTGTTCCTCGCCTTGGTGAATCTTGTCTTTATTATACCCCCGCCTTACAGCGTAAACTGTACATGCTAGCATCACCAAACTTCATACACATGTCAACCATGATTCCTAGTTGTGCCTTTTGAGGGTTAGAACTATTTCTGAATTTCATATTTTTCGGTTTCCATGGAAACGTGACTAAAAAGCGACTCTTTGAGGAAGTCATTTTGTGCGGAGCAGATCTCCAAAACTATGCATGCTAGCTTCACCAAACTTCATTCAAATGTCAACCATGATCCCTAGTTGTGCCTTTTGAGGGTTAGAACTATTTCTGAATTTTGATTTTTGCGGTTTCCATGGAAATGTGACTAAAAAGTGACTCTGTGAGGAAGTCATTTTGTGCAGAGCATATCTCCCAAACTATACGTGCTAGCTTCACCAAACTTCATACACATGTCAACCATGATCCCTAGTTGTTCCTTTTGAGGGTTAGAACTATTTCTGAATTTTGATTTTTACGGTTTCCATGGAAACGTGACTTAAAACTGACTGTGAGGTAGTCATTTTGTGCAGAGTATATCTCCAAAACTATGCATGCTAGCTTCATCAAACTTGATATACATATCAACCATGATCCCTAGTTGTGCCTTTTGAGGGTTAGAACTATTTCTGAATTTTAATTTTTATGGTTGCCATGGAAATGTGACTAATAAGTGACTATGAGGAAATCCTTTTGTGCGGACCCTTTGTCCAACACTATTCATGCTAGCTTCATCATATTTCATGCGCATGTCAACTATGATCCCTAGTTGTGCCTTTGAGAGTTATAACTTAATTAATTTTCAAATTTATTATTGAACATAGACCTATAGATGTGTCTTTTGCTGATGATGAAATTTGTAAGTAAGGGAGAAGCGGGGATATGTGAGTTATACTCGCTTCTTTACTTGTTAGAAAAGTGGGCACTCTGGGTGGCAACCTTTGAAACATCACCCCTGGATGTTTAGGTGGCAAAAGGCTCGATGCGCGCTAAATATAACTACCAATCACATAAAAGTCTATGGCTTTTTTTTTATAGAACCAATCAGCGCTTTCCTTTTATACACGCTCCTCCCCTTGGAGTTTACGAGTGCAACAATGACTGCCGTTCGTTATGACACCGAGGCTTTATTTTCAGTACGTTATTGCATTATTTCACCTTTTCGGTGTATATTGTTCATTGCATATATGTATCATAAATTTGTTGGCAATCTATAACATCTATAACAACACATTATGTTGTCCTAAATCTATCATGTCATTGCGTTAATTTTATGTTTTATGATATATTATAAATGTTTGCAGATTATTTATGCGCGAATGTTTGTCATTGTCATGACGAAAAATGCTTCTGACATTCAAACCGAGTGGTAATCAGCTCACCCACGAAATACAAATTCAATATCGCTTTCTAGGAGCAAATAGTACGTGTCAATTTTGAAGAATATTTCTTTTCTCATACTTTTTTTTTCTGAAACAGATAATATGACGAGTCCTCACCCTATTTTTAACACTAATATGGATGAAAATTTTGATCCTACAGCATGAAAATACGACATGGTAACCCCAATTTTTAGACGAAATTGAAAAGAATGTTGTTCCTATAGCTGTGTTTGGTGGGAGGGGGGTGCTTTGATACGTTTTTAATACGTTTCAAAATTCGGAAAGTTGTTTAACAGGCTTGAATGGCATGACATTGCGTCAGGCGTCCGTCCGTCCGTCTATAAACTTGTCCCTTCTTCGACTTCTTCTCAAGAGCCACTGGCTCCAGCGGGCTGAAATTGTAGGTACAGGCACCATCGTCAATAGGGGACTTAAATCATAGATGTGGTGACCCCGTGGCCCTGTAAAATCTATTTTCATCTTCTCAAGAACGAAAAGGCCAAGAAAGCTGAAATATTGTGTGCATACTCCTTAGCAAATGGGGATCTTAACTTGCAGAGTTTGTGGCCCGGGTGGTCCTCAGATGCCATGGCCCAAAAAACCTATTTTAGGCTTTTTCTCCAGAAGTAAGAGCTAGAAAGTTGAAATATCTACTCCTAGGACATTTGGGATTGAAATTGTACATTTGGTGACCATGTGACCCCTAGTAAGGGCAACATTGGCCACTCCTGAAAACTTTTATAGCTCATCAGACCTGACCTCAAAAACCTATTTCGTCTTTCTTCTCTAGAACCAGCTCTGTAGTGACTACAGACAGTTGGCATCTCGTGTACATACTCCTACTGTCACTCCTTAGATCATGGATATCTTGATTAATAAGGGCCCAAGGAACCACAGCATTAAAACCTATTTTCGTCTTATTCTACAGAACCACTGATTCCAGAGAACTGGAATCATTAGTACAGTTAGCTTGGCAAGCGGAGATTCTGATTCATATATTTGGTGACCTTTTGATCCCTAATAAGGTCCTCAGGGGCCACAAACTCAATGATTATATTTGTCTTTTTCTCCAGAACCAGTAACTCTAGAGAGTTGAAGTTCTGTGTACAGGCACCTTGGCAAGTAGGGATTATAATTTATAGATTTGGTAACTTTTCGGTGTCATGGTTTTATGATCTTCTACAGAATGAAAAGTCTTTGTATTGGTCTCTTGGATTATGAATTGTAATTTTTCAAACAATATGTCTAGTGTTTATTTAAAACCTGATTTTCGACATCATTTTCGATGCTATTTCAGGATTAATTCTGATCGAACAGAGATATGAATGTTCTTTCTCAGGCTCTGGAACAAGTCAAACTTGTCGACTTTATTTCAATCCTATTTTATTTCCAATTTATCGTGACTTCCGTTGTCTTGTCTGCAAATATTGAAGCCCATACAGGGCCTGAGTACCCTAACACACGCACTCAAAAAATCCAAATTGTTGCCATTATGTACTAATCGTGGCCTAGTGTAAACGCAGCATATGCAGATTAAACATTTGTAATGATTATTATCCGAAATATTAAGAACAAAAGCACTAGGAATATGATACATGCTAACTTTCAACTTTCTCGCGTGTATAGGTCTCTGTCCCTTTCACAGCTAGGACATACTGTCCTTTCTCTCAAAATGATTGATTTCTATTATAATTTTTTTAAATTTCCGCCTTTAAAAATATGTTAACGGTGCTTATTTTATTCAGGTGCATGTTTCAGTTCAAACACATTTTCAAATGTTCATTTCTGATTTGATCAAGGTACAATTTGGTGTATTTTCTTGACATAAAATCGATTTTTTAACAGCCACACCTGTGTCAACTGACATTTTTTGACCTCAAAAGCAAGGTCACGTGACATTTTTGTCTTCCAAAGCAAGGTCACGTGACTTTTGTTGGTCCCAAAGTAAGGTCACGTGACTTTTTTTGCCCCAAGGTAAGGTCACGTGATTTTTTTTTTGCCCCAAAGCAAGGTCACGTGATTTTAAATTTCAATATTCAGTGAAACACTGTAAATCCCATCCAAAATGAATACAATTTTCGTGGCAACAAGGTATGTCACGTGACCTAACACAGCAGTGCAGGGTTATAAGATCGACCAATCAAAGCACTCACTTCGGCCACAAACCCACGTGGCTGTCCATATTTGAAGGGGGTTGAGGACAAAATGAACAAATTTGATCCCCTATGGGCAAGGTATCTCTCCATAAAATTTCAGCTTGGGGGTGAATCAGTTTTGGAGGGCTCTGTAGCTCATCAGAGTTTATTTTGTTTGATGATGAAGACAGAAATATGTTGTCTCAATATAATGCACAATCCCTAACCCTGACAAATCTTAGTCTTGAAATTGAGAGAGAGCAATCAGCAAGGTCAACACACAGGAGATTATGCAATATTCTGACCCCTTGGCTCTGGTTACAAGCCAGCTGTGTTTTTTGTGTTTTACCGCCAAATTATGTAATAGACTCTTGCTTGCACTAAACACTGGCAGCACTGATCTAACTTATAAGGCTTAAAGAGAACAGACAATGTGATGAATCTCATGGTACATAGTACAATTTTGAATCGCCTTGGCTAAACAATCTCGGTTCTAAGCCTTGTCATCCAAACATCTAAACATTCTGAACAAAATATTCCTTCTAGTTTGTTCTGGATGAAAACAGGATTTTAGGTAATGGCCTACGGGGCTCTTATTTGGGGCCACTGGGTCACCAAATCTACAATTTAGAATCTCCATTGGCTAAAGACTCTTTACACAACATGACAACCTTCTAGGTCTTTTCGTTCTGGAGAAGAAGATGAAAATAATCTTATCTTATCATTTCATCACCAGTCATATGCAGTTCACATATCTCATGTAAAACAAGAGAATTAGTGAGCAAAGCTCACTTATGATACCCCCGCTTTTACATTAACATTGGTCAAAGAGAAATGTTTGAAAATAGCAAAAGGGTATCAATGTTTAAACTTTTGTATGAAAAGACCATAACATATATTATTAAAGCAGAGTAAGTATAACACCTCTAAGCATGTTTTAGAAGTAAAAGTCAAAGTGGTTCCGTAACATTTGAACAACTAGAAGAGCGTTTGCGGGACACCGCAAAAGCAGAGCAGCTCCGAAACTTTGGGTCTCGCCTTTCCCTGTTCCGCCTTCTCCTCAGCATAAATAAAATGGGATTTTTTTTGGACCAAAATTTTTTCATTATTCAAGTTATTCTAACAAGTTGAATCATCACTGGGGTCACTTTTCACAAGTTTGTTCTTAAAACCTATTTCTGATTTCAAAATTGGATCAAAGGATTAACATGGCCTGAACCAATATCTCATGACCTTGACCTTGACCTTAGACCTTCAAGGTCACACCATCACTGATTACTTTTCATTGTGTATAACAATCATGCAATGACTCAAAGTGTTCATTGTTAACATAAGGCATATTCACAATAGCATGCTTAAGTTGTGACCTTGCTGTGACCTTGACCTTTGACAGAACTTAGCGAAAACTTTTTCAAATCTTGGTCTATCTCCATAGTTGATATACCAAATAAGAGCCTGACAGCACAAAAACGTTTGAAGTTATCATGTTTACAAGGATTATTGTAGTAATTAAAGCACTCATGACCTTGACCTTTGACCTTGAATGTGAACATGTCAAAATCATTTACCAGATTTATAAGAAAGAAGCTATGTATATGAGGTGTTAATACCTTCTTGGAAACAAGTAGTATTTGAGTTATGAGCGGAACCAAAAGTGTGACCATAGACGCGCACACAAAGACGCTTAAAAGTGGAAAATCTGAAAAAATAATCATGGAATCTGAGGGAAACATAGAAAAGGCACATCTAGGGACCATAAAGTGTACATGTATAAAGTTTCATAACAATTGAACAAGTAGTATTTGAGTTATGAGCGGAACCAAAAGTGTAAGCATAGACGCGCACACAAAGACGCTTAAAAGTGGAAAATCTGAAAAAATAATCATGGAATCTGAGTGAAACATAGAAAAGGCACATCTAGGGACCATAAAGTGTCCATGTATAAAGTTTCATAACAATTGAACAAGTAGTATTTGAGTTATGAGCGGAACCAAAAGTGTGACCATAGACGCGCATACAAAGACGCTTAAAAGTGGAAAATCTGAAAAAATAATCATGGAATCTGAGTGAAACATAGAAAAGGCACATCTAGGGACCATAAAGTGTACATGTATAAAGTTTCATAACAATTGAACAAGTAGTATTTGAGTTATGAGCGGAACCAAAAGTGTTCCGGACGGACGGACGGACGGACGGACGCAAGGACGCGCTGAGCGCTATATACCCCCGACTACTTCGTAGCGGGGGTATAATAAAAGAATTCTTAACTCCTCTTCAATTTAGTCCATTATGCCTTGTCACAATTTTCAGTTCATAGGCTATTCAATAGTTCTCATTTCACATTGATTACATCAATTTGACAAACATGTCCACAATGTAGATTGTTATCTAAAGTAGACATATATTTCAAATCATTGTGATTGAAGTGTCATAAAATATCAGTTCAAAATTCAATTTCAAAGGGTTTTTTTAGGCTGTGGCCCATATTTGGGGTCACAGGGTCACCAAATTTACAAGTTTGAATCCCCATTGGCTAAAGAGTTTGCATACAATATTACAGCCTGCTAGATCTTTTTGTTCCGGAGAAAAAGATGAAAACAAGATTTTAGGTAATGGCCTGTGAGGCCCTTATTTGGGACCACAGGGTCACCAAATCTACAATTTAGAATCTCCATTGGTTCAAGACTATTTACACAACATGACAGCCTCCTAGGTCTTTTCGTCCACGAGAAGAAGAAGAAAATAGAATTTTAGGTCATGGCCTGTGAGGCCCTTATTTGGGGTCACAGGGTCACTAAATCTACAATTTAGAATATCCATTAGCTAAAGACTCTATACACAACATGACAACCTTCTAGGTCTTTTCGTTCTGGAGAAAAAGATGAAAATAATCTTATCTTATCATTTCATCACCAGTCATATGCAGTTCACATATCTCATGTAAAATAAAAGAATTCTTAACTCTTCTTCAATTTAGTCCTTTATGACTTGTCACAATTTTCATTTCATAGGCTATTCAACAGTTCTCATTTCACATTGATTACATCAATTTGACAAACATGTCCACAATGTAAATTGTTCTTTCAAGTCGACATACATTTCAAATAAAGTGAAAGAAGTGCACATAAAATATCAGTTCAAAATTCAATTTCGACAGGTTTTTTTGGCTGTGGCCCATATTTGGGGTCTCAGGGTCACCAAATTTACAAGTTAGAATCCCCATTTGCTAAAGAGTTTGCATACAATATTACAGCCTTCTAGGTCTTTTTGTTCCGGAGAAAAAGATGAAAACAGGATTTTAGGTAATGGCCTGTGAGGCCCTTATTTGGGGTCACAGGGTCACCAAATCTACAATTTAGAATCCCCATTGGCCAAGGAGTCTGTACATATAATTTCAGCTCTCTGGAGTCATTGGTTCTGGAGAAGAAGATGAAAATAGCTTTATAGCTTATGACCCCTGTGGCCCTTATTTGGGGTCACATGGTCACCAAATCTACAATTTAGAATCCCCATTGGCCAAGGAGTCTGTACATAAAATTTCAGCTCTCTGGAGTCATTGGTTCTGGAGAAGAAGATGAAAATAGCTTTTAAGGTTATGACCCCTGGGGCCCTTATTTGGGGTCACAGAGTCACCAAATCTACAATTTAGAATCCCCATTGGCCAAGGAGTCTGTACCTAACATTTCAGCTCTCTAGAGTTATTGGTTCTGGAGAAGAAGTCGAAAAAGTGAAAAGTTTACGGACGGACGGACGGACGGACGCCATCCCATGCCATAAGCCCATCGGGCCTTTCAGGCCTGATGAGCTAAAAATGTGAACAATTTACTGACGAAGGATGGATGTCGGACAGCGGTCCATGCCATAAGCCCATCTGGCTTTTCAGGCCCCATGAGCTAAAAATGAGTGAGTGAGTTATTGTTTAACGCCGCTTCGGTATTGCAGCCATTAGCGGCGATTTAAGTAAAACAAAGAAGATACATGTGACACTAGTTTATTAGCTATGGGGATGTACTGTCACAATCTAACAGACGGACTGTATCTTGCGTACAACATTTAGTGTAAGCACTATCATACTGGGCAGTGCCATCTACCTGCAATACCAATTTTGTCTGACAAAGTTCACTTTAAAATATTGCAATGTGAAATCTTTAAATTTGAAACATAATACTTAATAATAATAAAAACAATCCTTAAAATAAAATGTTTCAACATAATGATTTATATCAAGAAAACAGAAAATTATTATAGACATTTATGTTTTAGATAATAAAGATGATTTGGAATAACATCTATAAATCCCTTATGAGCTTTGAATTACAATTATAGTCGTGAGCCAGTAACTGCAGAACTACGTGGCTCCCAATATTTCTTTTTAAAATCTATGGCTGAATAAATATGAGGGATTACATAGCAGAGAATATGTTATTGAGTGTGGTTACCATGGTAACCAACGGATGACAAGGAATGTAATATATGGCTGAGAAAGCATTATTTACAAAACAATTGTTTATAAGTAAGTTCATATCTATATACATTTGATCCCAAATTACGAAGGATAACGTCAGTCAAGTAAAAGCCAAGCAGAAATCATAGCTCCATTTCATAACATAATAACTTCATTCATAAAGAAAAAGGAATACACGTGTCCTAGTTGAAGATTCTAATATTCGAGTCAAATCTACAATGCTGCTAGAAATGCAAATACATCTTAATAACAACAATACATATTGACATCCAGTAGTCATTGCACTTGTTATATAAAACAATACAAATACTAGTTTTGACAAAGACTTTATATATTTCAAGTCGCAGGACATCCAATTTCAGCGATGTTCCTGTCTGGAGAATTAGGTTTCTTTTACAATTGCAATAGGTAGTTAGACCAAATGCAAAATGAACATCTGTCCACCTAGAAACAACATCGCAGTTCTGCGACACACCACAAATATACTACCAACTTTAATTTGTTTCAATTTCAGAGACAATGCAGCTAGTCTAATCTCAAAGTCAAGGCAACACACATATTACAAGGTACTCTTAACAATGTAATCTTAACCATGATAAAATAAATGTCATACATAAAAGGCGAAACTAATGAAAGAAAC
Source organism: Gibbula magus (assembly GCA_936450465.1). Classification (NCBI taxonomy): domain Eukaryota; kingdom Metazoa; phylum Mollusca; class Gastropoda; order Trochida; family Trochidae; genus Gibbula; species Gibbula magus. The sequence goes on from OW388305.1 coordinate 2,687,560, forward strand.
TTAAAGCACAATTCATAACAACCCTCTGCAACACTGAACTTCAAGTTCAGCAACCCATCAAGAGTTATGTCCCTTTGAGAAGAAACCTGACCAAATCAATTTCAAAACAGATTACCTAAAACAACACATTTCTACATATTTAAGATTTTTCTACAAAATATAGCATTAATATCATAAGTATGACATTCATTTACAAGATGTTGCCAAGTTCATATTAAGAATATTTGGCCTTCATAAATGTTCTTCACTTCTAAATTTCCTTTTACACTTGTACATAATTGTGAGTCAACAGCGCCTCTATTCACAACCGATCGTTGACCAATAGATGTAACACTATATAATTACTTTCAGCATTCATTTTTGAGGAGGCTTTCTTCCTATGTCAAGGATCTCTGGATGTTACAATTCACACGAAAATTGCAAATACATCCTTCAACAGGCTTTGCACATTCGCTTGAACTACTGTCCTGAAACTCAAACTCAATGTTATAACTGTAAGCTATGGCTACCCGATACCTCAAAGGTTTAGTGCAAGTAGGTATCAGTATTCAAAATTTATCTTTATCTAACAAAACCCATTATCAACTCTGTAAACCTACCATTAACAAAGTTTTTGATGTTTTATATCCATAGAGAAAAAAACTTAACTATCTTCACTAACATTTCTTTCCATGAGACTATGCTAAATTACGACGTTATCTATTTAATTGATTATCCTAGTGCTGATGGTCTCTCAGCATCTCGTCTCGTAGAGTCCGCTGCGCCCGATGTATCTCACCCACTTGATGACATCATGGTCGCTGTAGTTCATCTTAGACTCAAACACCTTCAAGTATCGAACCTTGAATCCAGACGGGGCGAACGGAACCTGCATCAATATCAAATTGTTATTAAAACATTGATATGTGTACAAATAATCCTCGAATTATATAAATCAACCTTGAATCTAGGCTCATTAACAAAACAGGGAACCGGGAGTTTAGCAAATACTCTACTGTATTATAAATGGATGAAACAGTACACTTAACATTTGTCTGTTACTTCATGCATTAAAGGATTCTTGATCCAAAGCTGAATGTGCTATTCACCTCAAAGTTCATGGAGATAGGAGGCCTGGTCCACTTCTTCTTATCATTTGTGTTGAGCAGCTCGATCTCAGCGCTCAGCTGACATTCCTTCATCCCGCCCATGCGCTTGATCCTGAGAGAGAGAGAAATGTTAATTTAAATGTCGGCTGTGTTACAAGCATACATTAACATTGATATATAATATCAAAAGTATAACATACAGCCATGTTTAACATACTGGACACTATAAAATACATGACACTGTTACATTCAAGCCACACTCACAAGGAACCTCATCAGATACCCATGTGTCAATATTTTGTTGTTTATTAAGTTTCAACTTCATGAGAAGATAATTGCAAATCATTTGCTAAAAATGTTGATTTCAGTTAACAGAGATCGAGGAAAGAAAAATTAATAAAGGGCCAAGGATGAATCTCCATTGTGTGTAAACCTGATCCAGCTTGTGTGAGATCACATGTTACATTGTTCATATTGGTCAAATCTAATTATCATAACGCTATTATATTACCACTTAATGATTTTACATTGCTCTGACAGCATTAAAAACACAGCTAATGTCAAAGTTGTTGACATCAAATAGTGTTGTCCTCAGATAGTAAGGTAAAAGTACAGTAAAAAAGATCTCAACTCAATTTGAGTAAAAATGTACTTGGCAAGCCTTGGATCAATTTAATCAAATCATGTTGAAATATATTTTATGTCAAAAAGACACTTTTTATATATCATCTGTACAGATCTCAAGATTGTTGACTTTATTTTAACTCACTTCCAGACAATGGCATTTTCACTGGCCTTGTACTTTGCCTTGCCCTTCATACAGATGACTTGTACACCACTGGTGTTGAGTGGGGTTGGGATTCGAACCTGGACAATGTCAACAGAGGTCACTATTCACATGTGATATAGAATGTGAGAAAATAACTTTTACAATGAAAAACATGTGGTCTTGGTTCTTCAAGGAAGATGTTTAAAAAAACACACAGGAACAATGTGTCAGTTTAGCTCAGTTAGTAGTTTGTCAACTCAGCAGATGGAAGGAGGACCTGAGAATATGTTTTCTTACTGTAATGATGAGTAAAAAGAGCATGAAACACAAATGCAATTTGCATGCAGACAATAAGGTTATTATTATCATTATGACTACAAGACCAATGTAATAAGTACATGTATATATCATTATTACTACATTCAAAGAAATCTTTCAGAGAGACATACCTCGACTTTCTGTGCAAGAAGAGAAGGTTTGAAGTTGGACTTCACAACAACCTTCACCTCCATCTTCTGTCTGCCCACCTCGCGTACCAGCGGAATCACACGGAACGGCAGGCTGATGTCCTTGGTTGTTCGGTATCTGTACAAGGAATAGTGGCAAGAATGTCAATTATTTGCTCAAATACCGAACTACCTTAAAACTTGATGCCAGGTTTCTATTTTTATAAACTGTCTGGACGTCTAATCGAGGCAGGCTTCTATTCAAGGCAAGCGTATATTTCGCAAAAAGGTTTGTAGAGACGACTATGATAAGAAGCATTTTCTGGAATTAAAATTTGGTTTACCGGGTGTTTAATTAAAGCAGGCTTATTTTTTTCAGAGAGGTCTGTGTAATGGCATCTATTCAAGGAAGAATTCTATTTAAGGCAGACGTCTAATTAAGGATTTACAGTACATTCAAATGGTTTAAATCAAATGACAAGTTGTACAACAATGTCACTTGTTAAATATTCTGCAACCATCTATGATCATCTAAGTTTGACATTCATTATCAAACTCACTTCCTGACAGAGGCACACTTTACTGATTGTCCTTGTGTGCAGGTACATGAATATATATAGCTCCCAGGGTCAAGAGTTCTCTCCCTTGTAATGAAAATCCTTTGGAAGTCTTTCAAAACAAATTGCTTTGTTTGTAAATTTCATATTGTATTTATCTGTAACCAAGTATTGTAAAAAGTTCACTTTGTGCCCTTAAAGGAGTGAGCGACTTTGTCAGGAGATTATTGTACCTCATAAGTTCAAACTCTCCGTCTGGCGGGATGAAACTGATACTGTGTTCCGTCTCGAACTTGCTCAGCTTGACACACTGATGGAACTGACAGTCGTCGATAGCAATGGAGGTCTTCCCTCCACTCCCAAAGTGGCTGCAAAACACACCATGTGGATAATATACTCACTTATACACTGGTTAGAAGTATAGCAATACCAATCGAGCATAACTTCAGAGGCATATATATCCAGATAGGGGTACAGGGGGTATACCATCCAACAAACACAATCATTAACATTTCAGGTATTGGGAAAGGCAGGGGCCACGGGCCATTTTGCACATTTGAATGAAAAAGTGGCCCATATAAATTTCTAATTTTACAATTGCTACATAGGGGAATGGCTCATTTAAAATACCAAAAATGATTAAGAACCCTAAAAATGGCCCATTGTCAAAGGTGTCTTTCCCAATCCCTGATATTTGAAACATTTTGCATGTAATTTGGATCAAATTAATCCCTCCCTTTACACTTTAGGAACCCCCATGTAAAAAATCTGCCAATAGCAAGTGCTCACAGGGTTTTCATAAATTAAAATAACTTTGAGTTTGAAAATAGAAATTTATTTGGTGAACTACTGAGCAAATATTTCATAAGTGTCCAACAAACAAAGGACATTATTCAGGAACACAGACTAATCAAGGACATATTAGTGTAGGAAACTCCTAAAGCAAAAATGTAAAATAGAGTTACCTGCCCCTGCTTGCAGTATCGTCAAGACTGCTCTTCCCCTTGCTCTCCATCAAGAGTTTGTCGTTGATGCCAAACTTACACTCAGGCATCCCGCTAAGATAACTCTTCATCACGATACGACCGGCAACATGCGCACTCAGGACCTGGCCTGAAAAATGCAAATACACTCAGTTAGCAAGCAGGTATTATTACACAAGTAACTGTCAAATGATTTCTACACAACAAGTGTCAAATGACTGCTACGAACCAAGTCTCGTACGACTTCTTAAAACCATGTGTCTAGTAGGACTTCTACTTTCCCTGCAGCATGAGAGACTAATGAAATATAACCGAGTTACAATAGAAAATTTGAAGTCTCTTCGGGAAAAGAAGTTGTTGAAGAGTTGGGCTTTAGGTGAGGTGAGTTGGGCTTTAACGCTGCTTTCAAAAGTATTTCACTTACATCATTGCTGCTATTCATTGCAGGGAGAAAGATCACAATGCCATTGTGGCTATGCATTCCGGTGAAACCTATGAGCATCAACTAAAACTAGCAAACCATGGGTAGTTCTGTGCTGAGATTCTGTGTAGCATTGCACCACACCACCCACAATTATCAAAGCAGCAAACCAAGCTCAACAAGATGATGAGTCTGACCTTGTGGTGACATGAGGAGGTTGACGGACTCCAGCACGTCGAGGAAGAGTTCATTTCGGCGGTACTTGATGCCCTCTCTCCGCCACCCTATCTGTCCCGTCACCTGGGACGTGATCTGGGCAGTCTCTTCCTTCGTCTGTCAACAGGTCACAGTGGATAAATATACACAGGATATACTAGATCTTCAATGTAATACCATCAATCATTCATAAGTTTCATAAAAATGGTATGATATGAAAGGATTGTATTTATTACAAAGATTAATAAAAGCAAAACAGATGACCACTTGATGAAGTAGAGATTTCAATGAGTCAAGTAGTGAGTGAGTGAGTGAGTGAGTTGTTGTTAAACGCCGCTTCGGCAGTATTGCAGCCATTAGCGGCGAGATATTTAATTTATTAGCCTAATTTAAAAAAGAAAATTGCTATTGAAAAACAGAACACGGCACGAAGGCCGTAAAAACATCAGCGTATTATCACAAGTTGAATAAAAGCTGATAATGAAAAGTTTAAATTTATAATTTGTCAATAAGGTGTATAGCCTTCAAAAAATCTAAAACACGATGCTCACCGAAATGAGTAAAAACTTGATTGATTGAAATAGAAGGATAAAAAGTTTCCCTGATATGTGCAGTGACCCAACAATGAGTCAAGTATGATTGTGCCATAGTAACACTGACGTTACAATTGTTTGCAATGTAATACATGTAGCGTTATTATACAAGTTAGATATTGCTATGTGAATATTACAGTGCAGTATCTGCCGAACAGTGTTAAATCCTTAATATTCAATGAGTGCTTGTGTCAATCTATAATTATGAAATTAATTCCTGAATATTGGTATTAACAGCCAGAGAGACGGCACATTCAAGCTTAGTAATCCTAGTTTGATACAGGTACGAATATAATGTTGTTGTCAAAGTAGAGAAATTGAGTTTGATAAAATTTAAATTTGACAGATAAATATCTGCAAGCCTGACTGTAATTTAGATTACTTTTAGGCAAGAATTTTTACTTCCAAGCATTGCACCAGTTTGGAAGTTTAACCCACGGCTATGTCGTACCTGAGACTTGACGCCCTGTTGTGTGATGAAGGTCTTCAGAATGCCTGTATCAGTGTTCTGAGGGTATCCAAAGTCAAGGATTTCTGAAAATAGATAAGACACATATTATAAACAGAATGCTAATCAAGCATCAACTTTCATATGCAAAGCATAACTCGTGCCAGTCTGTATCACAATTAAGCTTTGCAGCATTTCCCAAACTTTTCCATTCTAGCAAATCAGAGTCCACAATGCATTTCAGGTGCATCACTCTGCTATCTAAGCACGGAAAAGAGAGAGAATAGCTGCAAGGATTAATTTAGGAGACTGGTGCGAGTAATGTCTTGCTGAGAGACGTTGATCAAATATATGATCAGCTAAGATGTAAATTTCTAGTATTCAACAAATCTCATTCAAGAGTTAAAGATATGAAGATATTTCAAGATTCAAGACATTCAATCATCAATAATATATGAACCGATTAAATCAACTCTGCATTGAAAATTCAACTAAACAGTTTAGCTACTTGAATCATTAAAGGTAAAATCTGGTCAGTCAGAAACCTCAGACTTTGAGATTTTCTAACTACTTTTTGACAAAGAAAGAGAATCATTTTCCCCCCAAGATGAACCACCTCCCTTTAAAATGAATGACCCTCATCCCTTCTTTTTTTCCTTTCACCTAAGAATCATAATACCTATGACACATACCATCAAGAATCTCATAAATCAACACAAAGTTGTTCTTGATATTATCCTCCGAGATTTTTCCGAAGTAAGATTGCATGACTTCCACCATCTTGTGAAGAAACTCAAACACCATGGCTGCGTTGACATTTTGCTTGGTGACGGCAGCAAGCCAGATGTTGGACTTCTTGATGTGAAAGAAGCTTGTTCTAGCAATATTGCTAACAGGTGATCTAACCTGCTGTCTCGCATGGATCACATTCACACGGAAAGCATCCACTGCATTACGTCTGAAGGAAAGGATAAAATAATGTTAAATTTAAAGGAAGGATTCTATTGGGGGACTTTTTGTGGACATAAAATTTGAGGGACTATTCTTGCGTTACAATACATGATATTAATACATGAATAAAACATGTCATCCATTTGAAATATATATATTACTGAGGATATGGTTTTTGGCGACTTAAGATCTGACAATCTGAAAAAAGAATAGCAAACAGGTGTGGATAGCTTTGCTGCGGCATTGTTGATGGGTCTGATGATAAATTACTTTTGGGGTGAAAAACAGATTTTATGATGCTTATTATTATTGTTACTTACCCTATATCATCTCTGAACACCCGGGAGATAAGGACTTCTCCCTTGTGATTGTATATAAACAATCCTCCAATCATCTTGTCACTTGCCCATCAACTGAACAGACATGATACATCAAGTATTAATTTATTATAACCATATTGAATAAACTGATCATGGCGACTAATAATGTCATTCCTTGATTAGGTTATTACAAGTAAGACAGGGTTACGCCCCTTTCCATTTGAACACTGACGACAGTTCGATCAGTAGGGCCTAGGAAAACAGCTACTCACAGAGTTTTCGCGTTGTCGAAAAATCTCCTTATCGTAACATTATCAATAACCAAGTGCAATAAGGCCGTATCGCCGTAGTTCAGGTATACCAAGGTTGAAGGACGTATTCATTCAGTTTCCCCAACCGGCACTGTCTGACATCACACTATAATTTATTCGATGTATTTGACCACTTTCCTTCACGATACTTTTGGCAATTTAAAATTTAATGGGATATTTAAAATACTATTTCAGTGAAGTAGCTGATAGTTTTTCTGAAGCAGCCAGACTGTTGTAATATCTCCAAAATCAAAATTATTACCTCGATCAGCAAGCTAGGGGAGGATCAGTCATGTCAATGGAGGAAATTCCCACAATGCCTAGCGGCTACTTCCTTAAATCAAAATAATGAAATATTACGAGTTTAATCACTTAATAAGATATTGAAGACTTAATATTTATAGATTTAAATGGATTTTATGTCTCTTTCTTTTGAATAAATACATTTTTCAAGGATCTTATGCGAGGCGATTCTGTACTGGGTTCTGTCTACAATAAAGCTGCCAAGAGAACGGTGCAAATCGAGCAGCGCAGTCAAGTGAGAAAGCAAGTTTAGAGATTGCGCACACGTGCTCGATCTCTTTTACTACAGACCGCCATCATGCCCGGAGTGAGTTGCAAGTGCTCGCAATAAATCGGCTCTATTAGACTTGATTGGCAATCATTGATACATTTATCCATTAGAAATACGTAAAACAGTTATTGTGAAAGAACGAAAACTACCGTTGAACCACACTTTTCGCTTTTAATTGCTTAACATATGCTACATTCAAGGGTATTCATCGGTGTTGGTCAAAATGGTTTATTAGCCCAGTACGGTTAGGAAACATAAGTGGCATGCTTGGATGCTTGTGTAGTCTAGGTGCAGTTGTACCACCGATTTATTCTGATGCTGAGTTACTTTATACTTTCTATATTTGAAAATGTTGGATATAGGATAATGAGTTTTGGAGATCTTGACAAGTCTCTGACCATATGGTAGGGTGCCCTAAGTTCGTTAGTATCCTAAGTTCGTGACGTCATTTACACATGTGCGCGCTCCATTATGACTCGCGCAAAATATCTGAAACGCCCGGACTATACACGGTATCACGGTTCCACGTTACTCCAATGCTTAAGCGAAAGTCCCGCCAGAGTTACCTCCCTTCGCTTTGCGAGTAAGCGACTTCCGGTTTCCATAGCCTTTACATTACGCGATTTATGTTTTGGTCAAAATATGTGATAAAAACGTCTAAATAAAAAAAAATTGCTACGAAAATGTCTTTGTGACCTCGTTGATGTCCAGTTTGTGCAGTTGTACTGCTTCTGGGTGCTCTAAATTTTAGTGATTACGAACTGCAAAAGTGCGTTGACAATCGAACTACAAGTTACAACTGTCACTGTCGGATGAAAACACCTATTAAAATTAGAATTTTCCAAAAATATCAAAATTATTAGTCGGACTCACTTCAAATGGCGGTATATTAACCTATTAAAAAATAAAATTGAACGATAATATGCTGGAGTGAACATGTAATCAAGATATAAGTAGGAGATGATAGCCTACCGTTATTTGACATTTAAAAATATTTTTCAACCGAGTGTCTTAAATTGTGTCAACTCATGGTAAATTCATGTAAACTATAGATAACTTGCACTATCACAGCTTGAAATTATTTCAATATAATATTAAATAATTTACAGACTCGTAGGCCTACCCGTTATAGAAGTTATAGAAGTTCTGAATTGATCAATGTAAAACTTTTAGCTTGATTTGAAATCATCTGCACTTGAAGTGCATACTTTTTAAGAATTAATTTTTCTGGGGACAATTTAACTTATGTCGTCCGATTTACCTACATGTGTACATTAAATAAAAATATTTCCCATATCAATCGCCATGTTTTCACAACTATGTAGGCCTATATATTTATATACGTTGATCAAATTACTGTCATTTCCTAGATAAACAATAGAGAATTAAATATCATGCAACTGTAACCAATATTATTCCTGACAAATTTGATAAATGTGAATAGGATCAGAATTGTTTAAAGAAAATGTATTTATTATATAAGTGTCGCCGTTTTCCAATAAGATCCCATGTTATTTTAGTGCAGCATAAACATTTTCATGTAATTCAATTTGTAATCTATAACATCTTATTATTATGTTTATAAATTTCGATTTAATTTTTAGCATGGTTTTGAAAAACGGCAAAATATTGACTGGGTATTTTTACAGTAACGTCACTTCCCCATTGCCACCATTCAATATGTAAGCAGACGTATAGGGTTGAAAATGGACATATCTCAGTAATCGTTTAGTTCAGTAACGTTCTATCCAAAATCAGAAATTTGGTACGTGTTGCTGAGTAGATACTAGATTTCCTGTTTCCATGTCAATTATCAGTAAAATATTTTGAAAATTGAGATAATTAAAATTACCCATGCTACACTGAAATAACATGGGATCTTATGGGAAACGGCGATTCTTGCAACACTTTTGGCACATTGCTGGCACGAGTTTGTATATTGATTTGCTTCTTACAAGACCGAAACTTACTTGTCTGTCGCTCGAAAGTTCAGTGCCGCACAGAGGAAGCGAGCCACAGTTACCTAGTCAATATTGTTTTAATTTTTTAATTTGATTCCACATTTGATGGGCCTATATTCCAAGTTTTCATACTAAAATTAAGCAGCCCCTGACTTTATTCAAGTGTAATGGTTACGTTTTCGATGAACGTCTGCAACGGATTATTTTAAAATCTGCATTGATATTACGGACAAAATAATTTTTTTGAAGATTGTTCTTTATTCAAGTTTCAAACATTATGCTCAAGTGTTGATCATTTATTCTTTGTGAAAGTAACATTTATTATCGTACTTAGTTGAAATTAATAAACTCACAGACATAAACCCGTAATCGAGACTATCATTTAGCGAATATAGAAATTGGAATAGTTATTGGTTATTATTAATCCTTGGAAGATATTTCTTATATCATAAAACGGAAATTCAGGTCCAACAATAACGGTAATATGTTTTAATAAGTTGGTTAGCACAGAAGAAACAGAAAGTATACAAACGTGTATTGCCGTTATATCTAAGGTATCTGTTACGATAACACAGGAAAATAAAAAAAACAACCATGGATGCACAATTTAAAAAAATATCATTTACTGGTTCTAAAATCTTATAAATGTTATTGAATCATATCTATAATTTTAAATAAAAATGGATATTCAGCCGGAATCAGTCCACAGTGCTCTTTCTTGCAGTGTTTGCAGTGGAGCTTTTATTCGACACACAATTTATGACATGTGGTTGTGCAGTCAATATTTTAGTTTCTTGATTCTGGATTTTACCTTTGTTTTTGGAAGCGATACTCAAACTGAGTGAATTATATAGTCCAGACTAAAGATATAGTCAATAAATAAAGTAAATAAATGATGCAAACAGTATTCAGACGGTGACGTTATTTCCATAGACTTGCATGTTAATTTAGTCTTGGATAAATAATTTTCATGAAATAATTTCTGGTTGGATCAGTCAAATTTTCCAGCTTGATTGAAAAACATCTCAGCTTGAAGTACATAATTTTTATTAAATTTTCTGACAATTTAGCAAATGTCATCCGATTTACCTACGTGTGTACATTAAATAAAAACGGGTCCCATACGGCCATAGATCGCCATGTTAAATGTTTTCATAACTATGTATATATGTTGATGAAATTACTGTCATTTCCTATATATAAAACGGAAAATTAAACATAAATAATGAGGTTGTAGCCAGATGATTCATCACAAAAATGACAAATGTGAATAGGATCGGACAAATATCCTATCTATGAAAATTATTTATCCCAGACTAAATTAACATGTTAGTCTATGGAAAAGGCGTCACCGTCCGAATACTTTTTCCACGGCTCTGTACGTCAAGGGAAAATAGCAGATTCAAATGTTTCTGCACTGAACGTACTTCAAAAGTATTAACTCATAATTTACACTAACTCCATCATCAGCTGTAAAGTTTAATAAGTTTAGGAAACAACGAAACTGTCAGCGTACTTCTTTCCCATAATTTACACAAAGGTAGTATATAATAAAGTAGCTTATCACCTGGTTAAAATACATCATTTGATACGATTTCTGTCCAAAAAGCACTTATTCGTCATGGCAGAATGTAATATAATAATACGAACTCTCCGCCACAATATCCTGTTGACATGCTATCATAATCGTAATCAATATCCCCAAATCCTTTTTTAAGTAACTTTCACTGAATTATTCGAGCATATGATTGATTGATATTAATATTGATTAAATATTTAACGATTTCAATAGTCTGTAATTGTAAACAAAATACCCATCCCCATTAATATTTCGACGGTTTCATTCTTTAATCCCTTTAGACGGCTTTAGTTATCGTATTCAACGCAATGATTCAGTTTTAAAAATATTACCGAATTTGAAATGTTAATACAAAGAAAAAATCATTAATATTAACTCCTTCAAAACTAAGTTACAGTTGTGATAAAATATTTCATTGACGAAATCATCGTAGTCAAAACAATGTAAGTCGATCTGAACGGTCGAGAATGTACCTGTTATTGTAGAATTTAGAATGAAGTTTTAAAATATCAAATATTTCTGAATAAAAAGAATAAATTCCCCTGATTTAAGACAACGTAAATTATTAGATGATTTTATTTTAAAAGTGTGATATGGACACGAAACGCCAACATACAGAATAGAAATATAGGCCTACTTTTCAATCGGGCACCTGCACGATTTAAATTGTTTGTATATTGTGTATAGTGTTTGCAACTGAATTCTTCAAATAAAAACAAGTTAGGGATTGACGTTTTAATTAACGAACAAAACTATTTTAAATAATAGTTAATAAGTCATTTTTTAAAACTAAACAATAACAACATGATATAGACATATAGTAATGCCAGTTACTGACAAGTCGCCGTCGTTCTAGCCCTTAATTAGGCTAATATTATTTAAAACAAAAGAAATTTTAGTTCTTGAATTGCATTATAAGACATGTCTCCATATTTAAAATCGGTAAAAACATCTTAACTATTTAATATACTTTTTAAAATCAAAGACATTGCTTCCGCAGTGCAAACTGCCCATGCTAAACGCCTCTAACCGGAAGGCTCTTACTCGCATTGTGCGCACGCAGATCGCCGCCATTACAATTTTTCCAAACCGTGATAGCGTGTATTGTTTCAAGACACAAACAAAATTGATTTATACAACTTGCAGTAGCATATAACCAATTAAACATTTACAATGCCAATTTTGTCAACAAATGTGCTCAATATCACTGTTTATTCTACCTCCAAAATGTCTTGATTTTCAAAAGTCGATAAAAAAAAATCAGAATTATGTATAAATTTCATTTCATGTCGTCTGCTTTCCAAAAGTAGGTCATGTGGAAGTGTGCCAACAATCAAATACTGGTCGTCACACAACTTATTTTATTAAGCCAGAGAAGTCGTCTGTTGGATTGTCAAAATATTCATAGAGATGTTAAAACATAATAATTTCAAAATAAGTTACTTGAGAAAAATATTTATCATTATTTAATTTCATATTCATTTATTTGAGCATTGGTTATTTCTTCACATGGTGTTGTCAGTCAATCAATGTATAAAATGGTTTGTGAATAAAATATTCTCAAAATAAATATTAAGCAAGTTTGTCATAATGTTTTTGGAAAATAAATACATTAAGAGTTTTCTTACCTCTACAATAACAAAATATATTAAATTGTATAAAGAATGCCTTCAATTCAGAAAGAAAAATATGTCAGGTCAACAGATGACCATACTTGACTAATCATACATAATTAGTCTTGAAGAAAACAGCATTAAATCAAAGGTCACGAACTTGTGTCCCAAGGCCACTACACTCGTTTTTTGACAGCAAATGTTTCTCCTTGGTCAAAGCTTCTGCTATAATATAAAATATCCACCTGATCCTGTCGGGTAATTCATAAAATGTTATAATTTTGCTGTAAACTTTCAAACTAGGCTGACATGCATTTATTGAAGAGAAATTATTGATAGATGCTTAGGGCCACGAACTTTGGGCACTCGAGGATACTACTTTTTACAAATTCTTTACAATAAATGTATGACATAAAAATTGAAAGGTGTTTTTTGTCAAAGAATCTTATCAATTGTTCTGAATACTTATTTCAAACTATTTGCAGAAAGTAACAAAACGCACCAACAAGTCCGTGAAGGGCAAAGGAAAGGGTAAGGGCCGCAAGAAGCGTGTCACCCTCCACTACACGGTCGACTGCACCCACCCTGTCGAAGACGGCATCATGGATGTCTCCAACTTCGTAAGTTCTAATAAAACTTGTAATTAAATATATGTTGTACCCTTTATCAATCCGCAAATGGCTGCGATACTGCCGAAGCGGCGTTAAGCAATAACTCACTCACCCTTTATCAAAATTATCTATCAGTATTGTTTAGAAAGGTTTTAAAGTTCAAATTCATACCTAAATTGTTTTGAGTTGATCATATATAAAGTGTGAAATTGAAAAGAGCATTCAGCTTAAATATTCACCATATCCATTATGTGAAAAGCATTGATCATTGATTGATTTCATAATCAGTTCATTCATTTGGATTATAAATCTTTATTGGATTGCTTTGTACTAATGATGTTTGTGGACTAGGGTCACCTTCCCTAGTCTGATTAGGGTTATCTTCCCTAATCTATGCCATGTTATGGCTTTGATGTTCACAGGAGAAATACCTTCATGAAAGAATCAAGGTTGATGGAAAAACAAACAACTTTGGCAACAGTCTGAACCTTGACAGGAAGAAGAACAAGATTGAACTGACCTCCGAAATCCCTTTCTCCAAGAGGTAATAATGAATATATAATTTCCACAGTGGTACATAGCTGAGTTTGTTTTCAATACGTGCACAATTCACTTCACATGTAAACCGCTGCCAGTAAGATTTGCTCATCGGGATGGGGAAAGCCTGAAATCTATGTATGATATGGCAATCAGCATTTAACTGTCACATTTACATATAAAACCATACATCGCTCAACATAGATTTGGCAGATGATTGATTGGCTAAGCTATGTCATGATCATCCTCGGTTACCCAGGGTTTTTTATACCGGTATGCTCCGTTACACTCCACTATCACCCATGGGAAACTCTGTCAACCTAATCTGTACTAAAAGTACCCGCCCTTGGCCGGCGTGACGAAGTCAGTAACCAAAGAAAATACTCAATATGATAAGACGGAAATGGTCAAGGGAAATAACCGGTGACGGATGGCTAACAATGACCTCGCATGCTTTGCAACGAAGTGATATGAATTGTCATTGGCTCGCAGGTCCAAGCTGCGTAGAGGTTTGATTGGCTCACGCCGGCCAAGGGCGGGTAATATGAGTACAGATTTCTATGATGAAATTTCCCATGGGTGATATAGTGGAGAGAAACGAGGCATATATAAAACCCTGGGTAACCGAGGATGAGTCATGATACAAGAGAAATACTAGTGTTGCCGTTTGACCCCCCAAACCTCCCTACACAAGGCATGAGCATTTGCCAGCCTGAGCCTCCATTACTGGCTGATTAAGAGTAATGCCTAGTGAAGTTGTTTGATCCCCAACAACCACCTTTCTTTAATTTTAACAAATCATTTGAATTGCTGAAGTGGCGATTTTTATACTGTTTAGAACTGACATAAAACTGACAACATGCAAATCAGTTTGTGCTCCAAGACAAAGGTATCCATCCTATTAAACTTGATGGTTTTTACATCGATTTGAAAGAATTCAACTATTTAAGTTTCGTATATTTAACCCTGTCCAGCACTATGTAAACGGCATCTTCGACCTGAAGATTGAACAAACCGCTAAACTCGACTCAATTCTCTCGCAGGTACCTGAAGTACTTGACAAAGAAGTACCTGAAGAAAAACAACTTGAGAGACTGGCTGCGAGTGGTGGCAAGCTCGAAGGAGGCGTTCGAACTGCGCTACTTCCAGATCAACCAGGATGAGGAGGAGGAAGATGGAGATGAGTGATCTCCCCTGGATTTTACTTGTCTATATCCAGGATGCAATAAATTTACTTTTGTTGCATATGTTTGCGTCATTTTCTGTTGTCGTCAGTATCCCAAGTGTGATTAATAATCGACCTTGTTAAGACGAATATAATTTGCAAAATAATGCATCTACCGGGATTCAAACAGGTTCTGTAGAAATGGGCAGTTTAGTGCAGACAAACCCAAGTCACAAAGCTGACAAATCACATCAAGAAATTCAGTCGCCATTTTGAAAGCATTCAGAATTATTGGGTAACACGTTCCCCATGTTCGAAAACTTGACGAAAGTATGGCTGTTGGGAGTTAACTGCCCCTAGCTTTTCGCACCGAAAGCTTTTGTTGAATGTTTTGTGACTGGCTACCTTAATAGCATCAGAACATGTGAACCTACGAGCTGTTATACGGTTTGGGGATGAAACCTCAGCAATGTAAGTTTGTATCCTGGTATATACATGTATTATTTTCAAGTATTTTGCAACTTTTATTCCTTGAGGGGAGGGAAGAATGGCAAATTTCAATCGGAATTCATTCCTTGCGCCAACCGCACAACTTCATTACTGGGTAATTTAAGTCTTACCACATTTCCTTTTCTTTCCTGTGCTAACAAAACTATGTGTTGCACCTGAACTGCATAGCGGGCTCTAAGGTGTTCCCGCCTACCACAGAAACATTAAGGAAACGTGGCAAGGGTTAAATTAGCTCATGATGGAGACTGCCAAATTGGCCAATGGGTGTTGTGTCCATTTTAACCAGCAAGAATATAAGTGACAGGATGAACATTATTTCGATTTTCGAGTGTTGAGGTTATTTCATGGTTAAAGTTGAAGCATTATGTTAAGCTGCCATTAAAGCTAGTTTACTCCCCTGTGAGAGCTTGTACAAGCATCTAATAGTCTGTAAAAGATCACCTTTTATAAACTAGCTAACACATCTTCCTCAAGCAAATGTCTAAAGTTAACGGATGGGATAGCATGATAAGCTTTGAAATTATATTAAGAGTTTAAGGGTTCAAATCCTGCCAGGGGCTCTACAATTTTGTCCGCGGTAGAGAACTGAACTGTTCTATGTGAATTACGGTTAAG
Source organism: Gibbula magus (assembly GCA_936450465.1). Lineage (NCBI taxonomy): Eukaryota > Metazoa > Mollusca > Gastropoda > Trochida > Trochidae > Gibbula > Gibbula magus. The sequence continues at coordinate 2,703,828 of OW388305.1, forward strand.
GTGCAATGCTACACTGAATTTCAGCGCGAATGACACTGGACTAAAATTATCAACATGGTTTTCTCCCTGCCATAATACAAGCATTCTGATACAAGTGAAATACTCTTGTTAAATCCCAACTTCCCTACATCAGGCATAAACTCTCGCCAGTCTCCATTACTGGCTGATTTAAGCCTTGCTGTGTTTCCTTAAGATTTCTGTACCAGGAAATCGGAGTCCGCTGAATTGTCTTAACTTCCAGATAATACATAGAAATAGAAATCGAGGAATACAAATGAGTACTACTTAATTTGATACCCTATTATTAAACTTTTGATATGTTAAATAGAGATTATTACCCGAGGAAGTGTGTCATATGACTTATACAAAATGAGTGTGAATTGTTGTATTGCCCGAGCGAGAGCGATGGTCATCCACAAATTTGCATGAGTTTCGTTAAATCATATGACACACTTTCGAGTGTAATAATTTCTTTATTACCCATTCTATTCCATTTGATTCGCATAAAAATAGCCAGGAAATGTCCCACTTCTCTTGCGACGGCAAGCTTCAGTGACTTCACGGACAGTCATTTTGATGTCGCAGATGACAAAATATGGGAGGTCGCGGTTAAACTGGTTGCTAGGCAAACGTGATATGTGCACATGTGCTCATATCAATAGTATTAACTCAGTTATTTTCAACCATATTGGTCAAAAACAAGAATACATTACCTGTTCAAAACCATTAAACTCATTCTGTTGTAATTTGTGGTGGGTTAGGCTGTTTTTCACCCCAATTTAACCGGACTACTGTAGATGGATAGTCAAGTAAACAAAACCTTGCACATGAATGGATCCAGTTGGCAGTTTAGAGTTTTCACATGAACACTCCCCAGCTTTTCAGACGAAAACGTGCATAACGAATGCAAGAAAATGTTTTTTTTATTCATCAAGAAAGTAGTTCACACATCCAGTGTGGTGAATGATGTACAGTGATACATTTAAGTCCGGCATCAAATAAAATTTGGAAATTTAAGTTGCGAGTCCCCTGGACTTAAGATTTTTGGGGTTTTTTTTTATAGTATTTGCTTACTTATTGAGGGACTCGCTTATATACTATCTGCTGGGACTCCCAAAACTTCAGGTAGCGAGTCCATGGACTCAACAGGTCATATTTGTAAAGTTATCACTTGATGTAGGATCGTCAGTTACTGTTGCTGAAAATGAAGAAAAATAGTTTTTTAAAGGTGTCCTTTTCATAATGAAATTCATAACAATTGCAACCTCGACTTCTCTTGAAAAACACACAACTTTTATAAACCTATCCAAGGATTTTATTTTCATTATCATATAGTGCATTTCTTGTTACAAACTGTCGGTAGGTTATACCAAAAAGTTTTACTTCCGATTTATGAAACTTATAAATTATCTCAATCATTTTCAGTACGTAATTTCGAAGTCCTGTTCAATATTGACTAATGTAATCGATCGCCATCTATCCCAAACGCTTGGTAGCCTAAAACTGCCACAGACCACACGAAATGATTGACTGTTGAAATCTATTCCCTCCTCGACTGAAGAATATTTTATGTGCGCTTAATATACATGAACCACTCCGTATGTTATTGTGGTAACAAAGGTCAAAAGATGCCAAGGGTGTTGCTTTATCGAGAAGTAATGAAGTAATGTTATCGAAAGAAATCACAAAATGGATTGAGTCAAAAACACAGTGTCAATTAAACCTATCAAAACAAACAGTTATTTTCGGATTCCTTGAAAACAGAAACAATGTCCTTAATCTTATATTGATAATAATAAAGTATAATATATTTAGAGCAAAACAACAACGTAAATTAACAAACATCCAATATATATATCGATATCAGCAACATATATAACAGACACATTCTCTGCATATACGACATGTAATTATTCAAACTTCATGAAATTCTGGTCATCATGTTACAATCTTTTCTAACAATTTGAATAAAAGAGTCCTATCCTGCCATTGTGATATCCAAGTAATTATGTCCATCCTAAGAAATAATATTAGATCATATCTTATCATGTCCTAGCTGTATATATGTATGTGTATATAATGTATTGTCTAACACGCGTTGATTGTGTATGTACATGACCAAAAATTAATAAAGTTATACAAACTTTTTTTTAAACTACGTTTGAACAATTGATGTAATTTTGAAAACGTATATAATATATGTAGCAGACAAAGATACAGGTATTGTTTGGTACTGATGTTTGGTACTAATGAAACATTTAATGGGGCGCATGAATTCGGCTTCTCGTCGTGTATTAAGCCGCTGCTCGAGTTTCATTGGAGGCAAGTTATTGTCAAATATTTGGCGTTAGGGGATGCATATGCAAGTCTAGTGGGATGATGTGAACGTAAATCAGGATATTTGTTATTTTTTGAAAATATCAAATCTAAATAAAATTTCATGAAAAACACGTAGTGTCCCTTTAAAACATAAATACCTGCCTACGCTTACATTTATCTTTAACATTAATGTCGGTATATACGTCAGAGTAAAACCCGGTAAAGTTTTGGAAAACATTTTAACACCTTGAGTATTATGGAATGAGAAGCAAAACCGAACAGTCACTTACAAGATTATTTCCCATGATGGTGACCGTGATGGCCGCTGCTATGACTACTGTGACTGCTGTGGTGTCCATGGTGATGTCCATGGTGATGTTGACCTTCAACTCCATGGAAGAAGGTCACAGCTCCTGAAAGGTTAAAGGCTGTATAACTCATCGATATGAGACTCATCCAGTAAAATAACTCTTTAAAGAACTTGAAGTAATCACTATCATTGTAAAAGAAAGATTATTGAATGAACAACTTTCTCACGGTGTAACATCAGTTTACAAAATTAGCAAACTTTGGCTGTTAAACTTAAACACTGACAAATATATGTTCACACTTATTGCACATTCTTGCCACACAGACAACATTGATGTTAGGTATGGCGAACTGGCAAGGCGTAACTCGCGCCGGTCTTTCATTTGCATTTCGTTTGTCTTTTCTGTGCCTGAGATTTCAGATTGTATTGCCAAGTCCAGGTGCAACACGCCGGTACGAGTGCACGGAATAGGTGAGGCAATTTGGTTGTACTTATAATTCAACTTCTTCTAGTTGAAGTTTAAAGACTGTAATCAAAAATGGCAATTTAAAACAAGGAAAAAATAATACTTGCCAGCCACCAAGATAGCTATAATGGTCTTGAAATTCATTTTCTGTTCAGTTTTCAATTCCTCGACGATGTTACGATATGCAATGATTACGCTCACATATGGTAAGTTTATATATACAAGCACATGAGGGCGGGGCATAGACTCTACGTGATGGTGTGTTTGAAGTGTCCCGACGTAATTTGTACACATCCCGGTAATGCACTGTTGCATACCATGCTTTGATGAGTTGCGCATCTTGTGCAACAAAGACTTGTTTAACTCAGTACATGCACTGTGTTTTCTATGATTTTTTTCACGATCCGAAATATTACATGTTATGATATTCAATCTGTTATGTACAGTAATAATTATACATTTCATCTTATCTGTTTATACGAATGTGCAAAATCGTTACCCGATAGGTTGACGTAATACAAATTTTGATATTTGACCTGTCAACACTGAAACATTTTTTTTTAAAAAGAGCATAACAAGTTTTGGAAATATCCTCTGAAGCTACCAGGGTTTGGGAAAGGTAGGGGCCAGGGGCCATTTTGCACATATAGAATCTCACCCAAGTGTATTCTGATATCAAATATATCAATTAAAAAATATCCGAATCAAGCAGAGGATATTTTTACTTTAAACAAAGAGTGTTGTTATATTTGATATCAGAATACACAAGGGTGAGATTTTATTTATCATTCAAAATCAATTTTCAACTATTATTAGCAAAATAATGAACACATCTGCAACACAAAACTGCCATTTAACTACTTCAGTAGTGAGCTCAGTGACGTCATAGCATAGTGACTTCATCAGCATTGTTGCATCATAACATTGTTACGTCAACCGTGCGAGCATCAGCATAACATTTAATGCTAACCATGTCAGTATATCATTATATTCTAACCATGACAGTATAACATTGTATGCTAACCATGACAGTATAACATTATATGCTAACCATGTCAGTATAACATTATATATTAACCATATCAGTATAACATTATATATTAACCATGTCAGTGTAACATGGTATACTAACCATGTCAGTGTACCAGTATATGTTAACCATGTCAGTGTAACATTATATGCTAACCATGTCAGTATAACAATATATATTAACCATAATCAGTATAACATTATATATTAACCATGTCAGTGTAACATGGTATGCTAACCATGTCAGTGTACCAGTATATGTTAACCATGTCAGTGTAACATTATATATTAACCATGTCAGTGTAACATTATATATTAACCATGTCAGTATAACATTAAATAGTAACCATGTCAGTATAATATTAAATAGTAACCATGTCAGTATAACATTATTCATGTTAGTATAACATTATATATTAACCATGTCAGTATTACATTATATATATATTAACCATGTCAGTATAACATTATAAATTAACCATGTCAGTATAACAAAATATATATTAACGTTCCATGTCAGTATAACATTATATGCTAGCCATGTCAGTATAACATATTACGCTAACCATGTCAGTGTAACATTATATGCTAGCCATGTGTATACAGTTTATTTAGACTTGTTGAGTAAGGACCTAGACTGTTCTAGGCTCTTGTTTTGTTAGTAGTAGTAGTAATGGGAAGGTCTACGATTTTCCATTCATCCTCAAAAACTGTCAACCAAATAAATGAATAAAATAAATTATTTTCTAACCTTATTTACTTATGATAATTTTTTTTAAAAAAAACCAAAAACATTGTTGGTGTGAAAAGGAAGTATATCTATAAGGCGGATCAAAAGACAATATAGTGTATCTTTATTCCAGCAAGGAAGTGACATGTTCTAACGCGTACTCCTATCATATTTGTTTTGCTTTATTTCCTGTGGTATATATAATGTTGTTGAACCGCTACAACTACATTCACATATCAACGGTACCGAATATCAGACGTCCAGCTTCTTGAACCATGCATCTGATGGCTGTCTCCTTATCTCTACTGATTGGTAGGTATCTGGACTAAATTACGCCTATGGCTTCTCCGAGAGGCATTTATAAGATGGCAACCCATGATCCAAAAGGTGCTTCTTCTTATTCTGTGAATGTTTTCACTTTTCTAAATTAATGGAATATTGGCCTTTACTTTGTAAGTCTTATGTTTAGAACTACACTGTGGATTTGAACAGTTCGCTTGCTGAAAGCATGGAGTTAGAAAAGAGGAAAATCTAAATAAAATAGTGATGGGAAGATAAGGAAATAGCTTGTAAAATATTCTAGTTATCAGGGGTTTGTGTTCCAATAACTTTTATATAGAGGTGGATTGTTGGATATAATACCAATGAATTAGCGGGGTGAAGTAGAAAGAGAAAGCAAATGTGACATCCATCAATTCATTTTCAGTTGCTTTGACTCTCTTTGTTGGCACTTTTGGTCATCATCATCACCATCATGGGCATCATCACCATGGACACCATCACCATGGACATCATCACCATGGACATCACCATCACGGAAAATAGGAAAAATAAACTTTGAAAGTATTTGTACTTAATTCGCATGTGTTATTTTACAAAATATAGCATTATTTCCTCGAAATAAATAAATTATTTGTATGTAATGTTGCATTACGTATCTAATATTTCTTTATATTTTGTTTGTGTTTTCGTCTATTACAAGAAATAGCATATGTGTTTCAATTGGTATTTTCATTAAACAAATTATATTTGTACATGTACAGTATATCACAGTCTCAATAAAAACAATTAATTGAAGACTTAGTGATTTGATCTGTTTTCTTCTTGTTATATTATTATTTTATCAATTTGAGAGCATATACCAGCTTTGCTCGAGACGTCTTCTACTTAATCTGTGATATCATCAACATTATACAATATAAATATATGTAAATATCCAACAACATGGGTATATATACTCATGGTTAAAATGGTTGACACCCCTAAATAGAAAATGGAATTTAGCAAATTAAATGCATGGACAATTAATATTGTTCGATATTATGGTATTTTCGAAATATAAACTATATAATATTTGCCATGTATGTATTGTATGCGAATTTTGTACATTTTGGTTCAGTAGAATTTTAATTTTTCAACTTTTTATTATTTATTAGAACCAAAATGAGAACACACAAACACTGTAATAATATACCAATGCCAAGATCTCACGACACAAGGAATGAGCTCTTTTGAATAAATTTCATTTTTCTTATATTCATCTTCTTTTGTTTTTTTAAAGTGCAAGTGGAGAAATAGCAAATGCTCTAGGACACTATTCACAAAAACACAGCCAGGAGTAACATGTCTTACCAAAATACATATCGAAACTGACACGCTATGTTGTACTATTAGGGGGTGTCAACCATTATTACCGTGAGTATAAATGAAAACAATATACAATACATTGACATATTGATGAGAGATGATAGACATATTACAACTGCACTCTGTAAGTATTTGTTCAGCTTCTGTACAATTCTTATAAACATGTAATCATTCTCTGATTTTAATCTAAACATATTATTCAATTAAAAGGGGTATTAGGAACAATTTATCCAACTTAGGTAAGTTCTGATAAAACAATATACATGGAATAAGAAAGTAATATGATACAGAAATGGTAGAAATATATTTGCAGAGAAATGAAGAGAAGTGCATCAGTCAAGAGAAATGCTAACTATTGGTTATAAAATCATTGCTGAATTGCTCTAAAATGTGCCTGAATACGAACTCTTTGTGTTTTCGAAATGTCTACCCGCTCACTTTTAGGGTTAATTGTTAGCAATAAAATCATGCCATGTTGTAGCATATTCACCTCTGTCTCATGAGGCGAAATCACAAAAAGTTGATTGATATGAATTTGTTTTATAAAAAAACAAGCTAGATTATAATATTATGATTTCTACTTCGATACACAAGTTAGTGAATGAAGCATAAGAATAAGCATAAGCATACTGTTGTTTGAAAATGATATATGTCATAAATTGACACTTCCAAAGGGGAACGTTCATGTCCAACGTATTATTCTAGTGAATACTTGTAACGTTTCATGATAGTCAACTGTAAAACAAAAAATATAAGTTGATGTGTCCTTAGCGTTTAAAGCGGTAAACTTGTTTGTGCCCTGTTATAAACCCACTTGGAATTTTCATATTTTATTTGTCTTTGATAGGTGCCGAAAGACAACATGTGCTTATTTTTGATTAAAATGATTTCACTGGACGTGCCTTAATACTCTATCACCAAGTATATATGATAATTACTTGTTGCAACTTAAAATGAACCAACAGCCTTAAACATGTGCCAGAAGATATTCAAGTTATTCCTTCTAGGGCAGGTAATTCTAAAAGCAGTAACAGTTCAAGTTTCTGGCGACCTACAAAGAGAGTTCAAGATACCAGCTATCCATCCCGAAAATTGCCAATTGCCAAACACCAAATATTTGGATTAACATTGTTGACGGTCAACGTACATGTAATTCCCAATTTAATCCAGGGATTAAACTTGTAATAACTTGAAATGCAAAGTTTTAATTTATGACAAAATACAGTTCATGATCTTTTGTTCACTGGCTTATAAGTTAAAGTTGTTGTATAAATGCCATCGGCAAGTTCCCATTCCAAACCGTTTCATATAAGCTAGTAAAAACCACATTATGAAATCTTTTTCTTAAATGTAAATACGGCGGGTGTGGGTTCGAATTCCGCAAGGGATTTGTCCCTACAAAAGGACAATAACTCGTATTATTTCAGATAGTTTTATCCCAAATGAACACTGTTAAGATTTTGATAAAAATAAATTCTCTTGAAGTGTTTACATAACGTGTCTATTCCCAGTTTCGATACTAAGTAACTGAAAGTAATGTTGGAGCTCATGATGATTTATCATCCTAACTGTGTTCCGCAGGAGTATCGCTTGTGTGAGATCAAGCGATATCTCCTAGGAGATATCTTTTTGGCAGTAGATTTTGCACAATGCCCTGTCACCGGTAAGTAACTGAAATTAAATTACACTTGTGACGTCATCCTATTGTTCTTTCACTCCATTATTTTTCAGTAATGGAGAGTTACACATCACATTATATTTTTTAAGTAGAAATTTAATTTCTTTAACTTTCTAAAGCAATTTTGTTAAAAGAGCAATACTTTGAGTGTAATTTAAGTAGGGTAATATCCTCGTAACTCTCCATTCCTTAAAAATAATGTGCCTCGGCCCCTCCGGGGCCTCGGCTCCATTATTTTTAAGGAATGGAGAGTTACTCGGACATTACCCTCTACGTAATGTTTGAGCGCATGATAATATGTCCATACAAACTCAATGACGAAACGCTCCCCACAAGCCTTTAATACATGATCTGTTCCATATGATTGGAGAAACGCAAATATTTCACCTATATTCAAGAAAGGGAATAAGCATATCGCAAGTAATTACAGACCAGTATCTCTCACCTGTGTTTGTTGTAAACTTATGGAACATATTATATGTTCACATGTCAGAAGACATCTAGATCATCATAATATACCTACTACATAACAGCATGGTTTTCGGAAAGCTCATACGTTTGATAGTCGACTTATTATAACCTTTCAAGACATTATGAAGCTGTGTGATCAAAAAAAGCAAACAGACCTAGTGATATTAGACTTCAGCAAAGCCTTTGATACTGTGCCACATAGCATTCTTTTATATAAGCTTAATAAATACGGCATTTCAGGAAACCTGAACAGATATATAGATGCATTCCTTACAAACAGGAGACAGCAGTGATCGAACGGTCAACATCATCATCATGCAGTGTTGACTCTGGCGTGCCACTGGGACTGCTTCTATTTTTGCTTCACCACTTAGAGCCACGTCCAACTACAAGTGGACCTAGCCAATCTCGAACAATGGGCAAAGGAATGGGGCGCGACAAAATGTTATATAATGTCGATTCATCGAAGTAAGAAGCCATTTACCAATATATATATATATATATATATGGGTCAATTTCAATAAATCTGTAAATTTCGAGGAGATAAAATCAACACTAAGGAAGTTGTTTATTCTGAATTTTATTTGCACGTTCAAACGATTTTATCTTCAGGCTCACAAATGCGAAATATGCAAGCTTAATCTAGCTTAATTAATGTTTAATTAACAGTTGAAGTGATAATTGGCAGTGATCGTGTCAGTTCTGTTACCAACATTATATGACATATTTCTTTTTTAAATGAATATATTTTTTGGAAAATTTCAGCTTTATGGAAAGACATGTATATAATGAATTAGAAAATTGATCCAAACAAGTTTATTTTTTAAAACAAAATGTCATTCAACATTTGAGTTCATCTGAACGGCAAAAAAGTACATAAACAGAGATAAATTCCTTTTTATATCTGATTATAATCTGCATTATAATAAAAAAGCTACCTATAAGTATCTAAATGAACATAGTATTTCTACAATTATTTGAGAAAAAAATTCAAATTGAAATATTTTTCTTTGTTTTTTCGAGTCTTATTCAGAAAACTGTGAAAGCAATTGATGGTAACATAGTTGACAGTGATGGTAACAGAATAGACAATCTTAATTGTAATCACTTGACTACTGCATATATAATGTCTGACATGATTATTGGTACCTTGGGACTATATTATGTGAAAATACTTCACCATTAACTATGTTTTTACAAACTTAGGGAAGTAACAGTTTTAACTGTAAGCAACTCAAAGTTCTGTTGGTAACAGAACTGACAAAACTGGTAACAGTATTGACATTATGAGACAGAAGGTACTTTTCATCGATTATCATTGTTACTATACAGTAGATTACAGTTATTGCAGTGTCAAAACAACAATACTTCGAAAGTGTTCTCCCAACTTTACTCCTAAACAAAACATTAGCCAACTATTACATGATGGTAACAGTTTTGACATCTATTTTCAGTCAGATCTGTTACATTTGTTAGAAGTTATCTGAATAGGAGATATATTCAATTTGAGAAACTAGTAACATGTCAAACCCTTTAACACCAAGTCTTGAATCAAGACGTTAAACCAAAAAAAACTTTCTAAAACCAATATCTAAAATGAGCAATTACCACATACTATGAAAAGTTCAAACATTAAACAAATAAAGCAAATCCTGCTGTAAATTGTGATGAAACTTGTGAATTTGATTTTTAGCTCATCAGGTTTCAAAGACAAAGTGACAGATGAATATTCAGACAGACAAAATATGTCAGCTCCTGTCGTTAGCCTTCCAAGCCTGATGAGCTAGGATATCATGAAATAGTAACATTGAACTTGATAGAACAAACAAATTGTACTCTAAGAAACACTTTTGATAAACTTTGCTCAGCTTTTATAAATCTTTCACAAAACGGGCTACAATGTCCCAAATAATGTGGTCTTCCTTATGTCGAGATGTTTTGCTTCCATGTGGTTCAGGAATAACAGCGAGTAGCTGGGTATCATATGAATACCAGAATGTATCCTTCATATTAGGCCAAAAGAAACAGTTTGCCTTCCTGGACACATGTGACATACAGTCAACATAAATGTCATTTTCTTCATCAAAGTCAATGACTCTCCCAGGATATGCTCTATTGCCATAGAGGACAAGAACATACTTATCAATAAGTTTCTCTGGTGTAGGTAGTGATCTCTTCAGATCATCCATTGTCCACGAATAAGGTTGAACAAGGAGTGGGTGAGTATCATCAAGAGTTGAGATGACTGGTGTCACTTCATTTGGTGGGTGAGTATCATCAGGAGTTGAGTTGTCTGGTGTCACTTCAGTTGGTGGGTGAGTATCATCAGGAGTTGAGATGACTGGTGTCACTTCAGTTGGTGGGTGAGTATCATCAAGAGTTGAGATGACTGGTGTCACTAAAGTTGGTGGGTGAGTATCATCAGGAGTTGAGGTGCCTGGTGTCACTTCAGTTGGTGGGTGAGTATCATCAGGAGTTGGGGTGCCTGGTATCACTTCAGGTGGTGGGTGAGTATCATCAAGAGTTGAGATGACTGGTGTCACTTCAGTTGGTGGGTGAGTATCATCAGGAGTTGAGGTGCCTGGTATCATTTCAGTTGGTGGGTGAGTATCATCAGGAGTTGAGGTGCCTGGTGTCACTTCAGTTGGTGGGTGAGTATCATCAAGAGTTGGGGTGCCTGGTATCACTTCAGTTGGTGGGTGAGTATCATCAGGAGTTGAGGTGTCTGGTGTCAGTTCAGTTGGTGGGTGAGTATCATCAGGAGTTGAGGTGCCTGGTATCACTTCAGTTGGTGGGTGAGTATCATCAGGAGTTGAGGTGTCTGGTGTCAGTTCAGTTGGTGGGTGAGTATCATCAAAAGTTGAGATGACTGGTGTCACTTCAGTTGGTGGGTGAGTATCATCAAGAGTTGAGATGACTGGTGTCACTTGGGTTGGTGGGTGAGTATCATCAGGAGTTGAGGTGCCTGGTGTCACTTCAGTTGGTGGGTGAGTATCATCAGGAGTTGAGGTGCCTGGTGTCACTTCAGTTGGTGGGTGAGTATCATCAGGAGTTGAGGTGCCTGGTGTCACTTCAGTTGGTGGGTGAGTATCATCAGGAGTTGAGGTGCCTGGTGTCACTTCAGTTGGTGGGTGAGTATCATCAGGAGTTGAGGTGCCTGGTGTCACTTCAGTTGGTGGGTGAGTATCATCAGGAGTTGAGGTGCCTGGTGTCACTTCAGTTGGTGGGTGAGTATCATCAAGAGTTGAGGTGCCTGGTGTCACTTCAGTTGGTGGGTGAGTATCATCAGGAGTTGAGGTGCCTGGTGTCACTTCAGTTGGTGGGTGAGTATCATCAGGAGTTGAGGTGCCTGGTGTCACTTCAGTTGGTGGGTGAGTATCATCTGGAGTTGAGGTGCCTGGTATCACTTCAGTTGGTGGGTGAGTATCATCAGGAGTTGAGGTGCCTGGTGTCACTTCAGTTGGTGGGTGAGTATCATCAGGAGTTGAGGTGCCTGGTGTCACTTCAGTTGGTGGGTGAGTATCATCAGGAGTTGAGGTGCCTGGTATCACTTCAGTTGGTGGGTGAGTATCATCAAGAGTTGGGGTGCCTGGTATCACTTCAGTTGGTGGGTGAGTATCATCAGGAGTTGAGGTGCCTGGTGTCACTTCAGTTGGTGGGTGAGTATCATCAGGAGTTGAGGTGCCTGGTATAACTTCAGGTGGTGGGTGAGTATCATCAGGAGTTGAGGTGCCTGGTGTCACTTCAGTTGGTGGGTGAGTATCATCAAGAGTTGGGGTGCCTGGTATCACTTCAGTTGGTGGGTGAGTATCATCAGGAGTTGAGGTGCCTGGTATCACTTCAGGTGGTGGGTGAGTATCATCAGGAGTTGAGATGCCTGGTATCACTTCAGTTGGTGGGTGAGTATCATCAAGAGTTGAGATGCCTGGTATCACTTCAGGTGGTGGGTGAGTATCATCAGGAGTTGAGGTGCCTGGTGTCACTTCAGTTGGTGGGTGAGTATCATCAGGAGTTGAGGTGCCTGGTATAACTTCAGGTGGTGGGTGAGTATCATCAGGAGTTGAGGTGCCTGGTGTCACTTCAGTTGGTGGGTGAGTATCATCAAGAGTTGGGGTGCCTGGTATCATTTCAGGTGGTGGGTGAGTATCATCAAGAGTTGAGGTGCCTGGTATCACTTCAGTTGGTGGGTGAGTATCATCAAGAGTTGGGGTGCCTGGTATCACTTCAGGTGGTGGGTGAGTATCATCAAGAGTTGAGATGCCTGGTATCACTTCAGTTGGTGGGTGAGTATCATCAGGAGTTGAGGTGCCTGGTATCACTTCAGGTGGTGGGTGAGTATCATCAAGAGTTGGGGTGCCTGGTATCACTTCAGGTGGTGGGTGAGTATCATCAAGAGTTTGGGTGCCTGGTATCACTTCAGTTGGTGGGTGAGTATCATCAGGAGTTGAGGTGCCTGGTATCATTTCAGTTGGTGGGTGAGTATCATCAAGAGTTGGGGTGCCTGGTATCACTTCAGGTGGTGGGTGAGTATCATCAAGATTTGGGGTGCCTGGTATCATTTCAGTTGGTGGGTGAGTATCATCAAGAGTTGGGGTGCCTGGTATCATTTCAGTTGGTGGGTGAGTATCATCAAGAGTTGGGGTGCCTGGTGTCACTTCAGTTGGTGGGTGAGTATCATCAGGAGTTGGGGTGCCTGGTGTCACTTCAGGTGGTGGGTGAGTATCATCAAGAGTTGGGGTGCCTGGTATCACTTCAGTTGGTGGGTGAGTATCATCAAGAGTTGGGGTGCCTGGTATCATTTCAGTTGGTGGGTGAGTATCATCAAGAGTTGGGGTGCCTGGTATCACTTCAGTTGGTGGGTGAGTATCATCAAGAGTTGAGGTGCCTGGTGTCACTTCAGTTGGTGGGTGAGTATCATCAGGAGTTGGGGTGCCTGGTGTCACTTCAGGTGGTGGGTGAGTATCATCAAGAGTTGGGGTGCCTGGTATCACTTCAGTTGGTGGGTGAGTATCATCAAGAGTTGGGGTGCCTGGTATCACTTCAGTTGGTGGGTGAGTATCATCAAGAGTTGGGGTGCCTGGTATCATTTCAGTTGGTGGGTGAGTATCATCAAGAGTTGGGGTGCCTGGTATCACTTCAGTTGGTGGGTGAGTATCATCAAGAGTTGAGGTGCCTGGTGTCACTTCAGTTGGTGGGTGAGTATCATCAAGAGTTGGGGTGCCTGGTGTCACTTCAGTTGGTGGGTGAGTATCATCAAGAGTTGGGGTGCCTGGTATCACTTCAGGTGGTGGGTGAGTATCATCAAGATTTGGGGTGCCTGGTATCATTTCAGTTGGTGGGTGAGTATCATCAAGAGTTGGGGTGCCTGGTATCATTTCAGTTGGTGGGTGAGTATCATCAAGAGTTGGGGTGCCTGGTGTCACTTCAGTTGGTGGGTGAGTATCATCAAGAGTTGGGGTGCCTGGTATCATTTCAGTTGGTGGGTGAGTATCATCAAGAGTTGGGGTGCCTGGTATCACTTCAGTTGGTGGGTGAGTATCATCAAGAGTTGAGGTGCCTGGTGTCACTTCAGTTGGTGGGTGAGTATCATCAAGAGTTGGGGTGCCTGGTGTCACTTCAGTTGGTGGGTGAGTATCATCAAGAGTTGGGGTGCCTGGTGTCACTTCAGTTGGTGGGTGAGTATCATCAAGAGTTGGGGTGCCTGGTATCATTTCAGTTGGTGGGTGAGTATCATCAAGAGTTGAGGTGCCTGGTGTCACTTCAGTTGGTGGGTGAGTATCATCAAGAGTTGAGGTGCCTGGTGTCACTTCAGTTGGTGGGTGAGTATCATCAAGAGTTGAGGTGCCTGGTGTCACTTCAGTTGGTGGGTGAGTATCATCAGGAGTTGAGGTGCCTGGTGTCACTTCAGTTGGTGGGTGAGTATCATCAAGAGTTGGGGTGCCTGGTGTCACTTCAGTTGGTGGGTGAGTATCATCAAGAGTTGGGGTGCCTGGTGTCACTTCAGTTGGTGGGTGAGTATCATCAAGAGTTGGGGTGCCTGGTGTCACTTCAGTTGGTGGGTGAGTATCATCAAGAGTTGGGGTGCCTGGTATCACTTCAGTTGGTGGGTGAGTATCATCAAGAGTTGGGGTGCCTGGTGTCACTTCAGTTGGTGGGTGAGTATCATCAAGAGTTGGGGTGCCTGGTGTCACTTCAGTTGGTGGGTGAGTATCATCAAGAGTTGAGGTGCCTGGTATCACTTCAGTTGGTGGGTGAGTATCATCAAGAGTTGGGGTGCCTGGTATCACTTCAGTTGGTGGGTGAGTATCATCAAGAGTTGGGGTGCCTGGTGTCACTTCAGTTGGTGGGTGAGTATCATCAAGAGTTGGGGTGCCTGGTATCATTTCAGTTGGTGGGTGAGTATCATCAAGAGTTGGGGTGCCTGGTATCATTTCAGTTGGTGGGTGAGTATCATCAAGAGTTGGGGTGCCTGGTGTCACTTCAGTTGGTGGGTGAGTATCATCAAGATTTGGGGTGCCTGGTATCATTTCAGTTGGTGGGTGAGTATCATCAAGAGTTGGGGTGCCTGGTATCATTTCAGTTGGTGGGTGAGTATCATCAAGAGTTGGGGTGCCTGGTGTCACTTCAGTTGGTGGGTGAGTATCATCAAGAGTTGGGGTGCCTGGTATCATTTCAGTTGGTGGGTGAGTATCATCAAGAGTTGGGGTGCCTGGTATCACTTCAGTTGGTGGGTGAGTATCATCAAGAGTTGAGGTGCCTGGTGTCACTTCAGTTGGTGGGTGAGTATCATCAAGAGTTGGGGTGCCTGGTGTCACTTCAGTTGGTGGGTGAGTATCATCAAGAGTTGGGGTGCCTGGTGTCACTTCAGTTGGTGGGTGAGTATCATCAAGAGTTGGGGTGCCTGGTATCATTTCAGTTGGTGGGTGAGTATCATCAAGAGTTGGGGTGCCTGGTATCACTTCAGTTGGTGGGTGAGTATCATCAAGAGTTGGGGTGCCTGGTGTCACTTCAGTTGGTGGGTGAGTATCATCAAGAGTTGAGGTGCCTGGTATCACTTCAGTTGGTGGGTGAGTATCATCAGGAGTTGGGGTGCCTGGTATCACTTCAGTTGGTGGGTGAGTATCATCAAGAGTTGGGGTGCCTGGTATCACTTCAGGTGGTGGGTGAGTATCATCAAGAGTTGGGGTGCCTGGTATAACTTCAGTTGGTGGGTGAGTATCATCAGGAGTTGGGGTGCCTGGTATCACTTCAGTTGGTGGGTGAGTATCATCAAGAGTTGGGGTGCCTGGTATCACTTCAGGTGGTGGGTGAGTATCATCAAGAGTTGGGGTGCCTGGTATCATTTCAGTTGGTGGGTGAGTATCATCAAGAGTTGAGGTGCCTGGTATCACTTCAGTTGGTGGGTGAGTATCATCAAGAGTTGAGGTGCCTGGTATCACTTCAGGTGGTGGGTGAGTATCATCAAGAGTTGGGGTGCCTGGTATCATTTCAGTTGGTGGGTGAGTATCATCAAGAGTTGAGGTGCCTGGTGTCACTTCAGTTGGTGGGTGAGTATCATCAGGAGTTGGGGTGCCTGGTATCACTTCAGTTGGTGGGTGAGTATCATCAAGAGTTGGGGTGCCTGGTATCACTTCAGGTGGTGGGTGAGTATCATCAAGAGTTGAGGTGCCTGGTATCACTTCAGTTGGTGGGTGAGTATCATCAGGAGTTGGGGTGCCTGGTATCACTTCAGTTGGTGGGTGAGTATCATCAAGAGTTGGGGTGCCTGGTATCACTTCAGGTGGTGGGTGAGTATCATCAAGAGTTGGGGTGCCTGGTATCATTTCAGTTGGTGGGTGAGTATCATCAAGAGTTGAGGTGCCTGGTATCACTTCAGTTGGTGGGTGAGTATCATCAAGAGTTGAGGTGCCTGGTATCACTTCAGGTGGTGGGTGAGTATCATCAAGAGTTGGGGTGCCTGGTATCATTTCAGTTGGTGGGTGAGTATCATCAAGAGTTGAGGTGCCTGGTGTCACTTCAGTTGGTGGGTGAGTATCATCAGGAGTTGAGGTGCCTGGTGTCACTTCAGTTGGTGGGTGAGTATCATCAGGAGTTGAGGTGCCTGGTGTCACTTCAGTTGGTGGGTGAGTATCATCAGGAGTTGAGGTGCCTGGTGTCACTTCAGTTGGTGGGTGAGTATCATCAGGAGTTGAGGTGCCTGGTATCACTTCAGTTGGTGGGTGAGTATCATCAAGAGTTGGGGTGCCTGGTATCACTTCAGTTGGTGGGTGAGTATCATCAGGAGTTGAGGTGCCTGGTGTCACTTCAGTTGGTGGGTGAGTATCATCAGGAGTTGAGGTGCCTGGTATAACTTCAGGTGGTGGGTGAGTATCATCAGGAGTTGAGGTGCCTGGTGTCACTTCAGTTGGTGGGTGAGTATCATCAGGAGTTGGGGTGTCTGGTGTCACTTCAGTTGGTGGGTGAGTATCATCAAGAGTTGGGGTGCCTGGTATCACTTCAGGTGGTGGGTGAGTATCATCAGGAGTTGAGGTGCCTGGTGTCACTTCAGTTGGTGGGTGAGTATCATCAAGAGTTGGGGTGCCTGGTATCACTTCAGGTGGTGGGTGAGTATCATCAGGAGTTGAGGTGCCTGGTGTCACTTCAGGTGGTGGGTGAGTATCATCAGGAGTTGAGGTGCCTGGTATCACTTCAGGTGGTGGGTGAGTATCATCAAGAGTTGGGGTGCCTGGTATCACTTCAGTTGGTGGGTGAGTATCATCAGGAGTTGAGGTGCCTGGTATCACTTCAGGTGGTGGGTGAGTATCATCAGGAGTTGAGATGCCTGGTATCACTTCAGTTGGTGGGTGAGTATCATCAAGAGTTGAGATGCCTGGTATCACTTCAGGTGGTGGGTGAGTATCATCAGGAGTTGAGGTGCCTGGTATCACTTCAGGTGGTGGGTGAGTATCATCAAGAGTTGGGGTGCCTGGTATCATTTCAGGTGGTGGGTGAGTATCATCAGGAGTTGGGGTGCCTGGTATCACTTCAGGTGGTGGGTGAGTATCATCAAGAGTTGAGATGCCTGGTGTCACTTCAGTTGGTGGGTGAGTATCATCAAGAGTTGGGGTGCCTGGTATCACTTCAGGTGGTGGGTGAGTATCATCAAGAGTTGGGGTGCCTGGTATCATTTCAGTTGGTGGGTGAGTATCATCAAGAGTTGGGGTGCCTGGTATCACTTCAGGTGGTGGGTGAGTATCATCAGGAGTTGGGGTGCCTGGTGTCACTTCAGGTGGTGGGTGAGTATCATCAAGAGTTGAGATGCCTGGTATCACTTCAGTTGGTGGGTGAGTATCATCAAGAGTTGGGGTGCCTGGTATCACTTCAGGTGGTGGGTGAGTATCATCAAGAGTTGGGGTGCCTGGTATCATTTCAGTTGGTGGGTGAGTATCATCAAGAGTTGGGGTGCCTGGTATCACTTCAGGTGGTGGGTGAGTATCATCAAGAGTTGAGATGCCTGGTGTCACTTCAGTTGGTGGGTGAGTATCATCAAGAGTTGGGGTGCCTGGTATCACTTCAGGTGGTGGGTGAGTATCATCAAGAGTTGGGGTGCCTGGTATCATTTCAGTTGGTGGGTGAGTATCATCAAGAGTTGGGGTGCCTGGTATCACTTCAGGTGGTGGGTGAGTATCATCAGGAGTTGGGGTGCCTGGTGTCACTTCAGGTGGTGGGTGAGTATCATCAAGAGTTGAGATGCCTGGTATCACTTCAGTTGGTGGGTGAGTATCATCAGGAGTTGAGGTGCCTGGTATCACTTCAGGTGGTGGGTGAGTATCATCAAGAGTTGGGGTGCCTGGTATCACTTCAGTTGGTGGGTGAGTATCATCAAGAGTTGGGGTGCCTGGTATCACTTCAGGTGGTGGGTGAGTATCATCAAGAGTT
This sequence comes from Gibbula magus, assembly GCA_936450465.1. Taxonomy (NCBI): domain Eukaryota; kingdom Metazoa; phylum Mollusca; class Gastropoda; order Trochida; family Trochidae; genus Gibbula; species Gibbula magus. The sequence continues at coordinate 2,722,396 of OW388305.1, forward strand.
GGGGTGCCTGGTATCATTTCAGTTGGTGGGTGAGTATCATCAAGAGTTGGGGTGCCTGGTATCACTTCAGGTGGTGGGTGAGTATCATCAGGAGTTGGGGTGCCTGGTGTCACTTCAGGTGGTGGGTGAGTATCATCAAGAGTTGAGATGCCTGGTATCACTTCAGTTGGTGGGTGAGTATCATCAGGAGTTGAGGTGCCTGGTATCACTTCAGGTGGTGGGTGAGTATCATCAAGAGTTGGGGTGCCTGGTATCACTTCAGTTGGTGGGTGAGTATCATCAAGAGTTGGGGTGCCTGGTATCACTTCAGGTGGTGGGTGAGTATCATCAGGAGTTGGGGTGCCTGGTATCATTTCAGGTGGTGGGTGAGTATCATCAAGAGTTGGGGTGCCTGGTATCACTTCAGTTGGTGGGTGAGTATCATCAGGAGTTGAGGTGCCTGGTGTCACTTCAGTTGGTGGGTGAGTATCATCAGGAGTTGAGGTGCCTGGTATCACTTCAGTTGGTGGGTGAGTATCATCAGGAGTTGGGGTGCCTGGTATCACTTCAGTTGGTGGGTGAGTATCATCAGGAGTTGAGGTGCCTGGTATCACTTCAGTTGGTGGGTGAGTATCATCAGGAGTTGAGGTGCCTGGTATCACTTCAGTTGGTGGGTGAGTATCATCAAGAGTTGGGGTGCCTGGTATCACTTCAGTTGGTGGGTGAGTATCATCAGGAGTTGAGGTGCCTGGTATCACTTCAGTTGGTGGGTGAGTATCATCAAGAGTTGGGGTGCCTGGTATCACTTCAGGTGGTGGGTGAGTATCATCAAGAGTTGGGGTGCCTGGTATCATTTCAGTTGGTGGGTGAGTATCATCAGGAGTTGAGGTGCCTGGTATCACTTCAGTTGGTGGGTGAGTATCATCAAGAGTTGGGGTGCCTGGTATCATTTCAGTTGGTGGGTGAGTATCATCAGGAGTTGGGGTGCCTGGTATCACTTCAGGTGGTGGGTGAGTATCATCAAGAGTTGGGGTGCCTGGTATCATTTCAGTTGGTGGGTGAGTATCATCAAGAGTTGAGGTGCCTGGTATCACTTCAGGTGGTGGGTGAGTATCATCATGAGTTGGGGTGCCTGGTATCATTTCAGTTGGTGGGTGAGTATCATCAAGAGTTGAGGTGCCTGGTATCATTTCAGTTGGTGGGTGAGTATCATCAAGAGTTGAGGTGCCTGGTATCACTTCAGGTGGTGGGTGAGTATCATCAAGAGTTGAGGTGCCTGGTATCATTTAAGTTGGTGGGTGAGTATCATCAAGAGTTGAGATGCCTGGTATCATTTCAGTTGGTGGGTGAGTATCATCAAGAGTTGGGGTGCCTGGTATCACTTCAGGTGGTGGGTGAGTATCATCAGGAGTTGGGGTGCCTGGTATCACTTCAGTTGGTGGGTGAGTATCATCAAGAGTTGGGGTGCCTGGTATCATTTCAGTTGGTGGGTGAGTATCATCAAGAGTTGAGGTGCCTGGTATCACTTCAGGTGGTGGGTGAGTATCATCAGGAGTTGAGGTGCCTGGTGTCACTTCAGTTGGTGGGTGAGTATCATCAAGAGTTGGGGTGCCTGGTATCACTTCAGTTGGTGGGTGAGTATCATCAAGAGTTGGGGTGCCTGGTGTCACTTCAGGTGGTGGGTGAGTATCATCAAGAGTTGGGGTGCCTGGTATCACTTCAGTTGGTGGGTGAGTATCATCAAGAGTTGGGGTGCCTGGTATCACTTCAGGTGGTGGGTGAGTATCATCAAGAGTTGGGGTGCCTGGTATCACTTCAGTTGGTGGGTGAGTATCATCAAGAGTTGGGGTGCCTGGTATCATTTCAGTTGGTGGGTGAGTATCATCAAGAGTTGGGGTGCCTGGTATCACTTCAGTTGGTGGGTGAGTATCATCAGGAGTTGAGGTGCCTGGTATCATTTCAGTTGGTGGGTGAGTATCATCAAGAGTTGGGGTGCCTGGTATCATTTCAGTTGGTGGGTGAGTATCATCAAGAGTTGAGGTGCCTGGTATCACTTCAGGTGGTGGGTGAGTATCATCAAGAGTTGGGGTGCCTGGTATCATTTCAGTTGGTGGGTGAGTATCATCAAGAGTTGAGGTGCCTGGTATCACTTCAGGTGGTGGGTGAGTATCATCAAGAGTTGGGGTGCCTGGTATCACTTCAGGTGGTGGGTGAGTATCATCAGGAGTTGGGGTGCCTGGTATCACTTCAGTTGGTGGGTGAGTATCATCAAGAGTTGGGGTGCCTGGTATCATTTCAGTTGGTGGGTGAGTATCATCAAGAGTTGGGGTGCCTGGTATCACTTCAGTTGGTGGGTGAGTATCATCAAGAGTTGGGGTGCCTGGTGTCACTTCAGTTGGTGGGTGAGTATCATCAGGAGTTGGGGTGCCTGGTATCACTTCAGTTGGTGGGTGAGTATCATCAAGAGTTGGGGTGCCTGGTATCATTTCAGTTGGTGGGTGAGTATCATCAAGAGTTGGGGTGCCTGGTATCACTTCAGTTGGTGGGTGAGTATCATCAGGAGTTGAGGTGCCTGGTATCATTTCAGTTGGTGGGTGAGTATCATCAAGAGTTGGGGTGCCTGGTATCATTTCAGTTGGTGGGTGAGTATCATCAAGAGTTGAGGTGCCTGGTATCACTTCAGGTGGTGGGTGAGTATCATCAAGAGTTGGGGTGCCTGGTATCATTTCAGTTGGTGGGTGAGTATCATCAAGAGTTGAGGTGCCTGGTATCACTTCAGGTGGTGGGTGAGTATCATCAAGAGTTGGGGTGCCTGGTATCATTTCAGTTGGTGGGTGAGTATCATCAAGAGTTGAGGTGCCTGGTATCATTTCAGTTGGTGGGTGAGTATCATCAAGAGTTGAGGTGCCTGGTATCACTTCAGTTGGTGGGTGAGTATCATCAAGAGTTGGGGTGCCTGGTATCATTTCAGTTGGTGGGTGAGTATCATCAAGAGTTGAGGTGCCTGGTATCACTTCAGGTGGTGGGTGAGTATCATCAGGAGTTGAGATGCCTGGTATCACTTCAGTTGGTGGGTGAGTATCATCAGGAGTTGAGGTGCCTGGTATCATTTCAGTTGGTGGGTGAGTATCATCAAGAGTTGAGGTGCCTGGTATCACTTCAGGTGGTGGGTGAGTATCATCAAGAGTTGGGGTGCCTGGTATCATTTCAGTTGGTGGGTGAGTATCATCAGGAGTTGAGGTGCCTGGTGTCACTTCAGTTGGTGGGTGAGTATCATCAAGAGTTGGGGTGCCTGGTATCATTTCAGTTGGTGGGTGAGTATCATCAGGAGTTGAGGTGCCTGGTATCACTTCAGTTGGTGGGTGAGTATCATCAAGAGTTGGGGTGCCTGGTATCATTTCAGTTGGTGGGTGAGTATCATCAGGAGTTGAGGTGCCTGGTATCACTTCAGGTGGTGGGTGAGTATCATCAGGAGTTGAGGTGCCTGGTATCACTTCAGTTGGTGGGTGAGTATCATCAAGAGTTGAGGTGCCTGGTATCACTTCAGTTGGTGGGTGAGTATCATCAAGAGTTGGGGTGCCTGGTATAACTTCAGGTGGTGGGTGAGTATCATCAGGAGTTGAGGTGCCTGGTGTCACTTCAGTTGGTGGGTGAGTATCATCAAGAGTTGAGGTGCCTGGTGTCGCTTCAGTTGGTGGGTGAGTATCATCAAGAGTTGGGGTGCCTGGTATCATTTCAGTTGGTGGGTGAGTATCATCAAGAGTTGAGGTGCCTGGTATCACTTCAGGTGGTGGGTGAGTATCATCAAGAGTTGAGGTGCCTGGTATCACTTCAGGTGGTGGGTGAGTATCATCAAGAGTTGGGGTGCCTGGTATCATTTCAGTTGGTGGGTGAGTATCATCAGGAGTTGAGGTGCCTGGTGTCACTTCAGTTGGTGGGTGAGTATCATCAAGAGTTGGGGTGCCTGGTATCATTTCAGTTGGTGGGTGAGTATCATCAGGAGTTGGGGTGCCTGGTATTACTTCAGTTGGTGGGTGAGTATCATCAAGAGTTGAGATGACTGGTGTCACTAAAGTTGGTGGGTGAGTATCATCAAGAGTTGGGGTGCCTGGTATCATTTCAGTTGGTGGGTGAGTATCATCAGGAGTTGAGGTGTCTGGTGTCACTTCAGTTGGTGGGTGAGTATCATCAAGAGTTGGGGTGCCTGGTATCACTTCAGGTGGTGGGTGAGTATCATCAAGAGTTGGGGTGCCTGGTATCACTTCAGTTGGTGGGTGAGTATCATCAGGAGTTGGGGTGCCTGGTATCACTTCAGTTGGTGGGTGAGTATCATCAAGAGTTGGGGTGCCTGGTATCATTTCAGTTGGTGGGTGAGTATCATCAAGAGTTGGGGTGCCTGGTATCACTTCAGGTGGTGGGTGAGTATCATCAGGAGTTGGGGTGTCTGGTATCATTTCAGTTGGTGGGTGAGTATCATCAAGAGTTGGGGTGCCTGGTATCACTTCAGGTGGTGGGTGAGTATCATCAGGAGTTGAGGTGCCTGGTATCACTTCAGGTGGTGGGTGAGTATCATCAAGAGTTGGGGTGCCTGGTATCATTTCAGTTGGTGGGTGAGTATCATCAAGAGTTGGGGTGCCTGGTATCACTTCAGTTGGTGGGTGAGTATCATCAAGAGTTGGGGTGCCTGGTATCACTTCAGTTGGTGGGTGAGTATCATCAGGAGTTGAGATGCCTGGTATCATTTCAGTTGGTGGGTGAGTATCATCAGGAGTTGGGGTGCCTGGTATCATTTCAGTTGGTGGGTGAGTATCATCAAGAGTTGAGGTGCCTGGTATCACTTCAGTTGGTGGGTGAGTATCATCAAGAGTTGAGATGCCTGGTATCACTTCAGGTGGTGGGTGAGTATCATCAAGAGTTGGGGTGCCTGGTATCATTTCAGTTGGTGGGTGAGTATCATCAAGAGTTGAGATGCCTGGTATCATTTCAGTTGGTGGGTGAGTATCATCAAGAGTTGGGGTGCCTGGTATCACTTCAGGTGGTGGGTGAGTATCATCAGGAGTTGGGGTGCCTGGTATCACTTCAGGTGGTGGGTGAGTATCATCAAGAGTTGGGGTGCCTGGTATCACTTCAGGTGGTGGGTGAGTATCATCAAGAGTTGAGATGCCTGGTATCACTTCAGTTGGTGGGTGAGTATCATCAGGAGTTGGGGTGCCTGGTATCACTTCAGGTGGTGGGTGAGTATCATCAAGAGTTGGGGTGCCTGGTATCACTTCAGGTGGTGGGTGAGTATCATCAAGAGTTGAGGTGCCTGGTATCACTTCAGTTGGTGGGTGAGTATCATCAAGAGTTGGGGTGCCTGGTATCACTTCAGGTGGTGGGTGAGTATCATCAGGAGTTGAGGTGCCTGGTATCACTTCAGTTGGTGGGTGAGTATCATCAAGAGTTGGGGTGCCTGGTATCACTTCAGGTGGTGGGTGAGTATCATCAGGAGTTGGGGTGCCTGGTGTCACTTCAGTTGGTGGGTGAGTATCATCAAGAGTTGGGGTGCCTGGTATCACTTCAGTTGGTGGGTGAGTATCATCAGGAGTTGAGGTGCCTGGTATCACTTCAGTTGGTGGGTGAGTATCATCAGGAGTTGAGGTGCCTGGTATCACTTCAGGTGGTGGGTGAGTATCATCAGGAGTTGAGGTGCCTGGTATCACTTCAGTTGGTGGGTGAGTATCATCAAGAGTTGAGGTGCCTGGTATCACTTCAGGTGGTGGGTGAGTATCATCAAGAGTTGGGGTGCCTGGTATCACTTCAGTTGGTGGGTGAGTATCATCAGGAGTTGAGGTGCCTGGTGTCACTTCAGTTGGTGGGTGAGTATCATCAGGAGTTGAGGTGCCTGGTATCATTTCAGTTGGTGGGTGAGTATCATCAAGAGTTGGGGTGCCTGGTATCATTTCAGTTGGTGGGTGAGTATCATCAAGAGTTGGGGTGCCTGGTATAACTTCAGGTGGTGGGTGAGTATCATCAGGAGTTGAGGTGCCTGGTGTCACTTCAGTTGGTGGGTGAGTATCATCAAGAGTTGGGGTGCCTGGTATCACTTCAGTTGGTGGGTGAGTATCATCAAGAGTTGAGGTGCCTGGTGTCGCTTCAGTTGGTGGGTGAGTATCATCAAGAGTTGGGGTGCCTGGTATCACTTCAGTTGGTGGGTGAGTATCATCAGGAGTTGAGGTGCCTGGTGTCACTTCAGTTGGTGGGTGAGTATCATCAGGAGTTGAGGTGCCTGGTATAACTTCAGGTGGTGGGTGAGTATCATCAGGAGTTGAGGTGCCTGGTGTCACTTCAGTTGGTGGGTGAGTATCATCAAGAGTTGGGGTGCCTGGTATCACTTCAGTTGGTGGGTGAGTATCATCAGGAGTTGAGGTGCCTGGTGTCACTTCAGTTGGTGGGTGAGTATCATCAGGAGTTGAGGTGCCTGGTGTCACTTCAGTTGGTGGGTGAGTATCATCAAAAGTTTAGGTGCCTGGTATAACTTCAGGTGGTGGGTGAGTATCATCAGGAGTTGAGGTGCCTGGTGTCACTTCAGTTGGTGGGTGAGTATCATCAGGAGTTGAGGTGCCTTGTGTCACTTCAGTTGGTGGGTGAGTATCATCAGGAGTTGAGGTGCCTGGTGTCACTTCAGTTGGTGGGTGAGTATCATCAGGAGTTGAGGTGCCTGGTGTCACTTCAGTTGGTGGGTGAGTATCATCAGGAGTTGAGGTGCCTGGTGTCACTTCAGTTGGTGGGTGAGTATCATCAGGAGTTGAGGTGCCTGGTGTCACTTCAGTTGGTGGGTGAGTATCATCAAAAGTTTAGGTGCCTGGTATAACTTCAGGTGGTGGGTGAGTATCATCAGGAGTTGAGGTGCCTGGTGTCACTTCAGTTGGTGGGTGAGTATCATCAGGAGTTGAGGTGCCTTGTGTCACTTCAGTTGGTGGGTGAGTATCATCAGGAGTTGAGGTGCCTGGTGTCACTTCAGTTCGTGGGTGAGTATCATCAGGAGTTGATGGAGTGTCCATCAAGTGCATCAGTACTAGTCTCGCTTACAGCCGGTTGATACACTTGGATTGTAGGTACAAAGTTGTTTGGAACCAAGTGCTTATTGACCATATCTTGCCGTGCAGTTGTCCACATCACATGAACTAGAATGTACAAAATTAAGGTATGAAATCTCTCAAAAAGTCAACACTGTTACTAAATATGTCCAATCTGTTACCAGTTTTCAGTTAAACTATGCACAATGAAAATGATTTTGCAATCCGAATTGTCCCAGCAAAATCAGATGACAACGAAACCTTTTTTTATAAATTCAAACTGAAGATGTCTTAAAACTGTCAAATTAGTAACAACCTTGCGAATAAACTTTAAAAAGGTCAAATCTGTTACCAAGTATGTCAAAACTGTTACCTAATTTTCATAAACATTAAGATGTTATCATTTTGATGTTATTAAGCAGAAAATCAGATATCAAACTAAACAATCTAAAATGTTCAAAGAGAAAATGTTTTTAAATAATTCAATTCAGAAATATTCAGTGATAAAAGCTACCAAAATGTCATAACTGTTACCAGATATGTCCGATCTGTTACCAAAATTCAAAAAACATTTGCACAATGATAATCCATCAATATTTTAAAAATTTGTCATATCATAAAAGTTTGTGTAAAAAAGGACAAGCTTTAAATTGAAAAGCTCAGTAGATAATTTAAATTTTGAAAAAATGCAGACAAAAATCTAAACAAATGTCAAATCTGTTACCAAATTTGTCAAATCTGTTACAAAATTTCAATAAAACGATGAAAATTATAATGCATCAACATTTTAAGACTTTTCATAACATAATTTCATAAGTAATCTGAATGTCTTCCATATTTTGAATAAAAGTACCCGACTCACTTTACTTCAAGAAAAATTATTGATAAAATGTCCAAATATGTCAAAACTGTTACCACTTTTGTCCATTCTGTTACTGGTAGAGATAGTAACAGAACTGACAGTAACATAGTTGACATTTTCCACTTTATCACTTGCTAAACAATGCCTGCCCCCTATCCTTTGCAAAACCATGCTGCACTGGTCTGATACTTCAATTAGCTTTTCTATGGAACCCCAGTATATGTGAATTTGCAGTTGATAAAATCAAGAACCTTGGTAACAGATTTGACTAAAAAATTCATAGATATGGTGAACCACTTGCTTGAAGGTGATGTTCTTTGTGAAATTTGTCACTGGAGAGCCATGCTGACGTCTCTTTGCAAGACAGGTGGGAGGAGGTCCATAACAGGAAGTGGAATTATCTTGACCAATAAGGGAGCATTCCTTTTTTCAAATAATTGTTCATGGTAACAGAACTGACACAAATCCTTGGGACAGGCAAAAATGAAGAGGAAATTTGCTTAAAATGCAAATTTTACAATTTCTTTTTAATTTTGTTTATGTATTATCCTTGTTACTGCTATTATATGGTCGCATAACATTATTAAGTCGGAAATTTTTGTTTATTTCACATCCAAATTGATCATGAAAAATGTCAATCCTGTCTACGGGACAGTCATTTTTAATGAATTTTGACACTTCAAAGTGCCACAAAAAATATTCTAATGTAATTTTAATGAAACAAATGTGTGAATGGGGTAAAGTTGATAAGTCGGAATTATATTTAACCAAAATATATATGAACAATTATTTATTTTTTTCAAAACGTGCCTAGACACGAAATTTACAGATTTATTGAAATTGACCCATATATGTATTAGCAACAGATAATCCATATCTGGAGTGCAAATCAGTGACAATTTGAAGTGGTCTAACCATATAAATAAGATCTGCAGCAAGGCAAGTTCAACTCTTTGATTCTTAAGAAGAAATCTCAAGCATGCAAATATAATTCTCTCATCAAATCTATGTTATCATATGCTTCCATTGTTTGGGACCCTTACCAAGTAAAGGATATTGATCGCCTTGAACAGGTTGAACGAAGAGCAGCCAGATTTGTGTGCCAAAACTATGACAAAAAGAGCAGTGTAACTACAATGCTTCATGAGCTGCAGTGGACATCTCTCAGAAGAGAACAGCGCATCCTGTTCTTCTATACGATCATAAATGACTTGGTTGCCGTACCTACTCATAATATCATCAAGCGAAACACTCGAACCGGAAGAACATCAAACAGCAAATAATTCAGAGTACTAACTACCAACACTGAAGTATACAGGAATTCATATTTCCCTCAGACTGGCACTCTCTGACAGGTGACATAGTGAATAGTGACACAGTTGACAGCTTTAGATCAGCCCTCAGGAAGGGAATGGACTAGAGCCTCCGCGCATGCGCACATACCACCCCTGGCAAGTTATGCTCATTAGTGAGTTGGCCAGCCGAACTATACAGACACAGATATAACAACTCTAATGTCCTTGTTATTTACCTTTTAATATATACATATGCAAGTAAGAAAGAGCCTCCCGCATAAGAACAATAGAAACAAGTTCAAACGTTGTTTGGGTTTGCTTTTTTATTTCAAATGTTTGATTTTCAAAAACGCCCATTAACAATATCAAACAAAGGTAAATGAACCAGTACTCATCGCCGGGAAACTACGCCTGAACAGGACGACACCTACAGCCAAACAATATACTTATGTTTTCTTTTCATCTAAAGAGGAAACTTCCTCATTGAGATCTATATAGCCTCTGAAATCTGATTCGAAACATGAACTGTCAGATTCATTTTGTGATACAACCATGAACACGAACGCAGTTTTCAGTGTTATAATAGTTGGTGAGTATACGCCGACTTTTTTTTTACATCTTTAATTACTAATTTAAGTCAACAATTAAAACAAATATATTCAATTTATTTTTCAACGTTTCAATTGAATGTTATTATGACAATGGAGTCAATCTCAATCTGCTGTTTTGTTTATTTATATATGATTACGTCTTATATTTGTATTTTACATTGTTAAAGGTGTCCAGGACAAATAAACTATAAATATAAATTTATTCACGTACATATTGGACATTTTATTTTGTTTGTAGTAGTAGCTTGAAAGTAGATTCCATGAAAAATTATCGGTGCTTGACAACAGTAGGCTAGTTGACATAGAAGTCAGGAATAACTCAATGAAGACGTGAGGTAGGATAGAGTCTTCTATGTGACGATTTAAGACCTCAGAAGAAATTATTTTGTTTTTAAGTGGCCATGCTGATGTTTACGGGAATATTTGCCCACCATCATCACCATGGACATCATCACCATGGACATCATCACCATGGACACCATCACCACGGACATCATCATGGCAAATAGTGACGACAAAAGTAGCCATGGATATGCTGACTGCACCCTGATGCCGAAGACGTCTATTTTACACCACACTGAAATAATCAACCGATTGCCAAACATGTATATATTTCTTGTACTTTTCTATGCTTTATTTTTATACATAAATTGTGAACTGGCAATATGATCAGACAGTTGTCAGTTAGACAAGGAAATTGATCTCATTGATGTATGAAATAAAATCATTTGTATATTGAAATTAGCCTTATACTCATTTGTGAACCGACGTGCAATCTCACTGATAAATACTTGACTGTGTAAAAAGGGTTGTTAACTTACATATTTTTCATTGTAGATAACAAAACAGTATAGCATGATCAGACACGTGGCAGTTAGCAAGGAAATTGATCTCGTTGATTTATCAAATAAAATAATGTTTATATTGAAATACGCCTTATACTCATTTCTCTCAAAAGGGATGTCAAATACCTAGATTCTTAGTAGATTACAGAACAGTATTGAATGTGGTAAATGTCATAATTACCGCGTGTGTGCAGTGTTAATGTAATTATGTGGTGATATTTTAATCAAATTTGAAATGAAAAATCAATCTCATTCTCTAAAATATTGAGGCAAATCACACTAATAAACCACACTAGAATGAAATCGTTTTATTAAGATGAATCAAATTCCAAGTGACACAGAGTCTTTCTTGGTTATAGACTAAACATGCATCTATTCATACTTTATGAATGATACAATACCAGCTCTGTCTGCATTTAACATACATAATACATACATCGATATCAACAATTAACTTGTTTTATTCAACGAAAATTGTGTACATACATGTGTACAAATAACTGTGATATATAGTTGTTTATTGTTTATGTAGGATTTTATTAGTCATAGTCCTCCACGTCCATTTGGCGTCATGTGGCGTCATGTGGTGTCATGTGGCGTCACATCTGTCAGATAGTGCTTGTTGTGATCCGGTATATATATATATATATATATATATATATATATATATATATATATATATATACATATTCTTTATTCCTCCAAAGGAGAGTTACAACAACAGCATGTATGCATGAATGTACATTTACAGCTTGTATTTACAAGTTAACATTGATATGTATATTGAATGGATATTTTGATAGAATATTTTAGATTAACTGAAAGTATACAAGTTTGCAATAACAGTCTCAGCATAGAGCTTAAGGTCGCATAGTTCTGTACACACAGGGGGACTGCAGGACAACAAACATGCCAACAATTCTATGTCCGATTTGGCATGTAGTGTCACACTCACTTCTGGAGGACTAATGTTAATGAGGGAGCACCACGGAGTGTCTCTCTGGCACTGGTAGTTGGGGTAGTGACAGATCACGTGCGTCAGGAGATCATCATACTGGTTTTTACAGTTCGAACAGTCACCACACACAGTTCCTGGACGCCACACGGCACACATGTGGACGCAAAGTTCGCAGCATACCTCAGGCCTGGGGTAGACTTCGCGATATGCCATGCTATGTGGGTGGACATATCAGTCTTTATCCAGCTGAAGTGTTTCAGTTCAGGGTCAGAGGAGATTCAGTCTCGCCAGCCTCTTCTTTCTTCTTCACTCCGGTTTAACCATGGTTTTCCACTTTGTTTGGCTTGGAAATGTCCTTAATTCAATAAAAGTGTTGAAGTAATTTATTAAGTTATATTTATTTAATATTCTCAGGATGTCGGGCACATAACCTGACTTAGACTTCGTGTTGGTATGTCTCAGTAACGAGAGCCGAGTTATGAACATCTTCCCACGGAGAAAATCGGCTTTTGAGTTGCATAATTGTCCTAAGAAGAACAGCTTTCATATGTCTATTGATGACTCGATGCAGTTACATCCTGCAAGGGCGTTAAATACATCCGTTCGTGTGTTTCTTGGAACACCCTGCACAAATGTTTAAACAGAATCTTTGTGTACGCTCGAGTGCAGTGACTTCTGCTTTTGATAGATCTGTCCAAAGTTCACACCCGTAAAGAGCTTTTGGTAAACATATCGTCTTTATTAATCTGAGACATGTCAGTGGATTGAGTCCGTTTTGATGTACACCAGACTTTGCAGGAGCCATCGTCGTGCCTCTTAATTTACTACATGCTTCTAGAGTTCTATTCCAGGAATTAAATGCAGCATCTAGTTGTATCCCAGCATGCTTAATTTCAGTACATCGGGGCAGAGATTTTCCATAAAGCGTCACTTCAGAATCATTGATTTTGGTTTTACTGAATGTAAGAAGTTTGCTTTTAGTAGGAGAAAAGGTAAATCTACACTGAGAGCTGTATGCCTCGCAGGTGAGCAGTAGATCCTGGAGGCCACTGATAAGAGGACTGACTAAAGTGATGTCATCGGCCTGGGTGGGGGCAGTAACACTGATATCTAGAACTATAGATCCTTTCTTGCTTGCAGACAGATTTCTTAACAGTTCGTCAATGTACACGAGATAGAACTTTGCCGATAAAATGCTACATTGGCGTACCCATCTGTAAAGTGGGAACCACTTTGACTTCACAAGATTGATCATGACACTACTTGTTGTATCTGTGTAGGCATTATCTATGAGTCTCCATAAAGCGTCTTTGATTTTCAGCTTTTTCAACTTTAATAGGAGGCCCGGATGGTACACAGTATCAAAAGCTTTAGAGCTATCGAGGAATGCCACATGGACGGCATAAGATCTCTCTGTGTAGCGGACTGCAGTCTCCTGGACCATGAACGACGTATGGATTGACGACTTGCCTTTCTGGAATCCAAACTGTTCAGGGGAAGGGAATGAACTATCACACATTATCTGTGGCATTCGTTTATCTAAGACAAGTTCAAATAACTTGAACCCTACAGTCATAAGTGTTACTCCTCTGTATGATTCGACTGCAGATCTTGATTTGTTTCCACCTTTAAATATAGGAATACCAATGCCTCTCTTTCAAGACTTGGTATATAGCCCGATTTAAGTATAAGGTTAAACAAGATAGAGAGACTGCGCGATAAAACTTTACCTCCATACTTTAAATGTTCATAAGCTATACCATCTTCACCAGCTGCCTTGTTGTTTTTGAGAGATTGACATAAAGCAAATATTTATTGAGGCGTTGTAAGTAGATCGTCGGCTGTGGGTTGTTGCCTTGATATCTCGTCCCTGATGTCGTTAACTTGTTTGTCGATTTCAGCTTTAAAGTGTTGATCATAATGGTCTTCCGTAACATTGCTAAAGACGTGTCGCAGGTGGTCTGTCAATGTATCAGACAATTGTTGCCAATCACGAATAACTCCGTTTTCAGTTTTGAGACTTGATATTTGACTTTTCTTGCTACCTCGGCGAAGAAGTGTCCAAAATAGTTTTTGATCTACATCACACATTTGGTCAAGTTTGTTGTATTGATCGGATTCGAATTCCGCAGCTGCTCTTCTCATTTCTCTCCTGAACATGTCTTTTCTTCTTTGTACTTCTTGAATAAGTCATGTTCCATACCTCTAGGTCGCCCATATGCAACCCATTCCCGTCGGGTATTTAGCATTTTGTCATGCAGTTGTTTAACTGTATCTTTCCAGAATGGTTTCAGGTGTTTCGAGAAGTTTGAGTTTGTGGTACAAATTGTTCTGCAGCTGACTGTAAACAACTGATAATGCACGAGTAAAATGATTCAATGTCATCTGTACTGCAGTGTTCATCTGGTGGCTTAATTGACCACAAATAATTTAGTTCACAGTATGAATAGTCAGTTATCACACCGTTCAGCTTCGATTTTTCCCATGAATGTCTAGACAGTGTTGTATTTTCCGTTGTATAGGTAAGAGCTATTTCAATAGAACACATGAATGGGTGATGATCTGATACGTTATGAGAATTGTCATCTTTAACTTCACAGCTGTTCACAAGCTCTGCTACACATTCTGTCAGCGTGATGTGGTCTATAGCTGACTGGGGGCCTCCTTCATAGGAGCAGAAAGTATTAACAGGACCACGACAAAGCATGCTCATGTTGATTGCTACTAATCTATTACGATCTGTAAAGGATTTAAGCATTGCATCTCTCTGATTTAACTGTTTTGAACCTCTTGGACCACACGTCCTAGCATTGAAATCCCCGAGCATAAAAACAGAGCCTTTGAGTGAGTAAGCAGTGTAGATAACTTGTAGTATTTGAGCATAGTGCGCATATAGATCTAGTGCACGATTCGACTGTTGTAAGTAGACTGAGAAGATAAATATTGACCGTCCATTTGATTTAGTGAGTTCAATTACAGTTACCCTGTCGTATTCGAGTGGAACCTCACTCACATCTCTCTAGAGAGATTTTTGGAAGAGTATAGCAGTGCCCCCAGGGGGGGGGGGGGGGGGGGGGGGGGGGGGGATATTTGATGTTTCTAGGAAATGAATCATGGCCTATTTTGGAGATTGCGCCACAGTTTGTATTCATTGAATTAAGAAAGTTAATGTTGTGGGGCCCCAGTTGGTGGTCAACAAGTGCACATACGTCTATGTTGTTTTCTTCTAAGCATTTATTCAGGTATGGCACGCCTGTTACAGCACCCCGTTTGTTCCAGCACATAAGATATAGGCTTTGCATCATATTACAGATCATAAGTTTGGTCTTGCTGTTGTTTAGGACAGTCCCTTTCATTTATGAGTTTCCAAAATTCGCTTCTCGAAAGCCATGGTTTCACTATGATGTTTGGTGGCCAGAAGTCGCTAGATTCTACACGAGTTTTATCCTCTAACAGTACATTCAGCTGTGCAGACGCTGTCCGACGTTCAGATTTGTTAAAGCATCTAATAAATATTTTTCACTTACACTTCTCTTTTCCAGGTAGACTTGAAGAGCATCTCTTGAGCTTGATTTATGAATTCCGCCGATGTAAAATCTCGCAACTATATTTTGTAGGGGAGCCACCCGGAAGTCATCTCGGTCGTTCATAGTCGCAGCACATTGGTTGTTGGATATATGAATCTGTATTTTATTGCCTTTCGGCTGCTGAGATTATGGCACACTTTTGTTGATATTATCCGAGTTTTCCGGGCTAGAGGCAACCAAATGCTGTGTATGTTTGTTGTTTATATAATTAATAGTGTTTCTTTCCTTTTGAATCATGGTTTTCTTCACACAATCACTGTAGGATACATTCTGATTGATTTGTCTTGGTGGCCCATTCACGATTTGGTTGTTATTTTCCGAGTGCTGTTCTGTTCCACGAATTGTCTTTGGACGGACGGAATCATTGGTATGTATAAAAAGAGCAGTGTAACTACAATGCTTCATGAGCTGTAGTGGACATCAAACAGCAAATAATTCAGAGTACTAACTACCAACACTGAAGTATACAGGAATTCATATTTCCCTCAGATTATAAAAGACTGGAACTCTCTGACAGATGACATAGTGAATAGTGACACAGTTGACAGCTTTAGATCAGCCCTTAGGAAGGGAAGGGACTAGAGCCTCCGCGCATGCGCACACTACAACCCTGGCAAGTTATGCCCATTAGTGAGTAGGCCAGCCGAACTATACAGATACAGATATAACAACTCTAATGTCCTTGTTATTTATAACATTAATATATACATATGCAAGTAAGAAAGAGCTTCCCGCATAAAAACAATAGAAACAAGTTCAAACGTTGTTTGGGTTTGCTTTTTTTATTTCAAATGTTTGATTTTCATAAACGCCCATTAACAATATCAAACAAAGGTAAATGAACCAGTACTCATCGCCGGGAAACTACGCCTGAACAGGACGACACCTACAGCCAAACAATATACTTATGTTTTCTTTTCATCTAAAGAGGAAACTTCCTCATTGAGATCTATATAGCCTCTGACATCTTATTCGAAACGTCAACTGTCAGATTCATTTTGTGATACAACCATGAACACGAAGGCAGTTTTCAGTGTTATGATAGTTGGTAAGTATACGCCGACTTTTTCTTACATCTTTTATTACAAATTTAAGTCAACAATTAAAACAAGAAGACACATATTTATGGATGATCAACTTCTTCATTCTTCTTCTTTATTGCTATTGTTAATAAAGAGTTGATCATCCATAAATATTTGTCTTCTTCATCACACCAACTTCTAGAATGCCTCTCAAACAATTAAAACAAATATATTCAATTTTATTTTCAACTTTTTAATTGAATGTTATTATGACGATTGAATATCAATCTGCTGTTTTATTTATTTATATATGATTATATTTTATATTTGTATTTTACATTGTTAAAGGTGTCCAGGACAAATACACTATAAATATGAATTTATTCACGTACATTTTGGACATTGCATTTTGTTTGTAGCAGTAGCTTGAAAGTAGATTCCATGAAAAATTATCGGTGCTTGACAACAGTAGGCTAGCTGACATAGAAGTCAGGAACAACTCAACAAAGACGTGAGGTAGGATAGAGTCTTGTATGTGACGATTAAAGACCTCAGAAGAAATAATTTTGTTTTTAAGTGGCCATGCTGATGTTAACGGGAATATTTGCCCACCATCACCACCATGGCCATCATCACCATGGACACCATCACCATGGACACCATCACCATGGACACCATCACCATGGACACCATCACCACGGACATCATCATGGCAAATAGTGACGACAATAGTAGTCATGGAAATGCTGACTATCACCCTGACGCCGAAGACGTCTATTTTACACCACACTGAAATAATCAACCGATTGTCAAACATGTATATATTTCTTGTACTTTTCTATGCTTTATTTTTATACATAAATTGTGAACTGGCAATATGATCAGACAGTTGTCAGTGAGTAAAGAAATTGATCTCATTGATTTATCAAATAAAATCATCTGTATATTGAAATTAGCCTTATACTCATTTGTGAACCGACCTGCAATCTCGCTGATAAATACTTGGCTGTGTGAAAAGGGTTGTTAACTTACATATTTTTCATTGTAGCTAACAAAACAGTATAGCACGATCAGACACTTGTCGGTTAGTAAGGAAATCGATCTCGTTGATTTATCAAATAAAATCATTTTTATATTGAAATACGCCTTATACTCAATTGTCTCAAAAGGGATGTCAAATACATAGTTTCTTAGTAGATTACAGAACAGTATTGTATGTGGTAAATGTCATATTACCGCGTGTGTGCAGTGTTGATGGAATTATGCGGTGATATGAAAAATTCTCTAAAATGTAGACGCAAATCACAATAATAAACCACACTTGAATGAAATCGTTTTATTAAGATGAAACAAATTCATGTGGCGTCACACCTGTCAGATAGTTGTGATCCGGTATGTTGTTAGCCAACACATCCGCATGTACGAATTTAGGATGTAAAAGCGACAAGAAAAAAGTAATGTTTTAAACAAAATCAACATAAGTTCACTATTTATTGTGAATACATCATACACTCAGTCTGTTATTAGATACATGGAAAATAGTGAATGATGAATTGATATATATTTAATGAAATCAACGTATTTTTCTTTCCTTAGAATCGAGTAAGTATTTTTTAATATTAACTTATCAAATGCCATATATGGATATGACTGTGATAGTACAAGCCAAGCTTGTACAGGCAGCACGAGTCCAGATGTCGCACTATAAAAGAGACAGTGATTGATATACACCAGGTTACTATTGGATAAACCTGTCACTGTACAAGCTCTTTTACACAGCGCCTACTTTTACACACCGCGTAGAAGGATCACGTGACATCATATATGGCTATATATGACTATCGAACTTCACAAAGCGGGAAGTAAACAGTGACAGTGAACTTTCACATTTGACCCTATCCCTAACCTATGTGTCCTTTGACCCGGCAACTGACATAAAGAGAGAGCGCCAACACAGAAAGTCACAAAAAGCAAGGATGACGGAACAACGCAATGTCGTGATCGCAATGGACGGAAGTGAATTTTCCAAATACGCATTTGACTGTAAGTTTAAACTATGAATTTACAATTTAAAGTAAAATTTGAGTTGACATGCTATGTTTTTTAAGAAAGATATATTTATATTATTATGTGTAATATGTTTTCTTTGCAATGGACGAAAATATTACTGCTTTTACGCATTTGACTCTAAGTATTATCTATGCATTTACTTTGTAAACTAAAATACTTGTTTACATGTCATGTGCCATAAGGAAGGACGTTTTATGTTTTTGTGTATAAAATGGTGTCCTTGAAAAGGATGGAGTGGTACTCTTTCTACGCATTTAGAAGAAAGTAGTTTGTGTGTTTACAATGGACACTATTTACGTTTATATTTTACACAGACCAATACTTGTAGTATACAATATCTTGAATAAGAACAAGTTCTATGGATAGTCAACTTCTTTATTGATATGAGTGCGACGTTTCGATGCCGATACTATCACCGTTATCAAGCAAGTGGTACATTATCATGACAACCAGGAGAGAATATATACAATTTTGGTAATTATGTTTTTACATGTAATTGGATTGATGTACATAGTTGTAACAACATTGTTAAGGAGAGAATGGGTATGAGTATAGCAGTGCCCCCAGGGGGGGGGGGGGGGGGGGGGGGGGGGGGATATTTGATGTTTCTAGGAAATGAATCATGGCCTATTTTGGAGATTGCGCCACAGTTTGTATTCATTGAATTAAGAAAGTTAATGTTGTGGGGCCCCAGTTGGTGGTCAACAAGTGCACATACGTCTATGTTGTTTTCTTCTAAGCATTTATTCAGGTATGGCACGCCTGTTACAGCACCCCGTTTGTTCCAGCACATAAGATATAGGCTTTGCATCATATTACAGATCATAAGTTTGGTCTTGCTGTTGTTTAGGACAGTCCCTTTCATTTATGAGTTTCCAAAATTCGCTTCTCGAAAGCCATGGTTTCACTATGATGTTTGGTGGCCAGAAGTCGCTAGATTCTACACGAGTTTTATCCTCTAACAGTACATTCAGCTGTGCAGACGCTGTCCGACGTTCAGATTTGTTAAAGCATCTAATAAATATTTTTCACTTACACTTCTCTTTTCCAGGTAGACTTGAAGAGCATCTCTTGAGCTTGATTTATGAATTCCGCCGATGTAAAATCTCGCAACTATATTTTGTAGGGGAGCCACCCGGAAGTCATCTCGGTCGTTCATAGTCGCAGCACATTGGTTGTTGGATATATGAATCTGTATTTTATTGCCTTTCGGCTGCTGAGATTATGGCACACTTTTGTTGATATTATCCGAGTTTTCCGGGCTAGAGGCAACCAAATGCTGTGTATGTTTGTTGTTTATATAATTAATAGTGTTTCTTTCCTTTTGAATCATGGTTTTCTTCACACAATCACTGTAGGATACATTCTGATTGATTTGTCTTGGTGGCCCATTCACGATTTGGTTGTTATTTTCCGAGTGCTGTTCTGTTCCACGAATTGTCTTTGGACGGACGGAATCATTGGTATGTATAAAAAGAGCAGTGTAACTACAATGCTTCATGAGCTGTAGTGGACATCAAACAGCAAATAATTCAGAGTACTAACTACCAACACTGAAGTATACAGGAATTCATATTTCCCTCAGATTATAAAAGACTGGAACTCTCTGACAGATGACATAGTGAATAGTGACACAGTTGACAGCTTTAGATCAGCCCTTAGGAAGGGAAGGGACTAGAGCCTCCGCGCATGCGCACACTACAACCCTGGCAAGTTATGCCCATTAGTGAGTAGGCCAGCCGAACTATACAGATACAGATATAACAACTCTAATGTCCTTGTTATTTATAACATTAATATATACATATGCAAGTAAGAAAGAGCTTCCCGCATAAAAACAATAGAAACAAGTTCAAACGTTGTTTGGGTTTGCTTTTTTTATTTCAAATGTTTGATTTTCATAAACGCCCATTAACAATATCAAACAAAGGTAAATGAACCAGTACTCATCGCCGGGAAACTACGCCTGAACAGGACGACACCTACAGCCAAACAATATACTTATGTTTTCTTTTCATCTAAAGAGGAAACTTCCTCATTGAGATCTATATAGCCTCTGACATCTTATTCGAAACGTCAACTGTCAGATTCATTTTGTGATACAACCATGAACACGAAGGCAGTTTTCAGTGTTATGATAGTTGGTAAGTATACGCCGACTTTTTCTTACATCTTTTATTACAAATTTAAGTCAACAATTAAAACAAGAAGACACATATTTATGGATGATCAACTTCTTCATTCTTCTTCTTTATTGCTATTGTTAATAAAGAGTTGATCATCCATAAATATTTGTCTTCTTCATCACACCAACTTCTAGAATGCCTCTCAAACAATTAAAACAAATATATTCAATTTTATTTTCAACTTTTTAATTGAATGTTATTATGACGATTGAATATCAATCTGCTGTTTTATTTATTTATATATGATTATATTTTATATTTGTATTTTACATTGTTAAAGGTGTCCAGGACAAATACACTATAAATATGAATTTATTCACGTACATTTTGGACATTGCATTTTGTTTGTAGCAGTAGCTTGAAAGTAGATTCCATGAAAAATTATCGGTGCTTGACAACAGTAGGCTAGCTGACATAGAAGTCAGGAACAACTCAACAAAGACGTGAGGTAGGATAGAGTCTTGTATGTGACGATTAAAGACCTCAGAAGAAATAATTTTGTTTTTAAGTGGCCATGCTGATGTTAACGGGAATATTTGCCCACCATCACCACCATGGCCATCATCACCATGGACACCATCACCATGGACACCATCACCATGGACACCATCACCATGGACACCATCACCATGGACACCATCACCACGGACATCATCATGGCAAATAGTGACGACAATAGTAGTCATGGAAATGCTGACTATCACCCTGACGCCGAAGACGTCTATTTTACACCACACTGAAATAATCAACCGATTGTCAAACATGTATATATTTCTTGTACTTTTCTATGCTTTATTTTTATACATAAATTGTGAACTGGCAATATGATCAGACAGTTGTCAGTGAGTAAAGAAATTGATCTCATTGATTTATCAAATAAAATCATCTGTATATTGAAATTAGCCTTATACTCATTTGTGAACCGACCTGCAATCTCGCTGATAAATACTTGGCTGTGTGAAAAGGGTTGTTAACTTACATATTTTTCATTGTAGCTAACAAAACAGTATAGCACGATCAGACACTTGTCGGTTAGTAAGGAAATCGATCTCGTTGATTTATCAAATAAAATCATTTTTATATTGAAATACGCCTTATACTCAATTGTCTCAAAAGGGATGTCAAATACATAGTTTCTTAGTAGATTACAGAACAGTATTGTATGTGGTAAATGTCATATTACCGCGTGTGTGCAGTGTTGATGGAATTATGCGGTGATATGAAAAATTCTCTAAAATGTAGACGCAAATCACAATAATAAACCACACTTGAATGAAATCGTTTTATTAAGATGAAACAAATTCATGTGGCGTCACACCTGTCAGATAGTTGTGATCCGGTATGTTGTTAGCCAACACATCCGCATGTACGAATTTAGGATGTAAAAGCGACAAGAAAAAAGTAATGTTTTAAACAAAATCAACATAAGTTCACTATTTATTGTGAATACATCATACACTCAGTCTGTTATTAGATACATGGAAAATAGTGAATGATGAATTGATATATATTTAATGAAATCAACGTATTTTTCTTTCCTTAGAATCGAGTAAGTATTTTTTAATATTAACTTATCAAATGCCATATATGGATATGACTGTGATAGTACAAGCCAAGCTTGTACAGGCAGCACGAGTCCAGATGTCGCACTATAAAAGAGACAGTGATTGATATACACCAGGTTACTATTGGATAAACCTGTCACTGTACAAGCTCTTTTACACAGCGCCTACTTTTACACACCGCGTAGAAGGATCACGTGACATCATATATGGCTATATATGACTATCGAACTTCACAAAGCGGGAAGTAAACAGTGACAGTGAACTTTCACATTTGACCCTATCCCTAACCTATGTGTCCTTTGACCCGGCAACTGACATAAAGAGAGAGCGCCAACACAGAAAGTCACAAAAAGCAAGGATGACGGAACAACGCAATGTCGTGATCGCAATGGACGGAAGTGAATTTTCCAAATACGCATTTGACTGTAAGTTTAAACTATGAATTTACAATTTAAAGTAAAATTTGAGTTGACATGCTATGTTTTTTAAGAAAGATATATTTATATTATTATGTGTAATATGTTTTCTTTGCAATGGACGAAAATATTACTGCTTTTACGCATTTGACTCTAAGTATTATCTATGCATTTACTTTGTAAACTAAAATACTTGTTTACATGTCATGTGCCATAAGGAAGGACGTTTTATGTTTTTGTGTATAAAATGGTGTCCTTGAAAAGGATGGAGTGGTACTCTTTCTACGCATTTAGAAGAAAGTAGTTTGTGTGTTTACAATGGACACTATTTACGTTTATATTTTACACAGACCAATACTTGTAGTATACAATATCTTGAATAAGAACAAGTTCTATGGATAGTCAACTTCTTTATTGATATGAGTGCGACGTTTCGATGCCGATACTATCACCGTTATCAAGCAAGTGGTACATTATCATGACAACCAGGAGAGAATATATACAATTTTGGTAATTATGTTTTTACATGTAATTGGATTGATGTACATAGTTGTAACAACATTGTTAAGGAGAGAATGGGTATACACAAACAAATTGTGAATGATTCTATGTCACTATGTCAATATCTTGGTAGTAAAGGTTTAATTCTATATAACATTGGAAGAATCAATATTTCTTTGATAATTATTGTGATTATTTGATATCAAGGAAACGACGTTTCGGAGTAAATTCCTACTTCGTCACCATTCATTTGATGACGGAATAACTGTATACTTCCAAACGTCGTGTTTTTCACAATAAAAAAGTTGCTTTCCTTATTAATAAGTATTCCGCTTCTTAATGCTTGTCAGTGGTCTGAAAGAGATCGCTTAGAATGCATGTGAATGAGTCTATGTCACTTGTTATGTCTCTTGAATATGTTCACACAAGAATTCCCTTTTATTGGAAGACGAATTGTTCCGTTGAATAAATGACCTTGATACGGTTTCTTAACAATATCTCTGCTCGACGAGTAGTGTTAAAAGGCGGTTGAAAGCTGGACCGAGCCTTTTTTCCATTTTGTTGGTTATTCAGTTTTCTCTTTAACCGCATTTTTAAAGGCAGCAAAAAATAAGTGTAAATAAAATCTTATTTTTTTGTCAGTCCCTAACCTTGCGTTATACTGTAGATAACTCGATAGGGAAAGTTCATGGTTCAATATCGTGTTTCTTGTTTTATTTATTTATTACATGTGAAGACATGTGACAGAAATTTTTGTTTGTAAATACGTAAGATTTCACCTTATATACATTATATGTGTATACACACTGACTAATATTTAAAATATTATGCTAAATCTAATCTTACAAATATTGGCTTATTTCAATCAGAATCAAGCATACACCAAAGTCATGTCACATTAGGTACAGTTACATGTACGTATTGTCACAAACACAGGAAACAACCCCACCTCGCCTGTACATGTATAAAGTAATTACCCTTTTAGTATGAAAGATACCGCAAGCAAAACCATTATATCCCAAATACATGATGTTATTGATACGGAAACACACTTGGTTTATAATATATTTGTACTCGTGTTAAGTGTCATTTGTTTTCATATGCACTGTATAATGTAATCTCTGATTTGTAGTTTCGTCTAACGGTATGTTATACATTATTTGGTCATGCTCTGTAATGTGTTAGTGCTCTAGTATCATTGGTTCTCGTGCAATTATCATATAGTGATTACATTAAAACACTAACTGCGAATTGATAACTACCTTATGGCATTGAATGCGATATATCGGTGTGTATATAGTAACACTGGTATCAGGGGTGTTGTCACATATTGTGGAGAACAGTAAGCAAACTGGTTATAAACTGTTTTATTGCACACTTAAAAGTAAGATTTATACATAGACGATTGTGGAATACAAATCCAGTACCAAATCCACTGGCTCAGGTTCTCGTTTCATGTTCTCTGAACAAATCGTACGAAATCTGGCAATAAATGTCTTGTAAACGGTATACGATCTCTTATGTTCAAGAGGGGCTTATGGATGAAGGTCAATGACATTTTATGAGCTTTTATGACGTTCGAAATATCAAAATTAGCAATGACAACTTACCAACGCTCTTAATTTCGTTCTTCTATCGATACTTGAGAGACTGACTGGCAATAATTCCGAGCAAGAGCAACTGGTTCACCGTAAGAGATATGGTATTGTTGTAAGTGTTGTTCATAGCTTGGCAATATTGTTCAACTATCATGGGAGATATTCGTAATAACTTCAGAAAACAATTTGTATGCGTGTTACTATCCCTTTTATGACACTTTTGTTTATAATCCAACTTTTTACAAATATCGGCAGCTATACTATATGCCAAACATACTCCGGATATAATTAAAGTTTTACATCAACGTAATTCTGAATCTAGTGCTACATCTAACATTCAGCAACAGAAAGTCAGAGCAGGACAACACACGGAGACATACTTCAAGTCAATGACTGCAGGTTACACCGCAAATATCAGTCATATTTGTGTTGCGGTCTTTCTTCCTGCAATGATACTAGTCGAAGAGGAAATAATAGAATCGGGAAAGTAATGAATCAACTATACTCCTGATAACTAGAACATCATATTATCGTGCCTAGTAGCCAATGGTATGCCCCTCGCTCCCGCTCGGGAGATCCATACGATAAACATACTATGACAGGTGCACGCATATACAATAACGTATGCTATGTATTTTGTGAATGTCAATCGTTTTGGCGTGTTTCAGGGTACATGAAAAATGCACATAAACCTGGAGATCACGTGATCTTGGCTCACTGCCCGGAGTTCCATCCTGTCATACAGTCACGTGAGTATAAAGAATGTTTCCCCTTTTAAACTGGCACCATCCCGGAGAGGAAAGGCTGGTATTGCTGGTATTTATTTATAACCGAGACTACAACATATTTAGTTGTATTCATCAGATAGGGAGTTTCGTATAATCCTTTAAATATGTATGTATGTACAACTCGGCTGAAGATTACTTTGACATGTTTTTTAATTGCTCATAAGTTGCTATATTCGTAATATTAGGAATGACATGGACACTAATGTATATCAGTCGGATGGTAATAAATGTGAATGTTTCAAATCTAAAGAAATTTATTTCACTCTTTAATTAAGAATAGGATCATTTCTTTTGATAAAAAGGCACTTCTGTTAACACTGTTAGGTGCTGGACGTTCCCTCTAAACCGCAACCCCTCTAGTCCGAATCTCCTCTTAACCGACAACCTTCTGTCCGACATTCCCTCAAAACCGCCACCCCTCTAGTCCGAATCTCCTCTAAACCGACAACCTGCTGTCCGACATTCCCTCAAAACCGCCACCCCTCTAGTCCGAATCTCCTCTTAACCGACAACCTGCTGTCCGACATTCCCTCAAAACCGCCACCCCTCTAGTCCGAATCTCCTCTAAACCGACAACCTGTTGTCCGACATTCCTTTAACCCACATATAATAATAATAATAATGTGGGTATTTGTAATGCGCTACCTCCAGGTACTAATACCTGCTCATGGCGCGACAAAGGATAAAATAATATATACAAATATATACAGAGAAGTAAGATGTTGAAGGACTGAGTTTAACAATAAGCCATTCGGAATAGATAGGTTTTGAGTGCAGATTTGAAAGAGTTCAGAGAGTCAGCGTTTTTAATGTCAGTGGGCAGGTTGTTCCAGACAGAGGCAGCTGCGTACTGGAACGATCTTTTTCCATATGACAAGGTCCGAACTTTTGGAACTACAAGCAGCTGTTGATTCTGAGACCTTAAGGGGCGGGATGGAATATAATGACACAGTAAATTAGAAAGGTACTCTTGCATCTGTCCACATAGAGCTTTAAATGTTCTGAAGAGTAGTTTGAAATTGATCTTAAATGTGACAGGGAGCCAGTGTAAAGACATCAGTGAAGGAGTGATATGGTCTCTCTTTGACCAGAGACAGACGATTCGAGCTGCAGAGTTCTGTAGTTTTTGGAGTTTCTGAACATGAGAGGAACTGATACCAAAGAGCATCCTTTCGTCCGACATTCTCTTTAAACGGTTATCATGTTATGGACATCATGTCGTCCGACATTCCCTGTCAACCGATATCTTGTAAACTCCATGTCATCCGACATCCCTTTTAACCGGCTTTATCTGCTTTCTCAAACGATGTCGGTTTAGAGAAAATAAATACAGAAATTCGGTCGGCATGCTTCCTTCTCATTAGTTTAAGCATGGTCTTGTAGTATCACGACATTGATGGTTAAAGGATAGCGTCCACACTTTGAGGTTTACACCAGCTAACCATGAGTTCAACTTATACAACGTTTTAATTTGTTTTAAAGATGAGACATAATATCTGTAGTTTGGTTTAATATCGTTTCCGTTTTGCTCGTTTGTCTCCACATTACGGAATATATTTCTTAAAGGCACAATAATGATTTTTTTTGCATTTTTATATGTTCAAATTTGCCATTTAAAATAAATGTTTATGCAGTTTATCTTATTTGAAAATGTAAAATAGCCCTTAACACGACCCTATTATTCGTAGTCACATATGTATAAAGCTTTAGCTGCTAGCGGTCATTTTAATGTGAACACCTTTTTAATAATTCGAGGAAAGGAAATGGATCCGTGTTGCTAAGATACCACAACCCTTTGTTTTAGACCCTAGAAAACGAGCTACAGTCGCTTTAGCCTTTACGTACTCCCCGAACGTTTTAAGTACTTACTTTTGCCATTCAGTATGTTTAAAACTGACTACGTTATATTTAAGGAATTAATAACACAGACAGTCATTTCGGCTTTAATTCCTCGAAAAGAAAATCTGACATTCAAGTCCAAACGGAATAAAATAATTCTACTTATGAAATTAACAATTGCATACATGTTATACTTATATTAACACAGTCGGTACTCTCCAGTCATATTTATGCACGACAGGGACTTGGACTAAACATAAAACCTTTTTTTATTTCAACATCCACCCCCATATTTCAAAGGTGCGAACTGTCAAGAGGAACAGGGTCACCATTATAAAATGATTTTATGAGTGACATTTTGCATAATCAAATAGTGACATGTTTATAGGTGCCAAATATAGATCAAAGTGATCTCACTGTCCACTTATATATAACTCGAGTCGGTGAGTATGACGCGCCGTGCTGTAAGTAAGACAAATAATTCAGCCCGTATATATATCTCTGTCACCTGTAGTGAGACGGGTCTTGTGTCAAGTGTCACCTGTTATTGTGTTGTTGTTTACGTGTCTTGTTTCCTCTATGACAGAAACTGGTTATTTTATACTGAGGCAAATGCGTTTGGCTGTTATATTACGTTAATAAGATTTATTTTAACATT
Source organism: Gibbula magus (assembly GCA_936450465.1). Taxonomy (NCBI): domain Eukaryota; kingdom Metazoa; phylum Mollusca; class Gastropoda; order Trochida; family Trochidae; genus Gibbula; species Gibbula magus. The sequence continues at coordinate 2,750,234 of OW388305.1, forward strand.
CCAACTGGATAGTTCTTTGATTTAAAGGCGTAGTTTATTGTATACGATTTGTTTAAAGAGTTGCTTTCTTTTCGGAGTTTTAAAGATCTATAACAAAATTATATGGACAACATATGGATACATCTTCGTTGTATACATGCATGTACATGTTGCACGCCGTGTCTGGACTGCTCCACAGGTCGTTCGAATGGGTATAGACTGCGTACTAACGTTCACGGGAGAGGTTTTTGTGGCCGATTTTCGAGTTAGAAGAGCTAATAAAGTTATCTAAGGGTGACATATGTTGGGAATTAGCCGTGTTTTGCGGAGAAATGTATAATTGATAGCACGTGCGTTCATTTGTGTATGTCACAATTCTTAGCGTAACTCTTGACCTCATGTTGAATGGACCCTTAGATCGGCAAAATGGCTGCCCTTGCTCCTTTACTCTATGTTATATAGGGGGTAAGTTTGTTTTACCTACGTTTTACCTACATTTTACTTACGATATCGAGTTCCTGTGGACTGCTCCCTTCCCCTTCATCAGGTGAATGCTGACTCACAGATGTACAATGACTATAAACGTGGAAATACACTAAACGCCAAAAGAAACGTTACCCCACTTCTTTTTTAATAACTTTTTAAGTATCAAAGATAATTGAGAAATGAATGGAATAACGTAGCTTTATACTAATAACACGTTTAAAATTCCTGATTGATTCATACTGTGGCAAATGCAGCTAGCTTAAGAAGTTTAAAATTGTCCGGTTTTCGACCAGGCTGGTAGTAACCAATAAATGTGATTTGAGTGGGGTAACGTTTCTTTTGGCGTTTAGTGTACACATGACGCCAGAGTTTAAAGATCTTGCTTTAAAGTTTTTCTACCTGTTTAAATACCACAATGTTGACACCGCCACTGCGGCCTTCTTAAAATGGAGCGTCTTTTCAGCAATGTTCCTGCTCGACTTAGATCAGTTAGTAATACATGCAATACTAAACCGAGTTCCGTAGTACATGTATACTCATGAATAATAATGCTGTCGCTTTTGCTCGTCAGATACCAAACCACTCATGTATCCGTTTCATAAAACGTGCCACGAGACTTCGTTTGGTGTTCCTTATTTATAAGAGTTTCATGATATGCAAGTTAAAGTTGATAACAGTGCCAAATACCATATGTGCTGATTTGAATTCAAACACCGCGCCGTGGTTGCACAGTCATCCCCGAGTGTCACAGTCAAATATAGTACACTTATTAGTATTATTTGTAAAAATGCATGTTCATTGAAACTTGATCTCTCAGACTACAAGTTGTCTCTGCGCTCAATCTCGGCAACACCATCATACTGCAAGAGGCAACAGGCTAGGGATAAGAAGTGCGATGGATCGTGTATTTGTTTTGACAAACTGAAGGAAGGATGTGATGTTGGAGTTATGGGAGGCTGAACATTTTAAAACATTTTTTTTTATATATATCGTTAGAAGGGACATAAACACATCTTGTGTGAATGTTGGGACACTGCGCACATAAGGGAAACCTTTTATCGAGATATTACTATATCTAAAGTGTTTAGCCAATTTGGCGAACATCGTGTTTTAGTCTTTTTGAAAGCTGTAAATCTTTTCGACAAATTGTAACTTTTAACTATTCTAAACCAGTTTTTAACCAAATTGTGATAATTTGCTGGTGTTTTTTTACGGCCTTTGTGTCGTTATATTTAAATTAATCAATTAACCTAAATTTATCCCCGCAAATGGCTGCGATATTGCCGAAGCGGCGTTAAACAATAACTCACTCACTAGAAGGGACATTGGGGAAGACTACTAGGGGAATCAGGAGGAGACGTGCCTAATGCAGTAATGCATATTGTATTCCATCATTCATCGTCCCCGTGTCAAGCCATATTCATAATTTTGTATACATGTTTGACGTAACTAGTTTTCTTATTGCTTTTAGCTCTATCCAATGACGTGATCACGGCTGCCAAAACATACGCCGAGGAGAACGAGAGGATAAAGGCGATGCTTGAAGAATTTGGGGCAAAATTAAAAGCAGCAGGGGTAAGATCATCTTCCCTTCAGAGGTTTCTCTTGTCAGTCTGCAATGAGCTCCCGCACCCTCGGAGAGGCCTCGCTGCATCTCTTCAACTATGTATATGCCAGCGTAGTAGCTAATCACACGAGGACTTGGTAGAGTGTTTGAAAACCTATAGCACAGAAACGCGAATAAATGCAGCAAGGTTTAAATAAGAGACTGGTGCGAGTAGTGCCTTGAAGGGCACATTGGAGTCCAAAGTATAAAGGAGATTCTGTTAATAGGCCCAGCTTCCCACATAGGCTGCACTTCATACAACAAAACTCAACCTCGCAAAGCAATTTTAAGACAGGTGACAAACGTATGGTATGCGGCTTTATAAACTTTAGTGAAACATTTATGTTCAAGGCTTTAAAGACCAATGACATCATGTCAATTACTTTTACATGTATAACCCCTTCACTAGTTGTTGTCGTTATCACTTCATTACTATTGTTCAAGTCTTCGTGCTTAGTAAGACTGGTATTATACTCTGTAGTTATCGCCAATACAAACTATGACATATTACTGTTGAGTTATAAACTTTACTGGGAATGTCAGGGCCATGTTCAAGAGAGGTTTCAAAGTAATCGCTCAATGTAGCGCTACGTAGCAAGGCGAGCAAACTTCGAGGAATTTGCACCGTGTCGTTCAGAGAGAATGAGCGCTACATTGAGCAATCAATGAGCGATTATAAGCGCTCGCTGTTATGGAACGGAGCCCAGAATGTTCTCCCACGAGTTATCTTGTAGATGTACATGGAGAAGGCGACTGTTTAAACCAGCCGTCTGTCCCATACCAGTGAGCGATTAATTCGCTCTATTGAGCGTTGCATTGAGCGCTACATTGAGCGCTCATTCCCTCCTGAACGACACGGAGCTTGTTCCCTTTGCTACGTAGCGCTACATTGAGCAATCGCGTTCAAGAGGTTTAAAAGTAATCCCTCATTACTTTTAACCCTCTCTTGAAGATGGCCCAGATCTACGTGGTATCTTAGAATTGTCATTGACAGTTTATCAAGAGTTATCTCCCTTTCAGATTGGCGGTACCGTGAAGAGTATCACGGGAGTGCCAGGAGAGGTGATTGTGAAGTTAGCGGACGAGGAGGGGGCGAGCTTCATCCTGACGGGTACCCGCGGCATGGGCACATTTCGTCGAACTCTGCTGGGGAGCGTCAGCAACTACATCCTGCACCACAGTCACGTGCCCGTCATAGTGTGCAGGGTGAAGAACAAGAAGCACAAGAACCATCATTAGATTCTGATTGGACATGATCTTGCCTTGGCACTCTCATAAGAGACCATTATTATCCTGATTGGACCAGATACACGAGTAAAATGTACTATTATCAGCCACTGTGTGGTTTTAACGTAAGAACAGAACCACCATTAGAGTTGAGCCGATTCATAAGTACTATCATCAGATGCTGTGTAGACCTGGGATCTATTCATAAGTACTACCATCAGATGCTGTGTAGACCTTGGATCTATTCATAAGTACTATCATCAGATACTGTGTAGACCTGGGATCTGAGACAGACCACCTAAGGGATACTGGTTTAACGTTTAACGCATTACATGATCATACTTACCTTAGTGTTAAGTTAAGTTTCTTGTGTGTAACAGCTTCTAGATTCATAAGATGATGTTCGAGCATTGATCAATGACGTCATGATATTGTTGCTATAAGATACTACTGACTGATACGTTCCAATGTTGATACGGTAAGGTCTGTGGGTTATTTTCATTGATAGATTCCGATATTTCATCAGTATTCAAATAATACGTTTTGCAAAAAGAAAAAGGATATAATGAACATATTTTCAAATTGGACCTTTTAGTTTATTGTAGCAGTCGATCAACGTCACCTGCGGGTAAAATACTAATTTTACGTTATGATTTCAATGTGTTATATAAACTCCAAAAGAAACGTTGCCAAGAAAAATATAAAAATGTATCGTACCATTATGAATGACATTTTCAATACTTCTAAACAAGACAAGATAAGCTTATCAAAAACATTAACAACCGACTCTTCGGTGGCAGTATTTTGTGTTTGACTCTGTTGAAAATTTGGCAACGTTTCTTTTGGATATTAGTTTATATCTCTATGAACGTAGTTGTTGAATATTTCGTTTTCAATGGTAATTAATATTAGTTTACTTCTGAATCGACATATCTTGGCACCGTGTACACATGCCCGTTTAGAAGGATCACACGGACCTGCTTGTATTATGTACTCACATTCAGGGCTGAATTAATATGAAAAATATCGTGAATAACCAAATTTGTTCTTTATTAATCATAGACTTTTCACTTTTAAAGTTCGAAAACGAGTTGCAGTTACGGAATATAATCTATTCAGACGTTTTGTTACGAAGTATTATTTGGAATATTTATTCAGGGGATTATTCGAAGCGTGCATTTTGTAAAATGAAATATCAATCTATTATATTTGTACTGTTTGATATTTCATTTCTCGTTGAATAAATTGCGAATGACTGTAGCATTTTGAATGAATAAATTCTTTATATGAGCAAACATCATGTTGATAGTGACATGATACTGTGAAATCCACATGCTGTCAGTCTTTCAATAAGATTAACAAATATAAAAAGGTTATGCATAATAGATATACACATAAATAAAATATAACTTTGTGTACTGTTGTTGATAAACAACACACAAGATAACAGCACACATATATTAAGAAAACCACAACATCGGGTAGTTTCCACTGGAGAAATCTTCTTTAAAGGGGCAGTAGCACGTTTTTTGCAAATTTTATTTTTTCAAATTTCCCATTTATAATGATAGTTTATGTCATTTATATTTACTTTAGAGGGTAAACCATCTTTTTTCACAAACCACTTTTCCGCCGTGGTTAAAACGATGTTGCGTTTAAAGCAAAAATTACATGGCGGCCATTTTATTGTGAACACATATTATTATTTCGAATGTCAAAAACGATTACCATGGCTTTACGGAACCATGTACACTCATTTTTTAAATTGATTTTCCGAAGAGGGAAGGATGTTTTACTATTGGTGACAGTATTTTTCAAATACATTGAATCGACTTATCTCACCGAAAAAAACGTGCTACTGCCCCTTTATTACGATGAGCCCATTTCACCCATGTACTGGTCTTTTTGGGTACTCACAAAAAGAAAGACGCCACTTCAAACTGTTGATAATTATAAGGTTCATGAACAAACATATATTATTCCATAATTTCAAACTGTTAAAAGACGAGTGGTGCACTTCCAATCAACTATCCGATATTGACTATTGTCTACATATAACCTTATCTTGCTGTATAACAGTACATGAAATTGGCAGGACATTCCGTGGGGAATATGACCAATATCTTCCGGTATTTCAAACAAGTAAAGTGCCCCATTGGAGCATTCAGAACACTCAATGAGACTCCAGCCGTTCATTATGTTAAAACCTCATGAGAAGCTTAAGGATTAAGCGCAATCAGTCCTATTGCTGCCAGAATGAATATTCCTGGAAATTCGAAGTGGAAGAATGTATGATACGTGAAACTGAATTTATTATTTTCCATCGATATTCAAAATATTATTACGCAAAACGCCATTCGCAAAATGTACTTCCTTCATTCGAGAGAGAACCAAAAAGACACGCCATTTCGAATCCTGTCAGAATGTACCCCATTTCGAAATATATATTTCTTAATATTCTGACTTCATTCTAACAAAGTTCTCAATCGGTCCAGTTACAATCAACCTTGCTCCTACTAATACAAGTTACAAAATGCTGTCAGTACTTGATACGAACTCGGTATTTATCCTTTAAAGGGTTGATTCTGAAAGTTCTTCATTCTGTCTGTCGGTTGCAATTAGTAGATACAGAGCGTGTAAGACTGAATTCGAACCGACAGTAGGTGGAATCTTGATTCCTGTTGATTCTGCTTGGGTTCCAAATAACCTCCAAGGGGTGTATTGATGAAGATGAAGCGCTAATAAAATATACATGAGAGCACGACGGACTGGTCCTTAGGGTTTCTTGGGTCCTTATTTGCTCTTTTGGAAATATATCGGGGATATTTTGAGTGTTTTATTTCAAATGTTTTGTTTTCAAATTAATGACATCCTTTAAAGCATCAATGTATTAATTATCGTAGGTTTTTAAATGTTAAAAATATAACTTTTCCTATGATAAATTATATTGATTCTAACAGGATACCAACCACGTGACTTGTCCATTGTAAAACCTTGGACCGATTTGCATGTGGTTTTCGTCTGTAATCACTAGAAGCCACGTGACCAGTCGTGTCTCTTTGGGGAGATGACCGTTGTCTAGCTCACTGAGTGTAGGCTTATACATTTATACAATTACTTATTTCAAAATCTTCCTTACGGTACAAAACACAAATAAAACAACCAACCGTTGTGCCTTGGATTGTAAAACCAGACGAACGAAAGATAAAAAGTAAGACCTAAGCGAATCTTGAAATCTTACTTGCTGCTCATCTTTCTCTACCAGAGTTTTCCAATCCCAGGTACACCCTTTGAGTCTTGTTGTCCGATGCTCTTCAGAAAAGCTATGCAAGATTCCTAGATAGTTGAAGTTCTTTAACAACATTGATAAAGTCATGCAGCTTAGAAAATATTCACCCCTCTAAATCATGTATCCCTACCAGGTTGGAGATAGTATCTGGGAGGGGATTACAATTTAAATACATTTATAAACATAACTCACTGCATTCTTGCATCGTAACGATGGAAGAACTGATTGGGGTAACCACTGTGAGAAGAGAATGCACCTACATGTTTACACAAAGATCCACTGCATTATCAAACGACGAAATAAATACGAGAGCCAAGGACTGGTTTAGCCGCAACGACGACTAAATCTAACCACTCGTATACATTACCATGTTTTATACAGCTAATGTCACCCGTAAGTGCACAGGGAACAAGCGTCATTCAACCATGACCTTCAAGCTATGACCTTGACCCCTGACCTCCAGTTTAGTATTCTTCACACAAGCGAGACATCGGTCTCTCTGCTAGAAGTACAAGCAACATGTCCGGGACAAGAAATGTGGTTATTGCTATGGACGGGAGCGAACATTCCTCGTACGCCTTTGACTGTAAGTAGACGCTCGTTGATCGATATGTTTCACTGGGTAAGTAACAGGGTTGCCTCCTGTGAAATGAGAGGGTTGTCAGTCAGGTGACAGTCAGCTGGGATCTCTGTTTACTTGCATAGTGTCTATTGAACCGCGAATGAGTGTTTTAACATAGATATAGTCACATTGCGTGTGAACGTGTTATGTTATTTCATATAAGGTCAGTGTGGTATGACACACAATAATGTGATAACAGATGTTATGACACATCGTCTTGTTTTGATATTTACAAGGTGGGTTTTGTTTAAATAGTGAATGAGAGATACAACGTAATATTGCAAAATAGGAACATTTATGTTAATTTTGATAGGTCAGTTATCGACAGTGTTATTAATAACGTACCAGATGCTATGATACACGTCGTATGTACATGTAGTTGAGTATACTAATTATAGCACCAACTCTTTGTTGGAGGTAGTGTAAATCATAGAATATAGTTTCATTTAGGTTAGTTAACCCAAACATCAGACTAGCTCGAAACACATCACCGCTTGGAGAGCATTATCACATCTGGATCTGAGTCGGAACTATCTGGTACTCGGAGGCCCTTTTTCAATATTTGATAAAGAATACATTAATATAATTACACAATATCTTTCTTGTAGTTTGTGTCGTTTGCAATTATCACCTGTGTATCGACCAATTGTAATGCCATTTGTTGTTAGATTTTATATGTATACTAAATACCAACAGCCGGTCGTGTAAGTGTTATGTTATGCTTGGTTAAATAAACATTAATTGTGCATTGTATATCGCAATGTTGTATGTATGTGTAAGGTGAACCTATACATTTTAGACCCATTACATGATCCACAACTGGCGCTTTGTCAGCAACAGTGTACATGAAACGTATCATGTGTATACATTTGTGTTGTAGCCTATACAGTTACACGATAACCAATTATATACGTTGTACAATACTTAGAGAATAACCAACGAGGTACGAGTGATTACGGGAAATATCCATGAGTCTAAATAATGTTCAGCCACGAGCTTTAGCGAGTGGCTCTGAACATTATTTAGACGAGTGGATATTTCCCGTAAACACTCGTACCGAGTTGGTTATTCTATATATTACCCATTATGCAATTAAATTGACCAAATTACGCTTGCTTATTACATTTTCATGTTGGGCGGCCGCTGTGAAGGACCCGTCGTCACAGTAACATTGTGACGTCATAAGATAATTCGTCGCGTCAGTCCATTGTTTTATGACGTCATAGTCAATCTTTCTCCGGGTAACCGACCAATCAACGTTGAGAATCACTTGAAAGCACATGTGCAAATATCACAAAAATAATCACCTGTGTCTTCTCACCCGTATGGGTAATATAATGCTATAATGTATACACTGTATAGTGAACTTTTACAGTATTCGTCCCAAGCCACCAGTCCCCATCCTTCCCTATATCTACACTTACGATAACGGGTAAAGAGAGATGTTACTCCCCACTATACTTAACGATCTTTTGCTCTCTGAGACGTTCTTGCACTATCTTGCAATGATGTGTGAGCTTTGCCCTCTTTGATGTCATGGAATGGTGTATTTCTTTAACGCTTTCAGCCCTTGATCGATACAGTTACAGGCTAATGGAGGCGTTCCTTATACAGACACTTATAATGTGCTTACTTTGTATGAAAGGCGATTAATAGACGTGTATGTGTGTTATACCTGTTTATTTTAGGAAGGATATTGATTTATCTGAACTAAAGCAAGAGTTGGGGGGGGGGGGGGGGGGGGGGGGGGGGGGGGGGGGGGGGGGGGCGATGTTAGGTAGAACAACCATGAAGTCGTCTTGACACGAAAGTTCTCTGTCTTTGGATAACGGCTTTTACGATAGCTTGATAGGATGCTGTCAAAATCCAAGTACCATTATAATTTGACTTTATGAAAGTCAATACATGTTGATGTAATGATGTAATGAACGTGATTTGAGCTATTCTTTCAAGTGAAGTGATGACTTTTTACTAACTGACTTTTAACAAAGTCACTCGTTAAAACAGTAAGAACCTTTCAACTCGCAAAATCGTACAACTGTCAAATTCAAGAAATTGCTTTAATGAACAAATACTATCAGTATTTTCGCTATTGACTTACCTAAAGTGAGAAGAAGTGTTTAATTAACATATTGAAGTCAAATAATCAGTTAGAGTCTGGCTAGCTTCTTATCATGAATGATAAAATACGTCTTGGTGTATAAATGTCAACTTTGCAACAAAAATGTTGTTTACAATAAATTAATTAATTCTAAAGTTTATAGTGTAGTTTCTCTCTTGGGACAATAGTTATTTTGGGTAAAACTTCGATACAATCACGTGTTTCCTCATATTTGGCATATGGTGGATTATTTTTGAATTAGTCAATAAATAAACAATTGTTTATCTGGGGTGATAAAATCATTCACTTTATCCTAACATTCCCAGAACATCGCATTTAATTTTACCAACTAGGGTGTTGCTTAATTAATTTCCAAGTGTATGTATCAATACTTCTACGTGTTGCTGATGGACAAGCGAGAGTCTGTGTTCTTTACTTCCTCATAAACATGTGGATTCCTTTATAACAGTGCAGGAGATATGACCGACATTGGTGCAGTAATACTGGTTCTGAATACTGATTCACGATTCTGATGCATAGAATACATGAATTCATACATACATCAAATTCCGATTGTTTTATCTCCCAATTCTTTTCTCAAGAATACCGAATAATCTTTATTCTTATTCTGCTCTCTCAAAAGTGAATAGCCTTCACTCCCTATGCTGTTCAAATACCGAATAAGTTAGACGGTAGTCATTTCAATCAGTCCAACTAACATTAACAGTATGCAGGCTGCAGTCGGCGAGATCAGACCACGTTTTCATGATAAATGATGACAATTTGCTCCACGCTATGTTCTCATGCGATTTGCTCATTTGTCCAGCAAAACCTGTGATCAGTACTGGCGAGTGTGACTCCTGAATCTGAAGTCTGATTTGTTGCAACAATCTACGTTCGGGAAAACTACAATTAGTCATCGTGTGAACTGAGTAAGCCTTTTTAAGGCAATAAGTCCAGTTCATGTTTCACAATGGGAACACAATGTTTGTTAGCCTTTCACTAACAGGGTGGTACTTTGTTGTGATAGTTCATTACATGTTCATGTGGGTTTTTGACAATTTCGTATAAAAGGTCATTTATATTTCTACAAATATGTCAACTACCGAGTAAGTAAGAGACACGTGTCATTCCTGAAGTTAGTAATTTATTCACTTTCACTTCGTGATCCGTTCAGTAGTTTCTTTGTGTTTTAATAAAACCGTTGACAACACATGAAGTATTGATATTTTAAGTTCACATTGACCGAAAGTGACAAAGAGATAGTTCGTGGATATGCTTCACTTTCTCGTATTAAGACCACAGCTTCATTGGGCAAGTACTTTGTCCATACCAATACACGACTGGAGCTGTCATACAGTTATACCACGTCTGTTCATGTTGTATACATTCTTTTCTTTCCATGTGTTGACATTTTGATCCTTTTTCAAGACCCCATGTTCATATTTCTTTCCCGTTCTTATCAATGACTGGAGGTAAAATTACATCATTAACAAATCTTACAAACATTATCGATACTAGAATACAGTCAACATTTTTAGTGGAAACAGGAAAAAATCCACGATTTCCCAAAATAACATTGTCATACCGGCACAATAAATAGTTAATGCACTAGAACAGGAAAGCATCCGTGCATTACTAGACTGTGTAAACAATGCCGGCTGAAATCACAACCTCTCACTTCCGGAGTGCTCGGTTACCATGGTAACCTGAAAGCATTTCCATGCAAATGACATTTTGTCGATCGCATGCTAAAGTAGACAAGTGTATGCATTTTAGGGCATTGCGTACACCATTCACCCAAACTGTACCGTAATTCTATTAAATGGCCATATTTGTCAGGTGACATAGTTTGTTTGAAGACATGGCTGTGAAATTAAAGTGAGATCGAAAGTTTCCTCACACCGTTTAACTTGCTGTATGCCTGTCGATCCAGCTGATAGACAATCGTCAAATTAAGAATTTTTCAAATGGGGAGGGGGGGATGACTGACTCTAAATATTGATTTACTTCCTCCTACGGTACAGAGGTATAGCCAACAGTACCATGCTTAGCTGTCTCCCAAATACTCCAACACAGCGGAAGTAATACCATTAGTTTTCTCTCACCCATGTAGTCGGTGGGATGTGCGTCAAGTAACTCGATATTTCGTACTTGGTATCCGGCCCCTTGAATATTGGTGTTTCATAATTCAGTTAATGTTAGATAAGTGGTTTATATCACTATCAATAATTTATAATTGACCGCTGGGCAATATTCCACTACTTTGTAATATAGTTATGGGGCTTTTTCTGTTATATATGGATCGATGATTTGATACGTTTAGAAAGCTGAAAAATGATTTCTCATACCGCAAAAGCAAATCATAAGAGATACTCGATCATAACAACACTATGGAACGGCATAATGTTATATTTTATTATCTCATAACATCCTTGTACGTCTGCAACGATTTGTGATAAACTCAACATGAATGCAGACATATTCCTCTATCGTGTATTTTGTATTTGTCAACACCATAACACAGAGACTATACAAATAAAATTAATATATAATGTGCCACAGTGCCGTATTCGACACAGTAAGTGTCCTTGACGCTCAGCAATAAATTGGTGAATCCATGTTTGCCTTGTCATACATCATTTCCTCTTTAAAACACTAACGTTGGAGTCAAGATACAGACAATATGTCATTGCACATGGTCCATGATTTACCTTTACTGTACAATTTGAGGGATTTATTGTACAATTTATTGTACAATCTGTCTTGGAATTTAAAAGTGAGGCTTAATAAGGAGGGGCGCTTATTACGTCGATTGATATAAGTAGTATATATGATATATTGATGTATGTTTGGTTTTGTTTCAGGGTACATGCAGAACATTCACCGGCCCGGGGATCACGTGATACTTGTCCATTGTCCGGAATATCATCCTATCATACAGTCACGTGAGTAAAGCTTTAATGATACAAAACATACTCCAGGTGTGCATGTATCGGAATGAATTAAAGCTGTATTCGTAAAATTATATTCATGAGTGACAAAAAGTCTTAAAGCATGAATGCACATAGGTATATTAATATTATCTGTCCACGGAAGTTGTGCCAATTATCATACTTGACGGAAGAGTACATACGTAAATTCTGAAACGTCGAATATTAAAATTGAAGGCGCCGTAACACGTTTTTCTTACTGAAATCAAGTGGTATCACAACAAAAGAAATGTTAACATTGGCTAAATAATACTCCTGAATCAATAACAAATTTTTAATACGATCCACTATTTCAGCACATAAGTTTCTGTTGATTTTATAACAGTTCATCGATGTAATGTATGACAACGTAAAATGTTATAAATTTTAAAATTAAAACTTATTAAATTAAAACTTGTCTTACTTTGTGAATAGATAAAAGGTAATTTGTAATAAATGTTGATGAGAATTGTAAAATGACCTTTGCTTTAAAAATATCTGTAAATTGCAATGAATTATGCCACTGTTTCAGTTTAATACACAACCTCCTCAATACATGTCATACAGTTTCTAACAACCATAAACTAATCTACAGAATCGAAATCAAAGGAGATATCCTCGTTGTGTTCCAGCTATACCCGGCAGTGCGGAGGTGGCAGCCCAGCGTCTAGCTCAGGAGGAGAAGCGGATCTTACAGCTAACAGTCAACCTGGAGGAGAAGCTGAAGGCGTCTGGGGTAGGCATCAGTCGTTATGTCCCGTAGATCGACATTATATCTAGGGACAAGCGTCTGGGGTAGGCATCAGTCGTTATGTCCCGGAGATCGACATTATATCTAGGGACAAGCGTATGGGGTAGGGATCAGTCCTTATGTCCCGGAGATCGACATTATATCTAGGGACAAGCGTCTGGGGTAGGGATCAGTCGTTATGTCCCGTAGATCGACATTATATCTAGGGACACGTCTGGGGTAGGGATCAGTCCTTATGTCCCGTAGATCGACATTATATCTAGGGACACGTCTGGGGTAGGGATCAGTCGTTATGTCCCGTAGATCGACATTATATCTAGGGACAAGCGTCTGGGGTAGGGATCAGTCGTTATGTCCCGTAGATCGACATTATATCTAGGGACAAGCGTCTGGGGTAGGGGTCAGTCTTTATGTCCCGTAGATCGACATTATATCTAGGGACAAGCGTCTGGGGTAGGGGTCAGTCTTTATGTCCCGTAGATCGACATTATATCTAGGGACACGTCTGGGTAGGGATCAGTCCTTATGTCCCGTAGATCGACATTATATCTAGGGACACGTCTGGGGTAGGGATCAGTCGTTATGTCCCGTAGATCGACATTATATCTAGGGACACGTCTGGGGTAGGGATCAGTCGTTATGTCCCGTAGATCGACACTATATCTAGGGACAAGCGTCTGGGGTAGGGATCAGTCGTTATGTCCCGTAGATCGACATTATATCTAGGGACAAGCGTCTGGGGTAGGGATCAGTCGTTATGTCCCGTAGATCGACATTATATCTAGGGACACGTCTGGGGTAGGGATCAGTCGTTATGTCCCGTAGATCAACACTATATCTAGGGACAAGCGTCTGGGGTAGGGATCAGTCGTTATGTCCCGTAGATCGACATTGTATCTAGGGACAAGCGTCTGGGGTAGGGATCAGTCGTTATGTCCCGTAGATCGACATTATATCTAGGGACAAGCGTCTGGGGTAGGGATCAGTCCTTATGTCCCGTAGATCGACATTATATCTAGGGACAAGCGTCTGGGGTAGGGATCAGTCCTTATGTCCCGTAGATCGACATTATATCTAGGGACAAGCGTCTGGGGTAGGGATCAGTCGTTATGTCCCGTAGGTCGACATTATATCTAGGGACAAGCGTCTGGGGTAGGGATCAGTCTTTATGTCCCGTAGGTCGACATTATATCTAGGGACAAGCGTCTGGGGTAGGGATCAGTCGTTATGTCCCGTAGATCGACATTATATCTAGGGACAAGCGTCTGGGGTAGGGATCAGTCGTTATGTCCCGTAGATCGACATTATATCTAGGGACACGTCTGGGGTAGGGATCAGTCGTTATGTCCCGTAGATCGACATTATATCTAGGGACAAGCGTCTGGGGTAGGGATCAGTCGTTATGTCCCGTAGATCGACATGATATCTAGGGACAAGCGTCTGGGGTAGGGATCAGTCTTTATGTCCCGTAGATCGACATTATATCTAGGGACACGTCTGGGGTAGGGATCAGTCGTTATGTCCCGTAGATCGACATTATATCTAGGGACAAGCGTCTGGGGTAGGGATGAGTCCTTATGTCCCGTAGATCGACATTATATCTAGGGACAAGCGTCTGGGGTAGGGATGAGTCCTTATGTACCGTAGATCGACATTATATCTAGGGACAAGCGTCTGGGGTAGGGATCAGTCTTTATGTCCCGTAGATCGACATTATATCTAGGGACACGTCTGGGGTAGGGATCAGTCGTTATGTCCCGTAGATCGACATTATATCTAGGGACAAGCGTCTGGGGTAGGGATGAGTCCTTATGTCCCGTAGATCGACATTATATCTAGGGACAAGCGTCTGGGGTAGGGATGAGTCCTTATGTCCCGTAGATCGACATTATATCTAGGGACAAGCGTCTGGGGTATGGATCAGTCGTTATGTCCCGTAGATCGACATTATATCTAGGGACAAGCGTCTGAGGTAGGGATCAGTCGTTATGTCCCGTAGATCGACATTATATCTAGGGACAAGCGTCTGGGGTAGGGATCAGTCGTTATGTCCCGTAGATCGACATTATATCTAGGGACAAGCGTCTGGGGTAGGGATCAGTCGTTATGTCCCGTAGGTCGACATTATATCTAGGGACAAGCGTCTGGGGTAGGGATCAGTCGTTATGTCCCGTAGATCGACATTATATCTAGGGACAAGCGTCTGGGGTAGGGATCAGTCGTTATGTCCCGTAGATCGACATTATATCTAGGGACAAGCGTCTGGGGTAGGGATCAGTCGTTATGTCCCGTAGATCGACATTATATCTAGGGACAAGCGTCTGGGGTAGGGATCAGTCGTTATGTCCCGTAGATCGACATTATATCTAGGGACAAGCGTCTGGGCCAGGGATCAGTCGTTATGTCCCGTAGATCGACATTATATCTAGGCACAAGCGTCTGGGGTAGGGATCAGTCTTTATGTCCCGTAGATCGACATTATATCTAGGGACAAGCGTCTGGGGTAGGGATCAGTCGTTATGTCCCGTAGGTCGACATTATATCTAGGGACAAGCGTCTGGGGTAGGGATCAGTCGTTATGTACCGTAGGTCGACATTATATTTAGGGACAAGCGTCTGGGGTAGGGATCAGTCGTTATGTCCCGTAGGTCGACATAATATCTAGGGACATCATCATCGGGATCGGGTGTAGCTGACATTTCTTTGATCTCAATAATGTCATTCATGAAGTTGAGGAGTTGGCCTCAACAGTTAACGTTTTACAGAGGGAGTTCTGTTGCTGATTGTCCGCCTTTTCCTTGTTTGGGGGCAAAATGTGAAATTAAAAACGCTGTATTTTCACTATTTGTGTTCACATTAACAGCCGCTCGAAGGTAGTTCAAGTGATTTGACTGCTCTAGCGATACCAAACGCTCAGAGTAGATTTTTAATTATGGCACCATGATGGAATGGTCAACCCTCTTGCTGTCTGAGTTCTCAAACTCCCTTGAGACTTACACATCTACACTAAAAAGATCCACACCACTGTCGCTTTATATGTCGCACCATTTTCTTCCAATACGGATTACTGTTTTCTATGGATGCGGCTAGTCGGATCGTGTAATGAGATGTTTTACCCTCCAACGTAACAATACATTTTATAAACTTTAATAATATATGGCAAATTTGAGAAAACACAAAATGCAAAAAACGTGCTACAGCGCCTTTAAGATCTGTCGTTTCATGGTCACTCATACACGTTTTCAAACCGGACGTAACATTGCCACACCTCTGTAACACTCTGTTGTGCTTGATATGATTGCCGGGTGTAATTGTTGATGGCAATTAGTATTAACAGCTGACGATATAACGCCTGACAGGCCTGTGATATGGACACGTTTATTGATGGCAGAAAATCGATTGGAACTAGAATGCTGCAGAGAGGAAAACTATATCAGCACTCATGTGGTCCAAATAGTGTATTACGTATATGGTTTGATTTAACTGGAGCGTTTATTGAGGTCGGATACTTGTCTTGTATTTATATGGAGTGAGTTCCAGACTACTTTACTTCGTTTAATTGTTATTAAATTTATATGTGGTTTTGATACCGTTTAATTTGATTACGAAATACCTATCCAAACCAGAAGCAATATTCACACTTATTTCGAATTTAAAGAATTGGCAAAACATCATTGATTCCATTGATTGTTGTGCGATTTGTTTTATACTTTTATTAACGACCCTTCAACGCCGCTGCCAGGACACGCGGGGTTGCGTTGTGCATAGAGCTGAGTAGTGTTTTTGCTTGGAAAAATGGCAAACAAATCAGTGACGATGTCGTCTCTTCAATCGATTCCATTGCCATGACAACTCAAAGCATTTGCATATTTGAATCAAAGTTCATATTTGCATATAAACGAGATTGGAATGTCTACAAATACCCGTGACAGATAACAACCAATCTGGGTTTATCTTTGCTTAGTGTAGACAGTCGTTTGTACTCTAGCGTGTTTGATACCAAACATCAGAGTGCAGCTGGTTATTTAATGTCAATCTAGATTCTCATTTCATTGAGTTCAATTTCGATGAAAAATAAAATTGTTATGAACCTATTTGCGTGGCAGTGGTTGATGAATTCAATATTATTAGATATTCTACTTCTTCATTCATGGACTGCTACATATCGCTATATGATCTGATACCGTTATCAGACATGACCTTGAATCAGAATTGTTCAACACCTATAAGTGTTTTTTACTGGATTAGTGAACTGCTTATCTCTGAAGATGCTGTGGGTTTGAGGGATGACGGCCTGCAAACAATTACAAGGGGAAGGAGAATGATAAACTCAACTTTTACCGTCCACCCGAGTACAACTGGGCTCCGTTCCATAACAGCGAGCGCTTATAATCGCTCATTGATTGCTCAATGTAGCGCTCAAGTAACGCTCATTCTCTCTTGAACGACACTGTGCAAATTCCTCGAAGTTTGCTCGCCTTGCTACGTAGCGCTATAATTAGCAATCGCGTTCACGAACATGGCCCTGGTGATGACTGACTGTGTTAGAGATTATCGTCGTGTGCAACTGGATGCCAACCAGTAAGTCCCGCTACAAGACGGTACATCAAATAAGAGGCTTTATTGCAGTCTAGAACCCCACTCACCAAGTCGTTACGACATGAAAACAAGTAAATAACATTAAGAGAAGCATCGCATAATAGTCCAATGTTTTCCATAGTGTAAATGTAAATATAGACAAATGCAAATATCATACAATGGTATGTGAATGCGCCACAAGAAAATACTCATTATTGTTTGTGAAGTGTCCTCTATGGCGCATACTGTTGTTTATGTTTGCCAATGGCTATAGCAGTTTTCGCTCCAGCTGCATCCTGATACGTCAATTATCCTGATGAGGCAATTAACCAGCTAACACACTGTTACATATATGTAAATATATGTTCCAGCTTGTTAGCGATTCCGGGGTCTGATGACTCGGGTGAAAAATCTAGAAAATGGAAGCAACGAATCTGGACATCAACTCAGAGACTGTTTATTCATACATATAAACCATTAAACATTATAAACATCAAGTCACAATTATCTTATTAAAAGATACACGAGATGGTGCTTCTGATGCAATCAATGCGATAGTTAGTCAAGATAAAATATATAACAATTGGCGTTTATCCTACACAATGCATATCATCATTTAACATAGAAATATACATTTCAAAGTGTTGGTATATCTAATAATTATCATTATATGTTTTGACTATTTGCTGGGCATGTACAGCTTCAATATCTTATTTATTAAAACAAGCAAATATACAATATAATTCCATGTGCAGAGCTGCTAGCTTGCCTCACACTAGTAATCATATACGACATTTCTTTTACTGAATAACTTATAACAAAACCTGAACGTGAATAGTTATCATACGGAATTTGGCGTATGATAAGTGATCGAGCTGTTATTTGTATTCTACACTATTCAACTGATACTAAGCCGGCACTAATCTATTAAGAGGTATTAGTCAACTCTATTTGGCGTCATCTGCATCATCCATTGATCGGGAGTGCGCATGCGCAACCACATGCTACTGAGCTATGAGTTATTAAGTTTTTAGATGCACTTTGAATGGCTCAATACTTTAATTTACTCGTTGCAACAATAGCTGTTTCTAGAGGACACTCTTTATAAACACATATACAATATAGAGACGTAGTAAGTAGATATTTTGGAACTGGAATACTTGATTTTTGTAATACGTGTACTTGCTTAGGTAATGTATATTACATATCATTGTACCCATTCTATATATTCTTTACGTCCCGTCATACACGAGCATATCACATGAAATTTATATAATACAGGACAAGCAAGCCATGACGCCCAAATATAAATATGAAATCGCACATTAAGCTCTACGTGTTAACCAATGAAATACGAGCAATATTAATTGAAAATAGCAAAGATTCTAGTCATTAAAGTTTAGCAATATGTTCAAAGTAATTCAAAGTCAAAAGTTAACAAAACACTGGACTAAAGCAAAAGTTCAACTCACCTAGAAAATGGAAGCAACGAATCTGGACATCAACTCAGAGACTAGCGATGTAGAAAAGTGCTCCCTATTTATAAGGCATAACGTAATTAATTCAATCAAAGAGAGTGTGAGTCCATAATTGGATATTTTATAATTAGTTTTATGATCGATAATATCCACTGGACACTGGTCAGTGACTCATGCCACAGATGGTCATCCAGAACAAAGGCAATTAATGTATATTCTAAACAAAGGAATTCTCGTTCCTCTCTAAAATAAAGCTTAAATAACGGGACAATTTATATGTGAAAATGATAGAATTTATCTAACGTAAAGCATAAAATAACAGGCTAATTTATACAGAAAATGTATTTAGTTTATCTTGAAAGTAGTGTAAATTCTTATACATTGACCATTGTCTTTTTCCAATATAAAGCATAAAATAACAGAATAATTTATGTATAAAAATGATACAATTTAGCACTGCGTTACAGCTAACACAACAGCTGGAACAGACATTCCATACAATATGATTCCTGTAAACCATTTAACCCTATGTTTGTCTGTACTCTGTTTGGTACCTTCTTTTCACCCTGGTTTATTCAGATCAGAATCATACAACACCAGGATATATCCGATTTAGTTCCAATATGACAATTGGCAAAAACGTTAAAGATGTAAAATACACTGGTCACATGTTAAAGCTTCTGCGCCCTTCGGTTTTTCGTTCATCAAAATAAAATACCAGTCACATGACCTTTTCTTATCCAATCCGAATGTTTCATTTATTTATTGATTTTCAAATTTAACTCAAAGCGTCTCATAGAATGTGTAGGATTTATTTGTATTTGTGATATCAAAAGCAATAATAGTAATATCTCTAATTGTACATGGCGCCTGCTCAGATCTTCGTTTTTCTTCTATACAACACATCAACAATGACCATCCATAGATTATCACATCCCTACTGTAAGTCTACCGTTAAAATGGGGAACAGTGTTGTCCAAAGTATTGCAATTATGTGAGACTCTTTCAATATGTTTTCTTTAAAAGATATTTGTTGTTAACCGTTTGTCTCTTTTTCAGATCGGTGGCACAGTAAAAAGTATTCACGGAAGTCCGGGCGATGTGGTGATACGCGCTGCCGAGGAGGCTGACGCCGGCTTCATCATTACAGGGACTCGGGGCCTCGGCAAAATACGCCGAACATTTGTGGGCAGCGTCAGTGACTACATCCTGCACCATAGTCACATCCCTGTAGTCGTGTGTCGGCATAAACACTGCGCCATTCTGCACCCTGAGTAATAACACGTTCCTGCATATCGTTTCTTCACACACTTCATATGCATCTTATACTGTATATTATTTCTTTGCTATTATTCCATCTATTGTACAAGTGTTCTCTGAGTGGTATTATAGAAATAGGCTATGGTGAGAGAATCTGATGAATAAACCCTTTGTACGTGTATGATGCACTTTTTAGCTGAAAGGGGTCATAACCTAAAAACCTATTGTCATCTTCTTCTCCAGCTCTAGATAGTTGAAATGTTGTGGACAGACTCCTTGGCCAATGGAGATTCTTAACTTCAAATTTGGTGATCCCAAATGTGGGTCACAGGAGTCATTACCTAAAACCTAGTTTCACCTTCTTCTTAAGTATGAAAGGCTCCAGAGAGCTGAATGTTGTGTACAGACTATTTGGCCAATGGGGATTCTAAATTGTAGATGTGGTGACCCTGTGACCTGAAGCTAGGGTCACAGGGGTCACAATTTAAAAACCTATTTTGCTTGTTAAAATGAATTACTTGAGATAATTTATTTAACCCTAGATAAGAAATCAATGAATTTCTATGAGCTACAGAGCCCATGGCTCTATTTACTAGCCATACAATGTGATGCTTGAACCTTCCTTACAACATTGTAACACAGGAGGGTTTACAGAGACGATTGTAAACCATGTTAGGAGGAATTACAATGATTGTAAACCCTCATATATTTGCTTAGACGACGGTGTGTAAGTAAATAATATCTGAAGAAAATATCTTAGACTAATTTTGAAAAAAATTTCATATAGATGTCGGAATACGAACACCAAATATATTGACGATAGTCTATCTCGAACTCGTATCCACTAACAACAGCTAGCGTTTTAGCCTACTCCGAGGTACATGGAAGTAAACGGTATCAAATCTATATAGCGTGGTTCTAAACATAAATATCAGGTTGTACACAGTGATTTTATGACAGATTCTATTTATCAGGGATCCTCAATTAACGCGATAACAAAGCATAGTTTAGACTAAAAACGGTTGATAATATAGTGTATCTATTCTACCTCGGATATGGTAAGGTTGTGTCCATGGGTTTCTTCTGACTATCAGGGTCCACAACCTTACCATATCCGAGGTTGAATGGTTTCTCCTACTCTGTTCACAATACAAACATTTTTGTATAGGTCTTCCTATCATTCCATCTTTCGTATGCCTTATCCTAATCTATTAATTTTGAATTTTAGTTCATTTTCCAAGAATAAATACTCAATTATAACATACTTCTACACATTAAAATAAATGCCAAAACAAAAATGTGACGTACCACCCAAATAATTACTATTTTCGTATTAATATTTCATAATATGAATCATTGAATGCTTCATTGTTGAGTATTGGCGAAGTCCTTATCTTCCTTTAATTCAATATGTGTTTATTTCTGTAAGGGTCTCTCTCCCAGTTCGTCATTACAGATACAAACACCATCATTTGTGAATAACTGGTGAATATACATGCAGTTATAGATGGTCAGTGATGAGCTCTTGACGTATATACTCCATTCCACTCAAATCATATGTAGAAGAAAATACTTCTGGTATATTTGTGCATGTACATTTGCAACATGTCTATAAAATGGGTCGTTCTTTGTAATTTCATAATTCGTGTCACACTATAACAAATCCCATATTCCACTTTATCGTCAAAACTTTTTGTCACGTCTTCTGTCTGTTTGTATGGATACAGAAAATCAAAGTAAGTGTTTAGTTTTATGATCAAAGAATTAAGGTAAATGTGACTTCAATGAGCACCACATTTTTACTGTTTGTGCAATATGTATAATTATTTACACATGTGTATGAGTTAAATATGGTTAACCAAACGAAATACAAAATCACAATTATCCAAATAAATGTGTTTTCATGTTTTCTTTCATTCTCATCCCACAGAGGTTACTCCCTTCAGATTTCCGATCCTAACCTCTGTTCATTTTCGCTTGAAATCTTGAGCAGAAACAATATCCCCACGCGGTGGAAAGTTGAATCCCATACTGTATCCCTGGGCAATGACACGTCATAATGATAAAATATACGTAAGACCAACGTTTTCTCGTTTAATGTGTTTTCCTCGGAATATGCTATTACATTTTGTGAAAACTATTGATCATAAACATGCTTATAAATAAAGAAGTCCAAATCAGAGACAAATACCAAAAATAGTTCATTTGTGTTATTTATATCAGACATATTCGAATGACATATGCTAATGATCAAGACCCTTCAGAGTAAAATCTTTGAAGTCACTCGGTCGATAGGCCACTAAAAGATGAGTTTTCATTGGTTAAGAAGCAGGGATACAGAATAAGATTCAACTTTTCACCGCTTGGGGGTATTACCTCTGCTCAAGCGTAAAACAACAGTGGTTACGAAGAGGATGGTTTTCTTACAATTGTGTACGAATCCCGCCAGGGGCACGGCAACTTTGTCTGCAGTAGAGAACTGTTCTACACGCAGTTAAGTTTGCAATCCTACACTGAATTTCAGCGTAGTACCACCAATGGATCTCTTGTTCCAGCCGATGCTCGCAGGTTTCACCACAATGCATAGCCACATGGAGTTGCGGGCTTTCTCCGTGCCATAATACTAGCAGCCGCGATATAAGTGAAATACACTTGAAAGCGGCGTTAAACCCCAAATCACCTCACCTCACCTCACCTCAATTGTGTACGGGAAAAATACTTTCCTTTGTGTCCGATAAGTTCAAAGTCAACACTGGAGTGCGACAGGGTTGTCTTCTAACTCCGTTGTTGTTCCTCTGCCACGCACAATCCGATACAGTACAAAACTGAATATCTCGATACTACTTTCGAAATGCCAATAGTCTACACCAACCTTACAGTTGCAGCAAGACAAATACTTTGAAAATCAACAACAACATAAACGCCCTCAAACGCCAAACCAACAATCTATTGTTAATAAGGTGACATGATCCTCCGCCGCAAATTATCATTTCAAAGAAAACAAAGTAGAGGTGATCAAAAGACAAAAAAACAATCAGTGAGGTTACACTCTTGAGTCATGCATAGCTCTATTGAAAACGATTGTGTGAAATCCATTCAACACCCAAGGTTGTAGTCAAACCATTTATTCCAAGACGGGTTCAGTACAGAGTTGCAGAGCATTTATCAAGATAGAACTATCCGTGACACTTGGGGTTGCCAACATCTGGCAGGTGCTTGTCGTGAACCAGCTGTGTCAGTCCTGAAACATTAGGTTATATCAAGATTTTACTGTATATCTTTTATGTCATGGTGCCTTTTGTTTTGCATTACGACAATATATTCGGGCAACGAAACACCATTTTACTGTAAAGTGCGGTATACATATGGAAAAAGCATCAACCCCAGTTTAACAGTATGGCCAAAGAAAATCATAATCTAGCAGTTTAAGAAAGACAATTTCATTCAGAAAATGTACTTTTGGATATTTGCATTTATAAAATGTTGGCATTTTGGTCTCGTTAACATGTTACATTACACTGCTAAAGGAAAGTGAATATTGGTAGCTGTAATGTGAGTAATTTCATTATTTTAAGTCAGCTGGCCAAACTTCAGAAACTGCCTTTTAGTCAAAAGTCACTAGTTACAGCACTATGAACCTTCAAATTATTTGGGGGAAAAAAGCAATTTTTATGAAAATGGCCTATTGAAAAAATATTATAAGTGTTAACTGTAATGACCACTCTTTAACAAAGAGAAGCGTTTCATTAACGTTTGAACAGAGTCTACTTGGTAACACAAATGTTGTTGTTTATCACGTTGGTTAGGCATACGATCAATCGTTTATTTTGGTAAAGAAATCAGTACCATTACAACTTCAGTCATATAATTCATAAAATGTACACTTGAGTCATTTTTCATTGAGGAAATATGTTACAAAATCTACTTTTCTCATGCCGATAGTGATTAATTCAGCTACCACAGTATCACATTTTAGTTTTGAATATTGGGGGTGCTTAATTCTTTCCATAAGTGTAAATGTGTATAATATTGTGGTTTATCACATGCATGAGTTTAATACAGAGGTTGTGTATGTGTGATAGACATCCATCAGGCATCCTGTATCAGTTCGCATTAAACGCGTACATTAAACCTCGGGCCAATCCTGAAACCTGTGTTACGTATGTATGGATGTTGTCATGTATGCAAGTTGCCTTCTCACCTGCAAGTGCTGAAGTGAAGCCTGAGTTGTAATCACATGCAACCTCGTTCTGAACATAGTCCTCCCTGCTATCGTGATAGTTGTCGCTCTGATCAGGACCGCCAACCAATGCGCCAATAAGGAGTTGTGGGGAGGGACCGCCTGCGTGTAGGTTGGCGTCAGAGCAGCCGGCAGGGCGATCGGGGCAAGATCTAAAAAAAAACCAACAAGTAAACCCAATGTTTTAACAGCTTAAATTCCTTTTGTTGGCGGCGAACTGCATACAGTTATTTTCTTCCTATATATAGGGTACAAGAACATGTTCTCAGGGGATATAAAGACAAGAACAGGGTCACTACTCACGCTCCTCTATGATGGGGACTCTTTGGGTACTTGGATCCAAACCCGATCTCGTAGCTGATACCATATTTGTTGTCTCCTAGGAGATAGTTGATCTGCTGAGCAGCCCACTTCCGGTAGGCATTCGTATCAATGCCAAGGTCAGCCGCTATCAGTGCAGCGAAGGCCGAGTTTCCTTGGATGCACACACAACACATGGATTAACATCATCATCCTCGGCAACAATGTCATGACTGTTCAAACCCTCTTTACATGTCAACCGTAATTCCTTTACGTAAGGCATTTTGACTATTATGTTGGGAGATCTTGTTTCCCCTAAATGGTTTTACAAAGTTAAATAATTACATTTCACATAAGACCTTAACCTTCATATTAGATGTACAGTGCAGAGAATGTAGAGGTCTATGAAGACATATACATAACGCTTGGTATTACATGAACATTCTCGGTCATGCTTGTTCAAATCCTATACACATGTCAACCCGTATATCTTTAGGTTCTAAATGATATAAGAAACCTTTTACGGACGCTGTCTATTCTTTTAAAGGAATCTTGTTTCTCCTATTTACATAACGAAGTAAAGGCATTACATTTATTGTAAGACCTAAACATCAATGTTAGAAGATAAATGTTGACATGTACACTGCGAAGTTAAAATATTTATGAAAAACATAGACGTATATGTAATGTGATATATAGAGATTATTACCCGAGGAAGTGTGCAAATAGGATTTTCCGAAAAGAGTGTGAACATTTGTATTGCACGAGCGAGAGCGAGGGTTATGCATAAGTTTGCATGATGTTCGTAAAACCAATCATTGAGACGAAGGAGCTTGAATTGATTCAAATGAATGAACAACCATGAGAAGTAACTATTTGCTGTGATTAGATGTGACTGAAGTTGTTCTCCTTGTGTTTACCATTAAAGACGTTAACCCTCCATTTATATCTCAAAGTATGCAATTACTACTCCCATTGTACATATCATTATTCATATCTCTCAAACATAGACCTAAAAAATTACAGTTCATATTGTGAAACCCTACATCATTGTATGATCCATACTACATTCACATCCGTTTCCCTTCAGTTAGACCTCACATGTTTCCCTGTACATGTACTTATCTACAATATACATATATACCTGCGTATCTGTTGGAGCCCCACTTGTCTCTCCAGGCCTGACCACAGGGCGTGTACGTGATGGAACCACCTGGCATCCAGCTCTTGAAGAACTGCTCGATATCGCTCTTGTAGTTGCCTCCCTTGGTGGCTTCGTACAGCAGCATCTGCGAGTGGTTATAAGGGTCTCGTGCAGTTATCACATAAAAGAGCTGATTTCTTCCAAAACTTCCCTCGATGCTACAGAGCTTTCAAGAGAATTTCATCAGGGCGGCTATTGTATGTTTGTCGTGATTGTCACAATTTACCTAAGATATAAATTTTTAGCCACAAATTAAATATTTAATTTTCAGATTTTAGTGAACTTAAATGTTTAATGAACAATCATTTGAAGTGACTAGAGCAGGTAATGACTAGCGGGGCGGTCAGCACGAACCTGGCATGATAACTTCTTGTCGTCCCAGGAGAGGGACCAGGGAGGACCAGCCTGGTAGAATTCCTTGGCGTCCGCCAGATATTTGGCGTCATTGGTAGCCTTATACAGCCACATGGCGCCATCGCACATCTCGTCCTTGAACCCACTCGATCTGTCAGCAACAGAAATACGTCCTTGTTACATAGACGCTTAATGTGAGTAATCTTCAAACATCAAAGTTGAACAGGCAATTCTGAGAGCTAATGATGCCGATATTGTACTCACCCATAGAACTGACCAATGTTGGGTATGCTGCTCATATAGGTGCCGGGGTGTTGTTTCCCGAAGTCGTAGACACCTTTAGCAGCGGCTAGAAGTTGGTTAGCGTAACCGCTGTCTGTTGCAAAAAAAATAGTATTGACATGTATTTGAAGGGTATATACAGCATCGTGACATGCTACCATTATATCGTTTATGTAGGGTATATCAAATCTGAAGATGGTTTCTAATGATTATAGATTGTGATTGGACAAAAAATGTGTAGAACAATATCACCATTCATTAACAGCTTAGGATTGATATTACAGATTTTACTCCCAACTTGACATTTAAAAAGGGAAAATTAACTAAAAACGCTAACAGTGGTAACTCGCGTATGCTATGTTTGAGGAACCTTGTTATTTTAAAAACAATATTGACTTATTCATTCAGTCTATTTAAAGTGACGTTGCTAGAACGGTAATGCAATAATGTGGTGATACAATTGAAAATGCTTCATTTTCTTATTATCTTTCTACTATCTAGTTTAAGTTATTCTCATTTTGAGAAAACTCTCCCCGTGTTTGGTAACATGAGATATCAAATATATTGATATACCCCTATTCCCCTCAATACTTATTGTCTCTTTAACTTACAGCGTAAAACATAATATTATAAAACACAGAAACGTACTTTTAGTTTTGAATGCCATGTACCCCGCCGCCAGCGAGGCTGCCATCTCGCCCGCCACATCTGCCCCTGGCTTGCTGGGTGTTAACTTATAAGCTGGCCGACTCATGTGCATGTCCTCGGGACGTCCCCAGAAGGAGTGATCAGCATTCCCGTCTCCAACCTGCACGGGTAATGAACATAAACATTGCTCCTTGGTACGTCAGGAAGACGTTCTAGTGTACGGTCCCAGTACGTTACCTGCAGGTTTTCAATACGTCCAAGCCTTCAACGACTTGCTTCGAGTTAAAGAGTATCTTACGTAATATCTATAATCTAGTTGAAGCTTGTG
This sequence comes from Gibbula magus, assembly GCA_936450465.1. Classification (NCBI taxonomy): domain Eukaryota; kingdom Metazoa; phylum Mollusca; class Gastropoda; order Trochida; family Trochidae; genus Gibbula; species Gibbula magus. The sequence continues at coordinate 2,777,939 of OW388305.1, forward strand.
CCCAACCAACAGTCCACGCATTCGAATATGTGTTTTACCTTATCATGTTCTTGAGTGTTAAATCTTGCTTTTATCGTGTTAAACTAACATTCAAATTACAACTTTAACAACATGATACACATAGGCATAATCTGCTGTTTTCTCTTGCAGGGTTAACAACTGTATAAATACACATAGAATCATACACGACTACAAGGCTTTCCTATCTCTTTTAATTCATGCAACGTTAAAATCGTCCTCGTATCTCTGGGGGACAACAGTTCACAGAAGCATTTCTTCTGGAATTGATTAATATGTGATACTTTTAACACGTATTCTGAGAGAAAGTATGGGTGACATATCCCTGATAGAAGATGATACATATAGGATGTAGGGTTCAACCTCGGTTGTCCTATTTTCAGTTACCTAAGCCTAAACGTTCCGATGCCCTACGCACAACCCCTGAGACGTTATTTTACTCAAAACCTTCATCTGAATTGGTGTTCACCAATAAAACTGCTATGACTCAACATGCGAACCTGAAAAGACAGCATGCAACCAACTTTGGTCAACTGGTAAACATTTCTGCTTACAGTCTAGGTATTCGCTCACACTGACAGCAGATATAGCTGAAGGGAGGATTACCTGAGCGTAAAGGGTACTTGGAGGCACCCAGCACTTCAGGTAGTAGTCGAGGGGCGTCTTGATCATGTCGAAGAACTGGTCGGTCTGTTTGGCTGCCTCGTAACCGTCGTGCCACTGTAGGTAGCTCCACAGTAGCAGGGTGGACGTGCTGGACATCGGGAGGTTGAACTTGACGTGGTCACCGGCTGCAAGAAGATGTTTAAGTGAAATACACGGCAGAGTAATTGAAGTCTACTGACATTGCTATACGTGTGTGCAAGACTTTTGCCAATTCTGTGGGCCCTTGTCCTTACACAATAATGCATACATATAAATTATGATGGCCGAGAGGGGACATCGCTCTTTCGCCCTCTGGTAACAACACGATAAAGCGATAAAGCGATATAGTCGCACGACAAAGCGATAAGGCTGCACGACAAAGCGATAGAGCAACACGACAAAGCGATAACGCCGCACGACAAAGCGATAACGCCGCACGACAAAGCGATAGTGTCGCACGACAAAGCAATAACGCCGCACGACAAAGCGATAAGACTGTACGACAAAGCGATATAACAACGCGATAAAGAGATAATAACAGCACGATAAAGCGAAAGAGCGATAAAGCGAAAGAGCGATAAAGCGAAAGAGCGATAAAGCGATATAACTGCGCGACAAAGCGAAATGTTTTTATCGCTTGGTCGTGCGGCAATATCGCTTTGTCGTGCCGCCTTATCGCTTTGTCGTGCCGCCTTATCGCTCTGTCGTGCGACAATATCGCTTTGTCGCGCGACACTATCGCTTTGTCGCGCGACACTATCGCTTTGTCGTTCGACGTTATCGCTTTGTCGTGTTGCTATATCGCTTTGTCGTGTGTCAATATCGCTCTTTCGCTTTATCGCGTTGTTGCCAGAGGGCGAAAGAGCGATGTCCCCTCTCGGCCATCATACAGAAGGGTTGATTTAGTGAAAAAGAGCGAAGATTATTTGGAACAGACTTGTTTGCTGTATGTCGGAAGCCTTTTTCCCATTCTGTGAGTCTTGTTTTCTGCTGTTATTTTGTGTCTCACCAATCCAACAGGGGGATTTATTAAGTTGAATATAGAGATAATTTAAATTTGATTTTGGTATATGGAATGGAACTTTTGCTAACTCCGTTAACCATATGTTTTTTTAAACTTCGGGATAACTAAATTAATATCTTTGATGTCGATTTGCCATTCATATGTCGTTAAACAGCTGTATAGCAAATGTAAATAATAAATTATACTGGGTTATTACAAACATACATGTACATACTTATTGTTAAAGTATAAAAACCCTGATTTGATAGTTGAAGGCAAATTTCTTTTACTACAACCTTACCCATAAGCAACCAATCCCAAACAGGGCACACATCTGAAGTAAGTGAAGTATTCTAGACGATTCGAGAACATGTTTAACTTCTGATCCTTGTTTGCAATTGACGGGTTTGGGATAACACCAATGGTTATCTACCATTTTACAATGTTGTTGTAAATAAAATTGAATTCAAATATTTCGATTCTGTTTTCTTTAGGTGAGGGTGTTATTTGAAAGAAAGCTATGATTACTATGTCTATGGAAATGCGTACAACAAATAAATTTTCAAATATTTGAAAAAAAATGTTCATTTACTATAAAATTTTAAAATGGCAGAAAACCCTGGTGTCATCCTAACCCCTTTAATTGGTGTCGACTTCACTCAAAAAACTTTTACTCACCGTCATACCATCCTCCGCTGAGGTCGTGTCCCCCGTCCCCCTTGTCCCCGAGAGCCGAGTCCCCCCTCCAGTGGATGGGGTTGTTAGCCGGGAGTTTACCTGACCTCTGAGCGTCGTAGAAGAGAATCGCCTTCGACAGGGCATCGGCGTAGTTGTAGCGGGAATTGCCGCTTCCTGGTGTGGTAAAAGGTTGACAGCTCTCATCAATAATGGATAACAAATGTACTCCAACTTTTACTGTTTATAAGTTGTTGTTGTTGTTGTCGTTCGGGTCGTGAAATATGTTGCTCATATAGGAAACCAATCTCAATACAAGTGTGGAATTGAGCACGGTCACATATATGAACCTCTGTTAGTGCTCTTAAGTACCATATTATGTTGTCAACGTGTATAAATGATCAAATAACTTGAAAAGTATTTCATCTACAACATAACAGCGCTGTCTTCAAGAACACTTGTTCTACCGAGGGATCGAACATGTTGTACGCTTAGCCATTTAAATGCGAGTAAGTGATCGCTAACTCTTTCCATTATATAACACGGAACTGATAATAATAATATTTATTTATCACGAGTCTCTGTAAGTGTGTTGTAAAAACATCTTCCCTCTCGACTACCGTCCGCCACTGTGATGACACTAAACGGATTGCCCATTTTTCCGTACTACGTTAGTTATGACGTAGGAAGCAATAACAAAGATTCCAATAGACATGTCGGAAAACCCACTTTGATCTACACAAAACTTTTTGTGTGAACCAAGCCTACAATCGACGAATGTTGCTCGCTATGTTCGTTCCTTTGTCGCTCTTGTGTTGACAGTGTTCAAATCGACCAGAAATTATATATTCGGTGTAAATTTAGACTAGGAAACATCTTTCCATATAAACTCTACTTTTCTTCGGTCTTTACGAAAATAACTCGGTAGACATACGCTTCGGCATATCAAATTCTCAGATTAAGAAATTTACCAAATAACCCATCCATGTCATTTCGTGAAAATATTAACCAATCAAAAATGATTTGTACCAGATAATGGAAGTAATTGCCATGGCAGCACGAACTGTCGAACAGCCCCTTTAAGCACTCTCCCTGAAACTATCAAGGTACACGTTCCGATAAAGCTCTACTCAAGCCCTGGATTCATCTCCTGCTTTCTTTGATACATAACATTTTACTGCCTTGCCTAATAACGCAGAAAGCGTCAGATAAGTCGTAACAACATGACGTGCCTGTGAATGGTCTCCCCCATCAAACGTTATAGAAAATGGTTTCAGTGGTACACACAACCTCCCAGTGTACAGGGGGGTAGCTCGCATGACGAGTGTAGAGAAAATGGACCCTACGCCTTCGACATTATGAGGATATTTTAGCGCTGTTACATCGAGTGACTTTATACGAAAGTAAGGTAGCAATTTGATCCACTGAAAAACTAAAAACAAGAAGGTATGACATGAGACTTGGATGTGTAAGCTAAATTCATTACTGAATGAAACAGGTTGTAAGGAGCCTTTTTACAAGTGTTTTGATAAGTGTTTTGACAAATGTTTTGACAAGCCTCGTTCAGAGTATTCCTCTTGACTAATCCCAAGGGCAATATATTGTAGAGGATCTCTGAGCGAGTGTGGATGATGAACAGTAGTACTGACCGGTAACGACGACGGGTGCGTTGGTGTGGGCAGTTTGGGGTTGGGTGTGAGTTCCCGTGTTCCCTCCAGGGTTCCCGCCACCATTGATCCCGTCAATGTTCAATGTGACTGTTGGCTTGTCGTTGCCCTGGAGACGAGCAAGGAAGTCCAGACAGAAGTGGTCTCCAGAATGCTCATCCTTGTTCCAGGGCTTTCCAGACAGCTTGAAGTGTGTCGAGTCGACCTTCTGGTTCTCGGCCGTGTACGTCTGGAACCAATGGTTTTGTGCCTCAGGAATCGAATAGCTCGTGTGACGATTTACATTGAGGGTATGAATTGAACATATTAATATTGTTATATCTTCATTTGATGCATTTTGAGATAAAATTTAACGTGTCCGTTAGCTGTACATGTAATCTGTGAATTTATAAAAAGAAACTTAATATGCTGGCACGTGGTCCTGTGCATAGCTCAGTCGTTCGCTATCAGTAAAAATCAGCAACAATGGGCGCGGCTTGCCACATCAATGGGAGAACAACGTCATTGCTGACGTAACTGAGAGTTTGAAGCGTGATTCCCTTCCCGCACTGGGACATGAGTTGAAAGTGACTTTATTCAACGCGTGCCTCTGTTCACCCAACAGTATATACGTGGGTACCTGGTGAATGATGTGGAGAAGGCGACCTTCGAGCGAAACGGTAGCTCAACCTTGAGATTTGTGCGTTATATGTGCGTTGTTTGAATGTATGAGGTATTTGATGGACCGATATTAGCATTACTCTGAACAGGCACGACTTTATTCTAACAACAGCCGTGATCTCATTAAAATCTGATCCAGCGTAACGCTGCTACCTCGGTGTGTTTTTATTTTAATACCACTCGTGTCAGGCGATCGTTCAAAGCTTCACCGGTGGGACTAGGTAGTCGTCGGACCAATTCGATATTTGAGCGGGGCTTTGATTGGTTGAACTTGAGGAAGGTGAAAGGTCACAGACAAGGTCGAAAGACATGAGCAACGTCGAGCAGTATTCGGATCAAGAACGCAGCGAGGTGCCAGTGTTAGATTCCATCTGATTTGAATGACTTTGTTACGGTTAGTAGTTGTCTATACGGTAACAATACATTTAAAACCTCATATGTGTTAGGTAGGACGTACCTCCAGAACATCGACAGGGCTTGAGAAGACGAGAGTCCCCGTCCAGTGGGGCAGTTCGTGGGTGATGTCGACACACGCTTTAGCCTGGAATCCTCCGTTCCAAGAGTTTGTAATCGTCACATCCGCTGACACTACAGCCGCTAAAGCTGCTAAACACAGACCCAGCATGTTGAAGGAGTCTGTCAATAGAAAATGCTAAAGTTAGTAACGTATAAATCAACTAAGTCTGTTAATTTCTAAGCGAAAAACCGGCTATTTGACAAAAAAATAAGTATTTAGATTTAATAGTTATTAAAAATAATTCGGCAACACAGTCAACACAGCCAAAAAGGAAAATTCTAAATATTCATCAGCGAATATTGCCACTAATCCCACAAACCTAGAGTTTCCTCAAAGGCAGAAATGTTAAAAACTTGATGGAAGAAATTTAGCCAAGATGATTGCATTTAGAATAAAACTGTACGTTAGATTTTTCAAACATAAATTTCAACATAAAGGTTTTCTCAATCAAGCACCTCTTTTCAAATTTTGTTTCTGGCAGTCATGTTCAAAGTCCAAAGTGTATCACACAGTTTAAATTAACGCATTGTTGTTCATTTACTGTATGGAGACAAGCACTTGATTCACCTCTGTTGGCAACTACCTTTAAAGGGGCAGTAGCACGTTTTTTCGCTGAAATAAGTCACTGAAATGTATTTGAAAAATAATGTCACCAACTGTTAAACACCCTTCTCTCTTTGGAAAATCAAGCTAATAAATGAGTGTACATGGTTCCCTAAAGCCAAGGGAATCGTTTTTGTATTTTGAAATAATAAAATGTGTTCGCAATAAAATGGCCGCCATGCAATTTTTGGTTTATACGCAACACCGATATTACCACTTCGGATAACTGGTTTGTGTAATAAGATGTTTTACCCTCTCAAGTAAATATAAATGCCATAAATTATCATTATAAATGGAAAATTAGAAGAAGAAAAAAATTTGCAAAAAAACGTGCTACTGCCCCTTAAAAAACAAATCAATGTATTGAATCTTGGTACCCAATGCAAATGGAACACGTACGTTACAACCATAGTGCGTACTGAATGTACATGTGTCTCTTTATATACGATATTTGAGAATATAATCAACTTTCACTAGATTTTGTTCTTACATTATTCAAAGAGGTAAATAGAGATTTGCACATATCAATATGTCGTTTATAGACTTAAAATCGTGGAAAAGGAAAAGTTTAACATATTGTTGCAATAAAAGTTAACATATACAGGTCTCTCGTATCTTATCATATTGTAGCTAAACATATGGACGTTTATACAACGGTAACTAAAACTTGAAGTGTTTCATGAATTACTTGTTATTGACTTTTGGTTGATTCTCGCGATATTTTGTAAATAATTTGAATTAGTGTATGGTCTGTACAGTTACGTACAGGTGTACCTGTGGTTTTATCCAGCCCCGTTATCGACTTACCTGTCAGGTAATGCCTCACCTGAAGTCGGTCTGGTAGAAACCTGGATCTGGGAACCCAACAGAACGCGGCTTCCTTATCACAGGTAATAGCATGAATTCAGGTATATTTATACACCTTAATCTTTACATTTACATAATGACTGTATGCGTCAACAAGCCACGTGTTAATATGAAAATGAAATGACATGAAATCATGCTGCTGAAAATATCACGATTTTGAAAGGATGTTCAAGTTTAGCGGGTTCACAAGGATATAGAAAAGCGTCTCATTCGGGGGATATTGTTATAATTATGAGTTGTGAGACTTTTGTGTTAGAGGTCCGTCTCAGAAAATAAAATTGTCCTTATTTAAAGACGGTTAAATATCATCCAAAGGAAAGCACTGTTACGATTGACGCATGAAGTGACAAGCGATCTATAACACAATATCGGTTCCTAGAAATATATGCAATATTCATCTTATATATATATATATAGTAAATTTAAATAATACACTGAAGACGTATATCAACTTTCATAATCAATACTTTATATTCCTTTGTTACTAATTGTGTCGTAATGTCACCTCCATTATTGTATATTTCGTAAAAAGGAAATATTTTGAATTTACCTTTACTACACTGAGATATATGTTTGCTAACTTTTAAGTGTCTTAAATTGTCATATCTTATTTGTTGTTTGTGCACTGTAACTCTTTTTTGAAGGTTATTAGTTTGTCCAATGTATGTGAGATCACAATTTTCACAAGAAATGACATAAATCACGTTTTTCGATTTGCATGACATATTACTCTTAACATGGAAGTCTTTGCCATTTTCAAAAGTAACTGATGAACCCTCCTTGAGATAGGGACACGTTCCACATCTTTTATCCAAACATTTTTTGACACTTGGAAACAAAACACCAAACAACATGGAAGTCTTCCCGAAATTACAGAGCAATTTAGACATTATGAGACAAGATGACCGTCTCGCACAAATGCTAAAGAAAACTAAAATAATAAAAAGTAAGCGTCAACCCAAAAACCTGAAAAAGATACTGACATGTGCAAAATTTACAAACAACCACAATTTTCCAAGTGTCAAAAAATGTTTGGATAAAAGATGTGGAACGTGTCCCTATCTCAAGGAGGGTTCATCAGTTACTTTTGAAAATGGCAAAGACTTCCATGTTAAGAGTAATATGTCATGCAAATCGAAAAACGTGATTTATGTCATTTCTTGTGAAAATTGTGATCTCACATACATTGGACAAACTAATAACCTTCAAAAAAGAGTTACAGTGCACAAACAACAAATAAGAGATGACAATTTAAGACACTTAAAAGTTAGCAAACATATATCTCAGTGTAGTAAAGGTAAATTCAAAATATTTCCTTTTTACGAAATATACAATAATGGAGGTGACATTACGACACAATTAGTAACAAAGGAATATAAAGTATTGATTATGAAAGTTGATATACGTCTTCAGTGTATTATTTAAATTTACTTATACACTTCTCCACGTTTGATACCACATACCTATTTCAATATATATATATATATATATATATATATATATATATATATATATATACGTATTCTTTATTGATATGTGGACATATATAAAAGTAAATACAACCCGTAGTTGTGTGGGCACCTATATGCAGATGTTTTGCATGAAAAGTAAAAACATAATCATGTTCAATTTGGAGCTCTTAAACCATATATCGTTTGATAATTTAAAATTTTTAACAAACAAAGAAATTCGGTTGTGTGGACTTGACCCGTCCTTCACCTTGCTATTGTATGACCTTCACCTTGAGAGTCCACATAACCATAAGAGTCCACACAACACTAGATTTGCATTGCATCATTTATATATATATATATATATATATATATATATATATATATATGGAGATATTTACTCTTTTAACCCCGAAATCAACATTCACTTTTCATAAAATATTTAGGTGATACTTTAATATGAAGGTATTTCGATTGTGTGAATATAATGCTTTACCTTGGACTTCATGATATATACTTTTGACTTGATACATGCTTGGTTTATGTGGACTAGATATATACTTTTGACTTGATAATGCTTGGTTTATGTGGACATGATATATACTATTGACTTGATAATGCTTGGTTTATGTGGACATGATATATACTGTGGACTTGATACATGCTTGGTTTATGTGGACATGGTATATACTGTGAACTTTAGACATGCTTGGTTTATGTGGACATGATATATACTGTGGATTTGATACATGCTTGGTTTATGTGGACATGATATATACTGTGGACTTGATACATGCTTGGTTTATGTGGACTTGATATATATACTGTGGGCTTGGTACATGCTTGGTTTATGTGGACATGATATATACTGTGGACTTGATACATGCTTGGTTTATGTGGACATGGTATATACTGTGGACTTGGTACATGCTTGGTTTATGTGGACATGATATATACTGTGGACTTGATTCATGCTTGGTTTATGTGGACATGATATACATGTATACTGTGGACTTGATACATGCTTGGTTTATGTGGACATGGTATATACTGTGGACTTGATTCATGCTTGGTTTATGTGGACATGATATATACTGTGGACTTGATACATGCTTGGTTTATGTGGACTTGATATATACTGTGGGCTTGGTACATGCTTGGTTTATGTGGACATGGTATTTACTGTGGACTTGATTCATGCTTGGTTTATGTGGACATGATATATACTGTGGACTTGATACATGCTTGGTTTATGTGGACTTGATATATACTGTGGGCTTGGTACATGCTTGGTTTATGTGGACATGATATATACTGTGGCCTTGATACATGGTTGGTTTATGTGGACATGGTATATACTGTGGACTTGATACATGCTTGGTATATGTGGACTTGATATATACTGTGGACTCGGTACATGCTTGGTTTATGTGGACATGGTATATACTGTGGACTTGAAACATGGTTGGTTTATGTGGACATGATATATACTGTGGACTCGGTACATGCTTGGTTTATGTGGACATGGTATGTACTGTGGACTTGATACATGCTTGGTTTATGTGGACTTTATATATCTATTACCAAATTGATGACTGTGGTGGGTTTATGTGGACATGGTATATACCGAAGCCTTGATGATTATTTTGTTTATGTGGACACTTTATATACTGTAGCCTCTGTGCACTTGATGGATATGCCGAGATTATGTGGACTCCGACATATATACTGTAGATTGGCAAATAGTATGGGCTTATGTGGACATGGTATATACTGTTCATAGGATGAACATATTAGGTTTATGTGGACACAATATAAACTCAATTGTCTCCCCTTTCACCGTTTGTCTGAAACCAGTCAATTTTGTATGATTAACTATTTTAGTTTTGTTGAATATGTTTGGTGTATTTGGACATGCTATGAGCTTGAGGGATAGCTTTGGTTTATGTGGACGTGGTATATACTGTAGATTTTGTAGACATGATGAATCTGTTGGGTTTATGAGGACTTGATATATGCCATAGACGTGATAGAAATTGAGGGTTTATGTGTACATACTGATAATACTGTACATTGGATAATTGTTAGGTTGAATAGTCATCATCATCGTTATGGAAGGGTTTGGTGTATATGGACGTGGTATATAATATAGATCGACGATTACATGTATATGTTTGGTTAATGTGGACATAATATATACTGTAGACATGATGGATAGGTTTGGTTTATGGACGTGTTATATACTGCAAACTTGAACTTATGGTAGGTCTATGTGGACATGATAAAAACCATTGACCTGATATATACTGTACAATTGACGACTATGCTAGGTGTATGTGGACACTAGGTTCTCTATAGGCGTCACGTGGTAAGTATGTGTCCTAAATACTTATGCTGTATTTAGTGTCATGTGGACTAACAGTTGAAATACGACTGACATATTATATTTGATCTCCCCTTTGACCGTTTCTGGAACTAGTCAATTGCATTTGATTAACTACTTTAGTTTGTTTGGTGTATGTGGACATGATATATATCATAGACGTGGTAGCTACAGGTACAGGTATATACTAATAATACTGTACATTTGATTATTATGTTAAGCTTACGTGGACTTACAGTTGAAATACGCCTAACAAAATGTCCACACAAATGTAGAAATTATCTCCCCTTTGACCGTTTGATTTCTTTTCTGAAAACACACCATTCAATTTCATTTGATTACCAGTATATACTATAGTTTTGATGAAAATGATTGGTATATGTGGACATGTTATATATCCAAGACTTGCCGAATATTTTGGGCCAAAGTGGACATCATATATATACTGTAGACTTGAGGTGAGTTGAGTTGAGTTGTGGTTTAACGCTGCTTTCAAGAGTATTTCACTTATATCGAGGCTGCTAGTATTATAGCAGGAAGGAAGCCCGCAACGCCATGTGGCTTTGCATTGCGGTGAAACCTGCGAGCATCGGCTGGAACTAACGAACCATGGGTGGTACTACCTGAAATTCTGTACACTTGACGAAAATGTTGGTTTTTACCTGTTAGATTCTGTAGTGATTAAGATTCTGTTGAGTTTATGTGGACATGACATATATGCCATAGAAGGGATACATATTGAGGGTTTATGTGGACATGAATTATACTATTAATACTGTACCTTTGATCATCATGTTAGGCTTACCTGGACTTCAGGTGAAATACGACCAACAACATGTCCACACAATTGTAAAAATTATTTCCCCTTTGACCATTTGATTTCTTGTAAAAAAAAAAAAATTCAATTTCATTTGATTACCAGTATATGCTATAGTTTTGATGAATATGATTGGTGTATGTGGACATGTTATATATCCAAGACTTACCGAATATTTTGGGCCAATATGAACATATTGACTGATGGCACACAATGCCATTAGCCCATCTGACCTTTCAGGGCTGATGAGCTAAATATTAGCTTAATTGATTTCCTCTCTTAGTCAGCTATCCTGTTGCAAAGAAGGAGAACCACTTTGGTTCGTCAAAGGAATTGCATCTTATGAGTTTATCTAGATTCTGGTGTATTGAGCTATTTTATCATCCAAACTGGGTTCCACAGGTGATATAGTTTGTGAGAGCTCACCCGATACCTCCTAAATACTGTTTGTATATTCAATACAATTCCCTGCTGAGGACAACTACATGACATCACAATTACAATGCTATGACGTCACAGTACTTTCAGTCAAACGACAGTGAATATTGATTTTGGATGATATATAGAATCTCACCTTTGTATCCAACACAACAGTCGTTGGTAAAACTAAAATTATCAGCTCAACTTGTTTTGATATATTTGATATCAGAAGACAAATTAGCTGGATTTATCAAACTATTTTGAATATTGAATTTGACCAGTGTTGTTAATTATCAAAGAAGAAGAAAAGACTTGATTTTAAAATTGTATTTCTTATAATCTATGTATACATCAATGGTTGTATCAAACGCATAAGTGAAGTTTAAGAAAGATTTGAAAAACTAGAAATATGTGCATGTGATGCACTGTGACATATCAAGTTCCGTTGAGCTAGGTCTTAGTTTTTGAGTTCTGCTCCGGAAACAAAACTTCTAAGATGCGTTTTCATGGAAACGGTCAAAATTTAAAAAATAAAATTTGATGAAGTTGAAAAAACCCAAAAGGAACATCTACACATGATGATGATTGTTCATCACACCAAGTTTCTGTCAATACACCAACTTTCGTTAAGCTTATAAAGTGTAACAGGACGAATGGAGCTGATGACTATAGTCTTCTACAACATCTTCAATGTCTGTCGGATCTCCAGTAGTCTTGTCCGGTTCTACAACATCTTCAATGTCTGTCGGATCTCCAGTAGTCTTGTCCGGTTCTACAACATCTTCAATGTCTGTCGGATCTCCAGTAGTCTTGTCCGGTTCTACAACATCTTCAATGTCTGTCGGATCTCCAGTAGTCTTGTCCGGTTCTACAACATCTTCAATGTCTGTCGGATCTCCAGTAGTCTTGTCCGGTTCTACAACATCTTCAATGTCTGTCGGATCTCCAGTAGTCTTGTCCGGTTCACAGCATCTTCAATGTCTGTCGGATCTCCAGTAGTCTTGTCCGGTGCTACAGCATCTTCAATGTCTGTCAGATCTCCAGTAGTCTTGTCTTGTGCTAGAAACATAAATATCTACTTTTAGAAAATAACCTTTTTTTTGTTGTATGATCGTGTTTAAAATTCTGAATCTAACATTGAACCTGTTATTGATTACTAGTGACCAAGGTTAAAGTTTTTGTGGACAAACACACAGACAGACAGGTGAAAAACAATATACCCCTGGAATCTCTGATTCGGCAGGCATAAAAAGTGAGTGTTGGTCAGTAATACTCCGGATGGATCGTGTATCTGACCCTTTTTACACCCTTACTTCCCACTCCACCTCTCCTAGTAGTGAAGAAGACCAAGATTTAACAAGATATCAAAAGGAATATTTATCTAATTGGTCTGGCAAATGACAGCTCAGAATATGACGATAAAAACAAACAAAAATTCTACCAAAATTCAAAATATCATCAAGTTGTTTTTAATTAGCACTGCAACTATCTTAGGGATATGAAGACTTGTGCAGAACTTTAAAGGGATCGGATAATTTGTGTTTCTGTAATCAGTCTTGACAAATTTTAACTCCGAGAATATATAGGTGTTTTTAAAAATTGGTAGGTTTTTCTGTCCGATTCAAATAATTAGAAAAAAAAGTAATTTGAAAAGATTTTTTTGTTCTAAGATAAATAATTAGATGTTAACTATTCAGTAAATGTGATTAACAATAAGTTTTAACATTTGGATTATTTGACAAAAACACATTTTAGGGTCGAATTTTGCAGATTTACTCTGTCCGAGGGTGACAGTCATCATATACTTGTGCACAAATAATGCATAAATGAATATAATTGAATAAATATATTCATATTATACTTATAAGAAATGATCATGCATGCTCAAACTGCATTTAATTTTTTTTAAGAATTAAAAATTTAAAAATATACACATTAAAACATGCTTGTCCAGCGAGTTTGTGTTGCTTATCGTTACCGGGGAATGAGACACCCACAATAATTTATCCCTGGAGCTGGGTTGTAATTCTATTTGCTGTGTTTACTGAAGCTGTGACCAGAGCATGTGATAAAAGATGAAATAAACAGATTTTGCAAATTTTGAAGAAATTTGACAACAATGAGTAAGCATCAATGTCACGTGTCAACCTTACAATTACCTTTGTATTTTGTGTCAAATAAATCTCCTTTATTTCTAATCTAACAGTGGTACATTATCCTGACATGGAAGAGCTGGAAAAAAGATCCTTGGTCTTCTTTTAGGGATCATTAATTTTTTTATTTTAGATTATTCTCAATTTGTCCAGACTTACCTGTCCAAACCGTTAACAGACTGCAAGGTCACCGCTTGGCCACTTCTTGTAACGGTTAGGACAACATGATTTGTGATTACAGAAACTACTGAAGTTATTAATTAATGTTTCAAGAAAAACACATAATTTAAATAACCTTTAAGAGTCAAAATATTTTAAGAATGGAACTTGGCTGTTTGGTGAAATTTTAACGTTATAACTTTGAAAGAAACAGCTTGAGGTAATGGTTTGGACATATCTAAAATAAATTTGTAGTTTTGAATTTATTTGCTTAAGTGTGATAGTGAAATTTTATTTAATTACACATCTTTCTTAAATGATCAAAACTTAAAAATTTTGCCAGGTTAAATTTTATTTTTTATAAAATAAATGCCTAGGAAATTCATGGTAACGGTTTGAACAAATGTGATAACGGTTTGGAACTTTTTTTCAGATTTTAAATTTTATTTCAAATCACCTACCTACATATAATGAATGTGTGTCAATATGGAATATTTCATCAAATGAATCCAATTTTATGAATGCCTTTCATAATTTTAATATGTTTTTACTTACATAAAACAGTGTTCAAGATGTTATGGTAACGGTTTGGAACTTTGCATCAGAATTCATATCTATATACATGGTAAACCTATGTTCATATTTGTTTTTTTTATATATATATTAGTTAGTAAGTTGGACATTAGTATAGACTTATGTCTCTCAATACCACATAAATCACTAAAATTTGTTTGTGTTTCTATTACAAAATGGCTTTAATTTTTGATGAAATGAATAAGACTTCAACAGAGGAATAAAGATATCTATCTGTGGAAAAGGGCCAATTATCTAGATAAAGAATAGCTGAGCTGACCTCTGCATTTATTGATATGTAACCAAAACATGTGAGATAGTTTTTAACACCTATCATAATAACACATTTCTAATAAACTTATTTGTATCCAACCTGTATAGATTTGTTTGTTGTGTTCAACTCAGTAAAAAAGATAATGATAATTAAAAAATACCTAATAACTAATAACTTTTGGAGTTTATATAATAGTGATATGTTGTCAATGTTTTTGTAATTGAAAAATACTTGTCATCTCACTATTGCTACTCAGCTGATAAATGCCATCAAGATATATAATTTATTTAAACAAGTTATATCATAGAGACTTAACATTGGATCTTAATATTAACAATTTATATCTTTACAGTTGTTTGTGCAGTACAATGAGGTGTACAGAGTAATAGTTGTTATAGAACCTTTCAGAATGTTATTGCCTGCAAGTTTTAAGATGGAAAATATTAATTCTAACACTGATGTCCTGGCCGTTAACTAAAATATCGCAAGTAGCCAACCATTACCAATCATATTATTTTTATGCCCCAATTTCACTTTTTCTTCTATATTTGGTAACTTTTTAATTAAGACAGAATGTTTCATATTCATACGAAACCGTAAAATGTCTTTACTGAAAAAAAAAAAAAATTATTCACAAATTTATATTGATTTTATATATATATGTCCTAACCGTTATCAAATATGTCACAACCGTTACTTTTCTTTTAAATGTTCATTCCCCAATTGCACTATTTTACTATAATAAGTACTTTAGTAATCCAAACAGTTTGTTTTATGTTCTTTTGGTGTTATAATAATGTTATCTTTAAAATCCAACATTTATTCACAAGTTTTATATTGATTTTGTAACAAAGGTCTAAACCATTACCACAAAAATAAGCAAAAAAATGTCATATTTGTTACAAGTTACCTTTAATCAAAAGTGGAGTTAACAGTTATGCTTAATAGTGTTTACTTTTTCATTTCGTATTCCTTTTTTTTATTTTAAATTAAATTGTTTAAGATTTATGTCCAACCCGGTACTGTTCCTGTCCAAACCCTTGCCAATAATGTCCTGACCTTTACTGGTGTTAATTAACTACTCTAATTTATGTATGATACTACATAAACACTCCATTTTATGTAGGCATCATCAGAAGAACTTTTGGGTCAAGAAACATATGTTTAATTTAGACAATTACATCTGGTTATAGCTAAATACAAACTAATATTTTAGAACAATGCCATTATTTTGGGTTAAAAAGATGAAAGATAAAAATTAAGACTTTAAAGATTCATGATAAAAGTTTTTGACCCCAAGTTTGATTAATTCAGTGTAATAGATGGGAATACCATCTTTAAGTGAGTGAGTGAGTTGGGGTTATAACCCCGCTTTCAAGAGTATTTCACTTATATCGCGGCTGCTAGTATTATGGCAGAGAGAAAGCCCGCAATGCCATGTGGCTATGCACTGCGGTGAAACCTGCGAGTATCGGCTGGAACTAGCGAACCATGCGTGGTACTACGCTGAAATTCAGTGTAGCATTGCACCCAAACCTTACTGCGTGTAGAACAGTTCTCTACTGCAGACAAAGTTGCCGTGCCCCTGGCGGGATTCCAACCCCGGACCTCTTGATCTGAAGCCTACACGCTAACACGCTAACCACTGCGCTATCCCGCCCCTACCATCATTAAAATAATTATCTGAATTATATTTCCACATTTATATTGTTTAAGAAGTGGTAAAGGTCAGGACAGTTTCCTTTTCAATTAATTACTTATAGATCAAAAAGTCAATTGGTTCATTTAAGCCTACATATTTTTATTCTTGAATAATCAAGTGTTTGCAAGTTTATTTGAAGAAAAAGTTAATTATTTTTGAGGAATTTGTTTTTGCATTTATAAGGATCTAAAAACCCTACCAATTTTGAAAATGACCCATATATATATTAAAAGTAAAAAAAAAAAAAATTCTCAAAAAGTCTATGCTAAATTAGATGACAATCCCAAGCCAATAGAGAAGAATGTGTTAACCAGACCCACAACAGTTTCTTACAAATTCAAAATGTTTTTCTGGAAAAAAATAAACCTTTTTCAATACTCTTTTCGAAAGGGTTAATAACGACACTCCTACAGGCAATTATGTAATTTCTTATGAAAATTCTCAAAATTAGATGGTAAGTTAGAAGTTGTGAGCCAACAGGACTCATTACAGGTTTCACTTTTTGCCCCAAAAAACTGTAATGATGACACACCTTCATGTATTTATGCATATCCATACCAAATTTGATCAAGATCAGAAGATATGTTGGGAAGTTGAACTTGTTTCAGTTTCTAAGAAATTCATCACTTTTTCCTCAAAGGTGCAAAATCTAAGAGAAGTATTTTAAAAAATGCCACCCCTTCATGCACTTATGTATCTTCATACAAAATTTCATTAAAATTCAAAGATGAATGTTTTAAGCCGGACAGGACTCTTGTTTTCAGTGTTCTTACAAATTCATCACTTTTTGACCCATAACGCAGAATTTTACCAATATAGTTACAAAAATATAAATCACACACCTTCATGTATACATGTATCTCCATACCAAATTTGATCAAGATTAGTTAGAAATTTGTGAGCCAGACAGGACTTGTTTAAGTTTTCTTACAAATTCATCACTTTTTGCTCAAAAACAAAAAACATTATGAAAATATTGGAAAACTTTTTTTAATTATGACACATTATACATTTCCATGCCCAATTTCATTAGAAATGGATGATAAGTTATGAACTTATGAGCTGGACATGTGTTGCAGACGGACGGACGGACCGACAGAGCCCATTTTAATATGCCCTGCAACTTCCTTGTTGCAGTGAATAATGATGACCTGTAATGTATTGCAATATTTTGGGAGATCCTCAATCTAAATAAATTGAGATCAACAGATTTTGTATTTGTAAAATAATGTTGATTTAAAATTGACCGATAGCTAAAAATGTTGTAAATAAAAATCAATAAATATCTATACAGAATACTTACAGCTACAGGCAATCATCAGATTTGCAGTACACTGTACCCTGATCTGCACCAATACTTCGGATTTGTGCTGGCGACATCATGGACAGCAGTCCTGGCAGCACTGCCCAACATGGCGAGTTTATGGGGAACTGCTGAAATAGAACAAAGTGGTCAGTCACTAAAAGTAGATAATAGAGGGATCCGAGGTCAGGGATGGATTAAAACAATTTGCATTCCAGGCTAAGAGGTTTGTTCATGACTGAACTATCTGAACTTTAGAAGAGCTCTGAAGTCAATATACAATGATATGAAGATTGATTTTGATGGAAATTTTGATAACAGGTCAAATGTCCTGAAGATGACTAAAATAACAGGTCAATTAAAAAAGTAAAGGTCACAATCTACAAGTCAGTAAAATTACATTCGGCTGAAGACGAGGAAAAATACAATACAGCATCAGTTTATTGTCTTTTACCAAAAAGGAAACTTTTCATTCCAAAACCATATCTTTTATTTACTTTCACTAAATACATGTACCAAATTATACTGTATATTCAATATTTTGAATACAGTACTTCGGGGTATTCCGGATCACTAAGGAAAGAGCGACTGCATGTGTGTACGCAAAGACACTTTAAGAAAAATCAAAAGACAATTTCGGTATAAGCTGTCTTTCATCTAACTCATATCAAAATTAGAGACGCAGGCGATCAGGATTTAATTGTGAAAACTGACAAATAAAACCCTCCACCGTTACGGCAGTTCCGGATCATTTCAGGGTATTCCGGCTATTATGCCTGTTAGGACAAAAAGGGGGAATTGTCAAATAAAAACACTAGTTTAATTACACACATGCGTGAGAAATATTTATTATGATGAATATATTACGAATAACAAGCATTGCAATTCAAAACAGTGGGTTTAGATGACTGCGCATGCGTGATGTTTAACTTCCGGGTCAGAAAGTCTCGGATAAGGAAAATGAGCTGGAATCGCATTCAGGTCAAAGGGGAGATAAATATGTAAGAACCACGATTACGTGGACTTTTGCCAAAAGATGTTTTGACATGGTTAGATGAAGAAAAGTTACATGAATAACGAAAATGGCTATGTGGACTCGCCATGTCCACACAACAATATACCGGTCCACACAGCGAGGTAGAAAATCGCACGATGTCCACATAAGTGGAAGGGGATAAATGTATATATATATATATATATATATGCTGATTTATGACAATATTTTTCCTACAGAATTATATGAAGTTGAAATATGATATGAAAGGGAATCATGTTACGGTTAATTTCAAGATTTGCAAGTGCTTTGCAACTGGTAGGCATGCACAGAAGGATGTACATAGATTTGTCAATTCGTTCGTTGAATATTTAGTAAAATATCCATTAATTCAATGACAAACCGACTGGGTGAATAGGATGTTAAGATGGATATATGAAGACAAACGGATTATGTAACAATTTCGGAATAAGTCATTTAATAGTTTTGATTTTATGAAATACCAGATTGAATGTACGAGTTGTTGTGATATGCAAAATACTATTACCTCAACTATCTGAAAACATTTCTCCGTATTATTTACACAATTAAACTGCAAAAGCTATACATGGAATGTTTATAGTCTATTGATGACTTGCATTCGAACAAACTTTTTATTACATCACTGAAGTAAAGTGTCTGTGAGATAGACAATAGATGACAAATATTTATACTCATATTGTCAGGAAGATTTGAGGACCATGATTGCAGTTTTAGAAGCTTTTGTCACGCCACTTTTTAAAAACTAAAATGAAAAACGATATTTAATACTTTGGATGGAGTTTTGTCTTTCCCCTTACAATACAATGAATTTACAAATGTCAATAACCTTTTTGGTATTTCGTGTAAACACTATATCAGGTGCTTTTGAATGATCGATTCAACATCAACTAGGAAAGATCGCACATCTCCAGGGCACTTACTTGTCTGTGACTTACATGTAGGTCCAAATGATCAATTACTCTACACATATCACATATAACATATCACCACCTTTTAAAGCGAAGAATGAGTGTTTTGTTGTCTGACATTAGCCAGTGACAAAGCTTGATACGTGACGAATGAAACAAGCTGCCGTCCATGAGATCGGATAACCAACATTGGCTCAAAATATATACCAAGTGTGAGCTAAATCTTGAGAGAAAAAGATTGATTGACCAAAACTGGTTGTAAGTAGCATTTTCATTAGTCCACATGTCCAATCGACTCCGCAGTCTCATTGGCTAATATCAATGTCAAGTCAGCTGTTTTTGAACTGAACCCTCACTGCAAATTCGCAGGGATAAGAATATCAGCCCTGAGAGTTAGCAAGAGAACCGTTGAACAAGGAAGTCTGGTTTTAACCATACATGTACCAGTCTTAGGTGAAATGTTTGCTGTCGTTGTCGTTGTAAAGGAATGTAGAACTTTAACTTATATTACGACTGGTTCCAGGAATTTAAGAACTCACAATGCCTAAAAAGACATACAGTTTAGATAAAAACAAATAACCACAACGAAATATTGTTTATAAATTCTCACTGGGACTGACAATCTCCATCACGGATTTGTTTTAAATACGTGCACCTGGCATTCGGGTCTTGTTCCAAAAATAGCATCCTATCTATATCCACGTTTATACGAAATGTAGAAACTATTTTAAAGAGGGGAATTTTAATCGAACGTGTATATACTAGGTACACGGTGTAAGTAAGTAACCGGTGTCATCAAGTTCTTCGAGGGTTCAAGTGGCTGGCTGTCTTAGAACATCTGGTGTCCTCAATCATGTTGTTCTATATTTTCCGCCGACGTCAACGTACATGAGAAGTAAATTAATTATTGTATTCATTGATGATAGAACGTTTCGTGCGCTGTCCTTGACAACGAATCCTCATCTTTTGTAATAAATATATCTCAACATATTTCCTTCAACCCTTTATCTCTGTTCTCCATGAATACTATACTCTTCTAGGTTTGAAATTGAACTCCAGGCATTGTGAAAGTTGATCATTCGCATTGGAGCATTTATGGCTGTATATGCTCTCAGCATATAAAGAAGGATGTAGTCTGTGCGATAAACCATTATAAGTAATCAAATAAAGTAAAATACAGGTATAACATCAGCAACATTTCATGCAGGTTGAACTCCAGGCATTATGAAAGTTGATTGTAGCATTTATGGTTAACGTTGTGTATGCCCTTTGAAACTTGGATGTGAAAAATGTCAGTAATTAATATGCACTATTAGCATATGGAGGAAGGTGTAGTCTGTGCGATAAAACACGTTGATCAGTAATTAAATGAAGTAAAATGCAGGCATAACACCCGCAACACTTCATGCAAGCTGTTTCATAGTTACTACACTGGCGTTTCGGGCTTTCTCCCTACAATAATGCTAGCAGTCGTGAAATACTCGTGATAGTGACGTTAAACCCCAAATCACCTTACATACTTAATATATTCCGATAGAAGTGAAAAATGCTTGCTTTGTACCCATCAAACTTCAAAATTAAATTCGTGTCTTATATCAAACATATTTTAACATAGGAACTACAACAAAGCAATGGAATATCAATATTACTTTTTATGTTTCGAATAATGCCAAATGCTCTCTACATTAAAGAAATATTGATAATATGAATTATATGAGGAAACACTCAATTTGTTGGAAAATAGCTATATTGTTGTTGCCATCAAGATATAGTTCTTTACAATCAAACAAGAAAGACGGTTTAAACAACATTGTATATATATACACCACACGTATAAGAACAAAATGTACACTAATCCGTTCAATATCAATAACCTCAAATTTCCACTTAGTTAAACTTTTATGCATCTTCTTTTAAACGTAAATGACTAATATTCTATATGATACAGTGAATGCCTGCACTCGGTTGAACCATACATATGTGTGACCTCTCACTTTGTACTGTATAAGTGCGCGGGTTATGTGTACCCGGACCTTTACAAAAACTCGTGATAAAGTCAACGTGAGCACATATTAAAATCTCCTTTTCATAAGAAATAAATGGAAGAGTTATACATGATTCATCAATAATCCATCGGTTCAAAACATAAGTCAAAGAACTTAAGACAACCAGTGAACCGGAGACGAATGAGGAGGTAACCGTAGAGTTTTTTTTATTTTTATTTTATTTTATATTTTATTTATCTCAGTATCCCATTAGAGACAATGCTTTAAACACGACACAGCGTCTGTTAAACAAACTCAGTAGTAGACTACTGGAATTATAGAAATATGAAACGGATACTATTTTGTGTATGTTAAAAATGCAAACGTTCAGACTTTGCTTATTGATTAGACAAGCTGTAACGTAACCATGAAGAAAAGTTACCAAATTGGTGAAATAATTATCGTGTAAGTAATTATATTAGACAGTAATGGCTTTATTGTTTGAATGTTGTTTCAGATGCTGCATGTTTAAAGAGGCTTACGAAAATATGATTGGTAAACATTATTATACACCAGTTGCGGCGATACTTTCTTTTAGTCAGGTAGAATGGTGAAATGATTGTGCACTTTGGGTGAAAAGTACCAAACTTTGCACAAAGATAGCTTATGGTATTGTGATTAAATTTGGTCTGAAGGCCAAGTCAATTTCGATCCAAGATGGCCGCCAAATTCAAAATGGCCGCCACTGTTAAAGCGTATCTCTTTTTTTACATGTTTCTGCATATTTAAATGATCCATTCATGCTATTTTATTGTTATTCATACAACCTTTCAACCCAGGAAATACAACGATTGATACTATATTGATAAATCCCTTGTTGACGATGGTACAAATTATTGATAGAAGCCGAAAAAACAAAATGGCGGCCATTTTTTCTTTTATCTTTTTGAACATTTTCACGTGTGTATATCATCCAATTTAACTGTGAATCTGGTTAGTTTAGACTAGAAATATCATGAGTTACAATTAATCCCGTTGTTCACAATAGCAAACATAATCCAAAATGGCTGCAAATTTGTTGCTAAATGGTATCCTTCGATTATCTAGAATTGAGTTGTTTTCTTTAATCTTGTTACTATTTAAGTTGGAATTCTTATAAATCTTCAAACCGATCAATTAAATGTAGTCCATATGGTCAAATTAATTTCCTTCGAAAATGGCCGCCAATTTCAAACTGGCCGCGACTATCAAACTAATCTCTTTTGGCATTTTTATGTATATTTAAATGATTCATTCATTATTCTAAAGATAATGGTCTGTTCTATATTTTGCAAGGGATTGATTGACTTTTGCAAGGAAATTTCTTGTTACTATTCATTAAGGTTGCAAAGAAATCCCTTTAACATAAGAACACAATCAAGTAAAATGTATTCAATGAATTCAATGAATGAGCAAAATACCTACATGTATTTCATTGTAAGTAATAGAGATGATGTTCACCAAATCTTTTCCAACGACAATATGCAGAGTCATGGCACCTATTTGAACTTATTACCAGCCAAGATATAGAACTAGTTCTATAAGACATAACATTATGCACTAGGTTCGAGTCGCATACTGTAAACAGTAGTTGTAACATCAGAGGAGCAATATATTTAAAAACCACATTAATTGATTGCAATGTCTATAAGTCTATAAGCGGTATGTTCTGTTGGATTCTTTTATGCGACTGTTACCCCTTTGTAAACCTGAAACACTGAACAAATGCATCATCTGGAGTAACTTAGGTTTCAGCGTGTATAGAACAATGTCACTGGTATCAGGACTCTCAATTCAAGGTACCATCACATCACTCCTGTTCAGACCTTCACTCATTGCCAATATAATACAAGATACACACTCTGTAACTACAATCAGTGCAGGATAAACACAGATCCAAGCTATCTCTCATAACTTATTATGCCGTTTCGTCTACCAACTCTTTAAGCAAGTACCTGATGTAATGAGTTACCTCTCTATGAGCATCACCAGTGCTGGAGCTTAATCATCCTGTCTTACATGACTACAAACAAATACTGCGACTGCTTGCATTTATTCATGGTACCTTTTTTAAAATAAAAAAGAGTATCCCAAGAGTTGACAAATTTCTACAGCGTCAGGGAGGATTTTACCTGCTTCATGTTGTTCATAGACCCACAAGACGGTTGGATCACAGCCGATTTAGGTATGAATCGAGACAATCTTCTTTGATTCAATGATTTTGGTAAAACTATTTGCTGGTATGAATCGGTGAATGTTTCAAATGCTAGCCAGAGATCATTTAGGCTGGTTTGACTGAATAAGGTTACAATGTTTTGCGTGGGCGGGTATGGAGATCCTAAAAGTGGACCCCTTACTTTCCCATTGGTAGAATCCAGATTGATCAGTTAGGAATCACGTTCGATTGAAGTCATCAGATATAGTGTTTCAGCACACAAGGCGAGCTGTATACCAGGCAGGGCAACCTACTGAAATGTGGCTGTAGTAATTTTAACAGAAGATGTCAATTTGGATGCTCTTTTTCAAACTAATATGAATTCTAAACTGTTTACAGAATGAAAACCAAAAGAAATGATACCAGTATGAAAGAATGATATTATCTCGAGAATCAAAGTATATCCTTAAAGTGAGTGTGCATCATAGAACTGTCCACACAGTGTAATTTCAAATATTGCGTAGTAGTATACTGCTGTGTATAATGTATGTATTTTACATTACTGAACTGAACGATATAATGCCTGTTCACAATAAAGTTATCATATAGCCTAAGTTTCCTTGTCAACTCCCTGCAAAACAAAGAACAGACAATTATCTTCAAACAAGCAAGACTAATAATAACATTGGATTATTGAATCTTTTAAATATGTGTAAACATGCCAAAAGAGATACATGTTCACAGTGGCGGCCATTTTTAATTTGGCGGCCATCTTGGAGGGAAATTAATTTGGCTCCCGGCCCTGGCCCTGGCCCTGGCACTAAATTTATTTGAAGAACATTAGCTAAGAACACCAACATAAATGAATAGTAACTTTAATTCCACATTATCAAGGGATGCTCTTCAATGACAAATTTGCGGCCATTTTTTATTGTGTTGCCATGTTGAACAACGGGATTAATTATAACTCATGGTATTTCTAGTCTAAACTAGCCAGATTCAAGATCAAATTGGATGATATACACACGTAGAAACGTTCAAAATCACCTTTGGTGACAAATTTGGCCGCCATTTTGTTTTTTTGGCTTCTATGAATCATTTGTACCATCGTCAACAAGGGTTTTATCAATATAGTATCAATCGTTGTATTTCAAAGGTTGTATGAATAACAATAAAATAGCATGAATGGATCATTTAAATATGCAGAAATATGTAAAAACAGATACGTTTTAACAGTGGCGGCCATTTTGAATTTGGCGGCCATCTTGGATCGAAATTGACTTGGCCCTCAGACCAAATTTAATCATAATATCATAAGCTATCTTTGTGCAAAGTTTGGTACTTTTCACCCAATGTGCACAATTGACTTGATTTTCTGCACCATTCTGCCTGACTATTTGTCGATGGTTCGAAATGATAGATGAATACGGATACCTCTAAAACAATAGTGAATCAATTTTACTTTTAATAAAAGTTAATTTTTTATAGATAAATGTTTCTTTGTTCTTTGTCTTCATGAAGATATGATAAGATAATACTTTATCACCCGAAAGTGAATTATGTGTACACCAAGTACATAGAAAAATATAACATAGATGACAACAGTGGTATTAAAATACATAAACTGACTTGCAAAAGAAACGCAACCAAAACATTGGTCCCTAAATCAAACAAACGCATATTATAATATAATGTATCGAAAATACATACATTTGGAAGGGTCTTTTAGTAAAAATAACCATTAATCGACGTGACGTAAAGAGTCAATTGTCCAGTTTTCGATCATCAGGTTTTTTAGAACATTGAATAGAATAACGATATTTTAAGCTTAACGGTGTAGGAAGGTTTACTAACACATGATATAAAGGCCAAGTCTCTATTGTTAATGGCCGAGGTTGGAATTGCAGAAGTTGTTCAATGGGTGACAAGTCAGCAGATCAGTCCACTCAGTCGGGCTTGTACGCAATGTTCCCAGTTAGTCTGTTAAATTTAGCGAGTCTGGCTATTGTACACTTGATGCAATCAATGATTTAATAGGCAACTTGGTTAAGCGTCGCTCCAACCTGCAGGATGCAAATTGTTCTCTCTTTTTCTGTAGCACTTTAAAAAGCCATGTTCGTCGCTTGCAATCGAATATTTTTAATGCAAAACCTCCATTCTGTTTTCTCGAAAATTACAAAGAACACTTGCATTTGCTTACAGCGAATGTACAGGTTACATTTAGAAGACATGTTTAAAGTGTTTTCAATCGATAGGCTTCGTTCCTCGAAAAATAATAACATTTTGTATTTTGGTGGCGTTTCCTTTGCAAGTCAGTTTAGCTGTCAAGAAAGAGAATAAGATATAAAACATAAACATTTGTTTAAAAGTGATAGTCTGGCTGGGATAACAGAGTACTTACTTCTGTTAGTTTTAACACTTGGTAAAAGATAGCTACGGCCAGACGGTAAAAGATCATAACAAGACTTTAAAACATGGGTAGGGTCTTGTAAAATCTTGGCAGTTAGATTTACAACAGATGACATGTACAGGGTGTCTAAAGAATCAAAGTGAGAACAAGAAATTTTCTCTGCAACTTTAATTTTTTTTCTTAATTTATTCTTATTTTGAAGATACAAATGGCCGTACCAGCATTGCATACAAAAGGTAAAAATTGACTGTATACATTTGAACACCAACTACTGCTATCTCTTATGCGTTGACAACTTATGATCAAGCTAAAGTAACATCAATTGTGTTTCATGATATTTTATTCGGCTAAATACGTGTCAAAATACCTTAAGCTCTGATATCAGTTCAAATAATTTCATCCGACTTGCATATTCATATCAAATCGCCAAAAACATCATAATTACTAGTTTCAAATGAAAATCTAGCAACTTCATTATTTATGTGTACAAACCAGACCTCAACGTCCCACTTCTATGCACAGTAGTTATATGGTGCATAAAAGTTATCAACCTAAATTTATCTTAATATAATAAATCTGATTTAAATTAGTTATCAAACGTTTGACTAATTAACGAGCGCATTGTCCGGTTTTGATCAGAAATCACTTCTCTTATTGGTTGGAGGCGCAAACCGCCTCCAACCTGATACGCAGTTGGATTTCACGCTATATTACTGTTGGAATATTCAAAATAAACTTTCGACCAATCATGCTTGGCCTCTTCAAACTTTGGAAAAAGCATATGACCAACGAACACGGCTGTAACAAATTTGTAACCACGTGACCATGTGGGTTATCCGAAATAATTATCCCCTTTTACTGCGAAAAGAGATTTTGTCTAAACATCTAAAATAGAAACGACCGTTGTGTTATTCTGAGTCTGAATGTTAGTAAACATAAGATTTTTCAATTCACAGCCATTTTACACCTCCATGAGCAGACATGTACCAATTCAAGTGCATAATTTCGCACTGCAGTTTCGGAAAGTCCAAGAAACTTTACAAGCTAATGTTATACGCGCGGAGCAAGCATATACTAAACGATAATAGTGGTTGTCAATCAACACACCAACCTTCCACTCAGTTATCAATATTTTCAATGCCAATCAGACTTGCATAATGGTAGGCCTACTCAATGTACTGTTATTGAATTAATGATAGTGAAGCTTGTACATGTATAAGCACATATTGGATAGAACCATATTTATGTCCAAACTGATAGCACCAAGCATGAGGATACCGGGTCATTATCCTTGTATTAAAAAAGGTCCATATGCCTTTCTTCCACAGATAAACAGAATATGCTTCATAATCAATCGAATTGGTACACTTTAAATTTGCAAATGTTTAACAAAAATGGTTGACTGCGTGTTTCAGGGAAAATAGGCCTACATATTCTTATTGCTGGAATCTAACAATGACACAATTGTCAACAACGTTTTGATCAAATTCATAATATAGGCCTA
This sequence comes from Gibbula magus, assembly GCA_936450465.1. Lineage (NCBI taxonomy): Eukaryota > Metazoa > Mollusca > Gastropoda > Trochida > Trochidae > Gibbula > Gibbula magus. The sequence continues at coordinate 2,805,866 of OW388305.1, forward strand.
CTTCAAAATTGGAGCAAAAGCACCCGGGACTTGCGCTTTAAAATAAATCGGGGAAGTTGAATGTTCACTTTCATTTTCAAATGATAGATTATATATACTTTATTTTATTTTATTTTATGAATAAATAACGATGTAAATTGAAAAGCAATAACACAACTTAAATGATCGAGGTAAAAAAAAATTATTTGCGACTTTTGAATTGAATAACTAATTGTGTGATTAGTAATCAAAGCTTTTATCCCCCAAAATGACCATAATGCAGGCTTCATTTTGCTATATGTACATATGACATACATATCCTTTTTATAATATATATTTTAGCCTTAACAAGATGCCTCCAACCATGCCTTTTTAAAGGCTTTTCTTGTTCTTATTTTGTCACTATGCGGAGTCGGCTATCATCAAAATGGTAATTCTAAGTTCAGGCCTACCTCTCGATAAGACAACACCATTTAAATGTGATTCTTATAACAAAATGAATGTCACTGTAACAGTGTGACTGTTTGTTGGTAGAAAGGAAAATGACATTTTTATCCTTTTATTTGGAATGTCTTCAGGGTATCAGCACTATTTTAACCGTGACATTTTGGCTTGTCAACAGCTGGAAGTTCCTTGTTGACGACCAAATGTGTCAGACCTGTAAAGGAAAAACATTCTGTAATATGTTCTTCTGTCTACATGTATATGCTTTTCTATCGTTCTCAAAAGATGTTTTCATTTAAGAAATAATTTATGTCTTGCAATGTTTTCATTTGTCTATATACGTTTTTGTCTTTCTCAAAAATATTTTTTAACGGAGACATTAAATCATATGAAGGTTTAATGCCATCTGGTCAAGAGGTTACATTACTCATTTCAATCTTTCATAAACAACAGCATTCTCAATAACTTCAAGTAAGGGGTCAACATACCAAGTATGAAAGTGTGAGTAGAAGATTGAAAATGTGTCAAATAAATGCAGATGTACATGTAAACATAATAACTTATAAAACACCTGCAATGAAAGCACTCTCCCTTTGAACATTTTAAGGCACGATAAAGTTAGTACATGAGTAGTTGCCACCTCCCGGTCTAATATAGACAGACAGACAGACAGACTTATCTTAGCCTCATTTTGAATTGTGGTCAGACTCTCTCTATCCTTCAACACATTAAAACCAGTAACAACCTTCTTACATATATTAAAGAGAATATTGCGGATATCTGCATATAGTGGACAGCGAACAAGTACATGTAGCTCATCTTCCACAGATATAATATAACTTCTATTATAGCTAAACAACTGTAAAGAGAACTGCACGTTACCAGCGAGGGCAGACTGGAAGCCGGAGTTGTAGTCACACGCCACCTCGTTGTGCACATAGTCCTCTCTGTCGTCCTTGTAGTTGTCCTTAGCGTCTGGTCCTCCCACAATGGCACCCACTAGCAGCTGAGGACTGGGGCCCGGGGCGTGCAGGTTAGCCTCGGTACAGGGGGCGGGGCGGTCAGGACAAGATCTGGAGGAAGCGGTGATAAAATCACTGGCAGTGCTTGGAATGGTGTAAAAGTGATTTTGACGATTGACGTAAAAAGTTCAGCGGGCCATTTAGTAGGGGGTTGACTTAAAAACCACATAGAATATAGTGTGAAGAGACATTCTTTATAATTGTGCGTTAATCTCAAGTAATTTTATTGGTGATTTTCAAGAACATCTTCGCGTGGAGGATCTGTAGTAATGTAACGTGAGAATGGTTTCAGATTGAAAGTTTAGATGGCACTCTTAAACCTCTTCAACAATACGATACTCTGCAATAATAACAGTGATCAAAACATCTCTTGCAGTCAAACATTGCGACAAGGTGAAAATACGCAATGCAATGGTACATGAAGAAGCATTCAGCTTGAAAGAATGTGGTTGTTTGAATAAATTAAGTTTAAACAATCAGATTCTCATTAAGGATCCTCCGTATTGTAACAGAGGTTATGTGCAAAACCGGACGCAAAGCCAGTAACCATCAACCTACGCCGATCTGTGGTGAGGGCTGCGCGGGTACTTCTTCCCGAAGCCGATCTGGTAGCTGATGCCGTAGTTGTTGTCGCCCAGGATGTAGTTGATCTGTTCAGCCGCCCACTTCCGGTATTTGGCTGTCTGGATACCCTGATCAGCCGCCAGGAGAGCGACAAACGCAGAGTTACCTGCAACATGGATACAGTCCTAGTTAAAGTCACAGTACGACCAGGGTTTTCGCTATCAAGAGGACACAGATGTATCTGTCGCTTTAGAGGAAGTCTCGGATGAGTTATGACATACATTTTCAACTCATTCCCGGTGTGTTAATATGTTGCATAGGGACTTCTGTTGTATCTCCTCGCAATTAGTTTTCTTGAAATAATTATCCGGTGAATAGCCACCAGTTGTCCCATTTCTAACGATATGGTACCATTTTTCAAGTCATGCACCTTTTTTACATATAACCATATACACATTTCGAACATAATAATTTAACCATAACCACACACTTACTTTTCACCTTAGGGGAGATAATCAACCCTTCAATCAGCATATGTTGCAGGTCACCTATCCAATATAAATCCATGTCCAATGTTGCTGATAGTGAATAAACGTGGTTTGGAAAGCAACTCATGCCGCTACAATGACGTGTATCGCTTAGACATATCGTTTAATAGAAATATTGATATGCCTATTGACCCAGTCCTATCCTTTTATATATACATAGCAAAAAAAGTGTTGCACCCCCAAGTTTTTTCACCAGTAAAAGTTGTCTGATAAGAAAGTTGACAATGTTTCAGGACAATCAACTTTGTGATATGACAGAAGCATTACCTACTAGTTTCACGAAACAAATTTCATTCAGATAATGTTTCACAACTTGTGATATTTGCATTCATAAAATTCTGCTATATTGGTGTCCAGGAACAAGTATTGTTACACTGAAAATTGAAAGTCAGCGTCGGTTGTTCTTATGTAAGCAGTTCTATCTTTCAAGTGAACTGATGAACCTTTAGTAACTTACTTTTAACCAAACGTCACTCGTTAAAGCAGTATGAACCTTCAAATTCAGATTGTTTAGAAAAAGACAAATTTGAACAAAGTTGCTAACTGACGATATTCGGTCTGTATTACTGTAATGACACCTCTAAATCACAGAGATGTGTTTGATTAACGACTCGAACTCATAAAGATCTCAGAATAATTCCAAAATCGTATGATGATGACCTTTTCATCACTAGTTGTCAACAATTTTGAAAAAGGGGATGGAATTTTAAAAACAAGTTCTTTCCATATTTTGCTTGAAAACAGATGTTGTGATGCGTGAAAGTCAAGTTGGTAATTAACATCATGTTTGTTTCCGTCCTCTGATACCTAATGCTTTCGGCACAGGAACAATAGCTTTTTGAGTAAAAAAAACAGTACCATTGCAAATTCAGTCGAAATTTCTTTAAATGTCAACATGAATATGTTTCTTCGAAGACATTAGTCATTAAGTATCTTATCTTTATGTCTTTAGTGTTTAGTTCAATACATATTTCCTAAAATTGCCACCGCATCACATTTTCGATATGAATATAGGGGGTGCAACACTTGTTTTGCTATGTATATTAACAGAATAGGGTCTATAGGTATAGGTGTGTCTAACGCTATTTGTAAGCGATACACGCCCCTGTGTACACACCACCTGTTAATTGTATAAGTTTACTTTTGTACCTGCGTATCTGTTGGAGCCCCACTGATCCCGCCAGGCCTGACCACAGGGCGTGTACGTGATGGAACCCCCGGGCAGCCAGCCCTTCATGAACCCCTCCACCTCCAGTTTGTAAGCTGAGTCCTGGGTGGCTTCGTACAGAAGCAGCTATAATAAACGATTGTCGTCTGGATCAATCGACGGTAAGTGTCAATACGTTTAAAGATCGTAAACTTATGTATGTACGTTACGGCCTGGTTGGCTTCGTAGAGTGACAACTTTATTATATGATTGCAGGTGAAATACCGGGATCTATCAATGAAAATAAACCGTGTTATCAGTCACTAGTGAAAATAACAATGGAACGTGTTATCAGTCACTAGTGACTGATATAACAATGACCTGACGTCATAAAACAATGCTCCGACGTCATGACACGTTCATGACGTCACATTGTTGCTTAACGTAAATGCAAGTCTATTTCGGTGAATATGCAAACATTTGGTCATATAATAAATAGAAAATTTGTCTTTTCTTGACAAATACCATGTTTATCTCATCTCGTGAGGTAGAAAAGTGGCTGCGCCACTCGTGAAAATATAACCTTTCTACCTCACTCGACGAGATAAACATGGTATTAGTCAAGAAAAGACAGATATCCTCTTAATACTTAGGCCTAACGATTGCCATCGGTGTCAGTGAACTTCTGTTTGTAAGCCACGTCTGTAAAGCTACCTTCACAATCAAAGAGTTACAAATCAAAATCGAAAGCGACCGGTATCCGCTGAATCATATAACAGAAGAAACCAACGTTCATCAAAGAAATTCTGACTGCAAGAGCTATTGTCATTTCAGAATATTCTTTTTAGCGAGATCTATGGATAAGGTGTTAGCTTTTCAGTGTTCAGATTGATGCCCGGAGCTGAGGGTGTGATCTCGAATCAAGTAAAGGATTAGCTCTGAGCAATTCCAGGAATTTGAATTTTGCCGATAGTGTGATCCAAACTTTTCAGTACATTTTCAGTAACTCGATGTCATGTATTTCCAATTCTGAAACGGTTTTTGCCTATTTCAAAGCTTCCCAGCTTAGTTAACCCCGTTACTATGGTTACCTGACAGGCTATCTTCTTGTCGTCCCAGCCCAGAGCCCAGGCCCAGGCGTTCTCGTGGTATCCCTTGGCGTCTGCCAGGTACTTGGCGTCCTTGGTAGCCTTGTACAGCCACATGGCGCCCTCACACATCTCGTCCTTGAACCCACTCGATCTGACAGGGACAGACATATGAAGTGTGACATTCTTCCTAATATACATAATAAACTACATTTTGACAATTATCAGAATATAATAAGTGTTAAGACGTGACTGATAATACATTAAATATTGTGCTGCTTCACATGAAATGTGATACACTAACATAGGTAGGTGCATGTTTTATAGTTTTAGAATCCCAACATCTTCACTGTGTCACTACAACAGTGATTGGTCGACAATACAAATTACAGCAATCCAGTTATGATGCAAAGGTTCTCTTGCTAACCTTAATTCAGTTGAGTAATCATCTTCGAATATAGTGTCACATTGAATGATACTTATAATATTATTCATGCCTGGTTTTGCAACATATACTGGCCGAAACGCCTAAACTGCATCTTGTAAACATTTTACTTTTATTGTTATACATTGTAGTTGACTGTTAATGTTTCAGTTCTTACATTCAGAAGTATCCAGCTGTGTTAGATGATACTCACGAGTAGAACTGACCAGCGTCCTGGATACTCTGGGTGTACTTGCCGGGATACTTCTTGCCAAACTCGTACAGTGATTTGGAAGCTGTCAGAAGCTTGTTGGCGTAAGCGTGATCTGTGATAAAAATAATAGTGATAAGATGTTGCATTTGTTCACTATCTAAAAAGCATGTATTTCTAAAGAAAGTATATAGCCGATTCTCCAATTGGAACAACCATATCACTTGTCTGTTCCAGTGCTGATTATACACATTATAAACTGGCTGGTATTGTTCTTAAAGACACCCTGGCATATGACAACACTTCACTAATTGTCCAGGTACGATATGTTTTAATGGATTATAATAAGCTTAATTTTTCGATGACTTATAGCTTGTTCCTGTACACTAGCTCTGTTCGTCGTTGGCTCTAAATGACAATATCAATGTAAGGGGAACAAGCGTAGCTCTCAAATATTGCATCCCCACCATTACATTATGATAAATATGATATATAATATGAAATATGATGGGTTTACATGTTTATAAGAAACTTGTTATGCATCTGTGATTCTACGTACTCTTGGATTGGTACGCAAGGTACCCGGCTGCCAGTGCTGCTGCAGTTTCTCCAGCCACGTCGGACCCGGGTTTGCTCGGAGTCAGCTTGTAGGCGGGTCTCGCCATCTTCATGTCCTCCGCCCGACCCCAGAAGTGATGATCGTCATTTCCTTCTCCAACCTGTGTATGAAGTAAATTTTAATGTCGAAATTGAACAATCTGTACGTATGCTAGTATTCAAGAGAAACATACCTGCTGGTCGACATTCACGTCACCTGATAATCTAGGCTTAATCTTTGTAATGCTATCAAGGAAATAGCTCAGTGGTAAAGCGTCCACTTTGAAGGTTGCGGTTCGGATCCCGACAGTGCAATATCACAGACGTTATAAGAAGAAGCTGTGCTTTGCGCTCTACATAGGACGGATAGAAGAACGCGACATAGCCAGTGTACTTTGTCAACAGTCACATCAATGGACCTCACAACCCTCACCTGGTTCGATTGGAATTAAGTTGTATTTCAGGTACATAATGAAACTAAATTTCTTAGGAAGACATAAATAAAAAGAAATCGACGATAAAGAAGTTGTTATCAATAAAGTTATATTTATCATTGTCACCCCATAACAATAAGTCTAATTTGTATCGATACTTATTTTGGGATGATGTTGGACTCAAGCAGGTGCATGGATCATTTTATTTCACACGGTTTAGCTCCTTGAATTAAAAATCAAAATTAGTACTGTATCTTCTTCTATCATTAGAGAACTGCAGTATATCCAAGCAGTCCCACTGTACTGTGTTTTGTTCCTAATCCTTTTCATGATGAATAAAATATGTTTAAACCAAACTGTGTATCTGTGCCTATGTTGCGCTGACTTCATAATTTGTAGGTCACTTCCGCGTCAAGATGTTACTCATCATACCCTCACAGGACAGAAAATGGTTGAATCCGCTTTCCGGTTCCTTCCGGATACTTCGGGATGCGCCCCAAATAAGGCGGATTCCATCTTTTTTGTCCTCTTTGTATTCGGGCTTTCTCTTCCTGCAGAGGTTGCTTCACTCAGTTTCATCATAAATTATGTTGCATATGGATCACCTTCCTGATTAGAAATAGAGAGGCTTGATTGGTTGCTTCAAACATTCGTTGTGCAATTGGCGATGTTGTTTCAAATTGATAATTACGAAATGAATAGAGTTTAATATGTGCACATAATGTTTACAAGACAGAAGTGAACGATGTGTGATTTGACAAAAATAAGTTGGTCGCGGATGTAAAACGATGTGTGATTGGACAAACATGAGTCGGTCGCGAATGTAAAACGATGTGTGATTGGACAAAAATAAGGACTTTGCCAGTGTTACAAAATTTCACTGCCAGGGGATTTTGCAAGAATCGTGAATATGACCCATTTGTAAAAGAGGCTGGGATAGAAGAACTGAGTTGCGTAACCTATGTGAGAAGGGGGTTGCGTACAAGGTCAACAATAAACTACAAGTGCGCCCTCGCCTCTCAGACAATCAGTTACACTTCTCACCTGGGCATAAAAGGTTTGACTGGCAGGTACCCAGCACTTGAGGAAGTAGTCGAGGGGCCACTTGATCATATCGTAGAACATGTCGGTCTGTTTAGCTGAAGCATAGGCGTCCTTCCACTCTAGGAAGCCCCACAGTAGCACAGTCGCAGTGCTCGCCATCGGCAGTCCGAACTTCACGTGGTCTCCGGCTGAGAGAAAATTGAAAAAAAAGTTATTATGGTAGTTTACGAATAGTATGTAACTAGATGAGCGTTTGTGCAAAAGCAGAGCAGTCCCGAAACTTTGGGTCTCGCCTTTCCCTGTTCCGCCTTCTGGTCAGCATAATTAAAATGGGAATTCGTTTTGACAGAAATTTGTTCAGTATTCAAGTTATTCTAACAAGTTGAATCATCACTTGGTTCACTTTTCACATGTTTGTTCTTAGAACCTATTTCTGATTTCAAAATTGGATCAAAGGATTAACATGGCCTTAACCAATATATCATGACCTTGACCTTTGACCTTCAAGGTCACAACATCAATCATTACTTTTCATTGTGTATAACAATTATGCAATGCAGTGTTCATAGTTAACATAAGGCATATTCAAAATAGCATGCTTAAGTTGCGACCTCGCTGTGACCTTGACCTTTGAAAGATTTTAGCGATAACGTTTTCAAATCTTGGTCTTTCTCCATAGTTGATATATACCAAACAAGAGCCTGACAGCACAAAACATGTTTGAAGTTATTGTGTTTACAAGGATTGTTGTAGCGATTTCAGAACTCATGACCTTGAATGTGAACATGTCAAAATCATTCGCCAGGTTTATATGAAAGAAGCTATGTATATGAGGTGTTAATACCTTCTTTGAAAAAGGTTATTTAGTGATGTCAGAACTGGTCACAATGACCATATCTCGCGATCTTAACCTTGATCTTCAATGTCACACAGTCAATGGTCACTTTTCATTGTGTATAACAATCATGTAATGATTCAAAGTGTTAATAGTTGAAATAAGGCATGTCCGCAAATGCATGCTTAAGTTGTGACCTCGCTATGACATTGATCTTTGACGGATGTTAGCGAAAACCTTTTCAAATCTCCATAGTTGATATACACCAAATGAGAGCCTGATAGCACAAATATTTGTCAAGTTATCGTGTTTACAAGGATTTTTTTTAGCGATTTCAGATTCTTTGACTTTGAATGTGATCATGTCAAAAACCTTCTAGGAAAAAGTTAGAGCCAATACAAAACGCGCCGGCGGCAGCGTCGGGGGCGTGGGCGGCAAGGGAAACTGCGCAAAAACTGATAGCAGCCCCGACTAAGTAAACTAAGTAACTAAGTAAAGATTTGTAAACCTTACACAAATGACCAAAGGATAATACAATGATCAGATGGTAGCAAGGACCTTTGTGTTGCGACGAGAAGGAGAACACTTTCTTGGCCGTTCCACCATGATCATTCTCTCTCCCAGGGAGTAACCTCCGAGACGAGAATGCACCAAGATGGAAAACAATCAAATTTTATTCAGGAAACATTTACAAAGAAAATACCCCAAAACGATATAAGGAAATACCTTGAATCAAACGTAGGCACTGTCTCATTCATCTGATTCTTCAACCACCAAGAAAAAAAGAAACTTCTGCCAAAGTGAGATTCTCACTCAAAGACAACGAGCGACTTGACGTGAAAGTGTTAGCTCGAAAATAACGCAATTGACACCCTGTGTATCCCGTGGAAGTCACTGAACTGATCTTCATGTGTTACAATGCTAGAGGAGTCATGAGCAGCGAATCATACCACCTTGGTGACGACATAGACATCTTTGCCATTTTACCAGCAATTACGACAATACAAGGTGTGCTTCATGGAGGTTCTGAACCCGAATTACGTCTTGTATTGCCATTCCGTGCTGCACCAGAACCATAGAACCAGTCCAATAGATCCTGGGTCTCAGGAAGAACATCACCGAGATAACGAGTGACAACTACAGAATTACAGGATCAGGTCTTTGAAGGGCATTTAAAGGAGTTAAACTTTCCGTCATTAAGAATTAGCGGCCCAATCGTCACTTTCCAGGTATACGATGACGGCCCACAGGGAGCACTACATCACATCTTAATGCCCAAAAACTATGGAAATTGATCACAGAGGCTGACCACCATTTTGTTATCCATCAAACTTGTTCCATCTTCAGAAGCTGATTCTCAAATCTACCAGAGATATGCCTGGGCTAACACAATAGAAAATAGACACTCACACTGTCTCACATACCCTCATCCAACATGAATATCAAGCTAAACAACGAAGATATGGACTTCTAAAGGCTTTACAACACCATAGAGACACTACACTGCTAGTCTATATCTAGTGGCATGTGTGTTCTAAAGAATGAAGCAGGTTGGCTCGGAGTAATGGAACATGACATTCCCAGGCTCTTCAAGGAAGCAGAAACATTCAAAGAAATAAAGCTACCCGTTATAGAACAGACTACGTCTAAGATATTGACGGCGCCAGGAACATCAATTAAAGATGCTTCTGGTCATGGAGAAGTAAATGAAGTAATGCCTTGAAGTAGATGGGACGTGTTTACAGGAGCCAGAAGATAAATGTAATGCAATGGCAGGTTATCTGGAAGTTGTATATATAATTACTTTTTTATTTTAAGAATATATACTCACCATCATACCACCCCCCTGTCAGGTCATGTCCCCCGTCCCCCTTGTCCCCGAGAGCGGAGTCCCCCCTCCAGTGGATGGGGTTGTTAGCCGGAAGTTTACCTGACCTCTGAGCGTCGTAGAAGAGAATGGATTTGCTCATGGCGTCGGCGTAGTTGTAGCGTTCGTGACCTCCCCCTGAATCAAAACGTTCCATTGATAATGTAGAAATTCGAGATTTACATGAGACGAGAGTTGTGGGAATATTTAGTAGTATTGGCAATCCTTCATTCACACCTTTTCCTACAAATGTTTCTTGAAACTAGGAATTAAAGGTATTTTATATTATTAAAAAAAAAATTGTTATATTTGTTTATCTATCGAAAACTAAAATGAAATTACCTTCCTTTATCCTTAAGTATCAAATCTCCTACGTGATAAGTGATACATCAAAGAATATCCGTATCGTTGCATTAGTATGTGAGGTCTCCTTTGATAAGATTCGAACCTGGAACTTCTTTGTTCAACAACAGAGTTTCATTCTTCGATAACTTGAAACGATTGTTCACATAAAATATCCTCGTATTAAATATTCGTTTTTTGCTTGACTGCTGCTGCGCGCGTCCTTTGCGTTTCCTTCCGGAGCTTGAGGCCGCTGGCACTTGAAGTGGAGGCACCTGACCCTTGGCACTTGTAGGTCTCTACACGTATATAATGTTTGGTTATTTCTTCACGCACTCCAGTGCGTGCCAATTGCGCAATATATTCGTGAACTTGTCTCGACTTGTTCGTATCTTATTCCTGTGGTGTCGTGCCTGCACAGTTTTTTTGTGTCACGATAAAGGCAAGACAAGGTTGAGCATTTCAACAATTAGCACGCATTTCAGGCTATTTACAACATTCGAGAGTATTCTTCCGTGCTAATAAATATCATCTCACCAGTATAAGCACTTCAATGATGTTTCACGCATTTCCAGTACTCACTCTCGCATTTGGCGCACTGCAAAAGTCTCAGCAATGAGCAAGCAATGAGCTTGCATCCCCGTATAAATAGGTGTCCCAGGAATGGACAACCATATCATCCCCAAAACTTGAATATAAGAATTTGTAGTCAGAATCTACAAGGGCCATAAGTACAATGCTGTGGAATCTCTTGTAATTTAGTTGTAGTAGAAGAGCCCAGTACTGGTTGGCTTCTTTATGGTAACATTTCTCCATTCAAAGCTTTCCAGCATTTGTAGTAGTTCCACCTCGAACTGTAACCATGAGCCACGTTCTTCCACTATTGTTGGGTTCCGGGGCACCTTAATTAGTACCTCCACCTTAGTACCTCAAGATGACTCTGCAAACCTCGGGTAAGAACTTGCATATTTTACAATCAATACTTCTGAAGCTGGATTGTAGACTAGTGTGTAGACCTTTCTTCTCCAGGTGAGGAGTTTACTTATCAATCATTCTTGGGTTATAGGCCTTACGAAGAAACAGTGTGTCTCTTCACGGTGAAGTTCAATGAGTAACTGTTCATAGTGACCGAAAGAGTGTCTTCTGGTCAATCATTCTCAAACCCAACTTTGTTCTAGCTTTCCTCTTACGAGGAGGGGGTCCAACGTCTACTTCCTGTATTATTTCTTCTTCTCCATGAAGTAGAAGTGAAGCCGATTTCAGATACATGAGCCTTTTTCCTCTCTTCAATAATGGCGATATCTTGTGAGATGTTCATGGTGTTCACTTTGTGAAAGTAGAGGATGAACTGATTTAAGATTGATTGATTACTTAGAGATTTTACGAGCGCTTTCCAACAAAGCTGATTTTGCACTCCTGCCACTTGGGCCTTTAATAAAGTTCCGAATGGTTTCCGAAATTGGATAATTCGGATGCAACAGCCGAAAAAGGTTTTAAGAATTAAGATTGGGTACTGCCTTTATATACACCTCCAATGCGGGCAGAAAACTACACCAAGCGTGACTAAAAAAGGTCACGATCTTGACAAGCATGCATGATTTAGTCCTGCCTGTGCGTGCATTTGCGAATACTCGGTACTAAAACGCAACTCCATCGGACCATAGACGCCACATATGCATGCACATTCGTGGTTGTGAGTGAATCATGCGTGCAATGCGGGGTCAATTCGTGGCACATGTAAACGTGAGGTGTGCGCGAATAATAAGCAAACGGAGGTGTGCGTATTGTTATGTAAATTATATAATCAATGCTTCACGCATTGGCAAGCACTGAGGTCTTGAAATGCGGATGGAAAATTTGTGCAAGTGTAAACGCACCTTAAGAACCAGACCACCGACGAGCACGGCAGGTCCTTCACCTTACCATCTACTTCGCTGACCTGTTAGGGCACTCAGCATGTACACGGAGCGCACATGGCCAGGGGGGACGTAGGCTCTTCCTGCCTCATTCACAGAGAGAGAGGAGATTGACAAACGACAACTAGGGGTGTATCTGAGATCGTTGGACTTGGACGATTACAAAGCGGCAGGTCTACCTCCGCAGGCACGATCAAACCCCATTGAAATCAGGTTTAGTGTTTTTATCCCGAATAAAATTCTTGTATCTTCCTTGTCAGGTTTTTGTTGTTTATTGTCTTAAGTTGGTGACCCTTGCGGTCCTCTTAGAGTCCGTTTCCTCTTGGGTACCAGGGGAGAGATCTTAACCACAAGTTGTTCCAATGCAGCTGGCCTTAGAGGCGATCAGACCCCGCGGATCTTGAGTCGCCAACCCCTATTACCGTTGAGGAAGAGCTTCCACACCCTGTCCTAAGGTTCTCTTCGCAAACTTCCACCTGCAGTGGCAAACTGGCTACGGTGAGTTGTCTATGCGAGTATTTAAATAATAAACACAGTAAAATAAGTTAAGCACCCCCTTCTTTTTTTTTATTAGGGTATGTTTCAGAGACCCATTATAGCAAAACTAAACATCCCACAGGGGGAAAACGAATTTCAGGAGCAAGTGTAATTAATTGTTTTATTCGTTGACATTTTTGTGTAATCTTCAGAGATTTCAAATGACCAAAAACAGGAAATAAAAATTGACTGGAAAATGGTGAAAAACACAGACTCGTAAATGTATTGTCATTTCACCTTTGATGGCTGAACATGTTGAAGAAATCATACTGAATAACCCGTGCCATTGTCTTAGGAACGATTTAGTGTCAATATCGTGTGCTGCCACTGCGTGCCTGAAGTACTGCTGCCAGTCTTCTGGGCATACCCCTGACAAGGTTCTTTAATTCTTCCATGGGGATTTGCTGCCACTCATCGTGAAGTGCGGCCTCCAGTTGTCTTATATTGTGTGGAGCAGGGTTCCTTCTCTGTAGACGTCGACCAATCATGTCCCAGACATGCTCGATGGGATTCAAATCTGGAGACAATGCTGGCCAGGGGATACGAGAAACAGCATTGTTCTCCAGATGTTGAGTCACAGCTCGTGAACGGTGAGGCCGAGCATTATCATCCATGAACAGGGGTCGAGTTGCAAGTCTGTGATCATCAAAATGGTAAATCACAACTGGATCCAACACTTTTGCAATGTAGCGGGCGCCGGTAAGTGTGCCTTGTAGTGTCACCAAATCCAACTTGCAATCAAAAGAAAAGCAACCCCACACCATAACGGATCCTCCACCATATGGAACCCTTGGAAGAATGTTCCTTGGTGTGTATCGAATGTTCTTGACTCTCCAAACTCTTATTCGCCCGTCAACGGTATGGAGGAGGAAGCGACTTTCGTCTGACCAGTGGATACGTCTCCATGACCTCAGGTTCCAACGCTGCCGGTCACCACACCACATCCTCCGATCCCGTTTATGACGATTAGTAAGGTTTGGACGTCTGATGACACGTTGAGACCTTAAACCTGCTGCTTTGAGGCGGTTCCTCACCATCTGATTGCTGATACGTCTATAGGGTAGCCAGGTTTGTTTCAAGACGGTACTTGACGGTTGACGTCGTTGATGATGCAATAGGTTCCTGTCCTCTTGCAATGTGGTACCTCGGGGCCTTCCGGAACGTGGTCGATCGAGAACATGGTTAGTTTGGTCATGTTTCCTCACTAAACGACTGATGACCGAATAGTGGTAACCAGTTCTTCTCCCAATTTCCTTGTACAAGAAACCTGCTAAATGCTGTCCAATAATTTGCCATCTCGTAGCCTCGGACAATCTCCTTCGTGGCATTGTTCATGAATTTTGTGTATTGAACTGACATTGAAGCCGTAAAAGGCGTTTATTTAGCCATGGATAAGTCGAAGGGTGAAACTGCATTTTGCTGAAATCATGGGTTGCATGATATGCATGCCAATAGTACCGTTCGTGAGAACCGTTCCATAACAGAAACCACATCAGTTCCCATCCAGAATACCATATTTGGCCTGTCTATCGAATTGAATAACATGATCATAAAATCCGAAATGGTATACAACTTTTAATTTGGGAGTGCTTAACTTTTTTTACTGTGTATAGTACGTTCTTGACTAAACGTCATTATTTATACTCACCATTGACAACTCACTAGTCTTTAGCTCACGCCCGGTATCCCTTCTTTACGAGTTTACTAATAATTATTTGACTCCAGAGGAAACGATGAGGTGTTGACTTCATGCCCCCTAGTGGAGGCTCAGGGATGGGGGACAGGGTAGGTAACTCTGCTTCTGTTTACAGTGTTATACTGTGTCGATTGGATAAATAAGGGGGAATTATATTGCTGCAGTGAGTATAAATAATGACGTTTAATTAAAAAAAAAGTGCTATTTTCAAGCTATGTAAATAAGTCAGTCAAAAGTCGACACTGTGTCGTCATTTTCTGAAAGGACACTCAAATTATTATCTGAAGAACAGACAAAGTGTTTATATCTATACCTACAGTTTTAAGGAGAGTGTGTTACTAAAAGGTATTCAGTATATTGGGTGCAAACATGTGCAAATGTTTGGTTTCATGTATCCCCAGGCACTTGGTTCATTGCTTCATATGCTAAAATAATACTTTGCTGATTTACGAGTCCTATTGATCACTTGCATAAAGCTACCACGTCTTGCCATTTCTGTAAGTAGACCGAAAGCCAATTTTGACCCTCAACGTATTTATCTGGGCACACGTGGCGAAGCAAGCACTTTGATTGGTGGGCGTGTGAAGAGCAATGACTCAAGGGCCTGTGATTATATCATCATCATTTCGATGGCAACATACTAATTGTGAACATCTAAGACGTGTCCGACCTGTGTGTGGAACAGTTACTGGTGGAATAGTTCCCTGAGTGCCACCAGCGACGGCGGCGGACATCCCTTCGATGGTAAGCGTGGTCTTGGGGGCGATGTTCCCATCAGTGTGAGCCACCACGTCGAGACACAGTTTATCGCCCACGTGTTCATCAGCGTTCCACTGCTTGTTGGTCAGCACGAACTCCTTGTCTGAAGTCTTGTGAACGTCAGCAGTGCCGCACTGAAGAACAAGATGAGTTTCACGGGTTGCGTTAGTGTTAGCACCACTTTCACTCACAAAGTTTTATTTAAGGCCAGGGATGTATGTTCAAAAGAAAGAGGGAGGAAAATGAGAAAGATTCTAAATATTACAATGTTACATTTGTTCACTTACATCAAGCGAGGTGACGGCATGGTCGAACTTAAGATGTGCCTTCCAGCTGTGGAGCTCCCTGTTGATGGTGATGCACGCCTTGGTCTGGAACCCTCCTGGCCAGTGGTTGTCTATCTGTACATTCACGGCGCTCCCTAGACCAAACACGGCACACACCAGTAGTAGCAGCATACTGTCTGTATCATAGGGTAATGGGATTTGAATACGTATACACAATCATGAGGTGAAGTGATATGGGTTGGCGTTGCTTAAAGGGAAATTCACTTACTAAGACCGCTTCTGTCTGCCTCATAGAGAAATAGGAGTTGAATATAAACTGAAGTACAAAAGAAAGTACACACCTCATTTGGTTTCGATTAAATCAATATTAATTTTTTTAGATGCATTTGATTATTGCATGATATAAAAACACATATTTGCAGCAGTATTCGCAGTACCCCACTCGATGACATAAACATGGTATGTGTCAAGAAGAGACAGATATCCTCTATTTAATGTAGACAGGGGCAAGAAATGAAATTTACACCAATGTGACCCCTACCATGTTTAAAAGGTTATAAATAACTGCAGAACGATGCACATTTACTGATTTTCACGAATAAGAAGCTTTTTATGTCGATGAACAGTTGAGCTTTATCAAAAATAATTTTTGAAAATTTTATAAACTCCAAATATCATTTTTTTCAAAGAAATTAAAAACAAACACGTAGAAGTATTCCTTGGCTGATGACTAAATGCCTGCACTTTTCAGTTTTAGAGTAATTGTATTTGTAATTGAAAAATCATACATATGATAAAACCAACTGACGTGTGCACTTTCTTCTGTGTTGAAGTAAGGTGTTCTGGGTGAAAATTTCTTCAAGGTAATTTCACTTTCGAAGACCACTGGAATTACTGCAGAGAGAAAGTTCGCATTGTCATGGGGATAAAAATTCCGAAGAAACGTGTGCATATTAACGATTAAAGAGTCTGCAGATATAATGGTAAACATACTAATAGATGGAGAAAACTTATTCGTGAGGACAAAACTGATAATAAATTAAGTTATCTTGTTGAATGTCGGTACTCCTTTATCGTTTTATGCAATTACAAATATAATAATAATTATTACAAGAAAACTGTCATTTATTCCAAAGACTTTTATCAGTGAACATACTTAAGCAAATCACTTTTCATTAGTTGCATTGTAAAACTAGAACCTGTTTGTGATGCGTATTGCGTATACTCACTCTTAACAGGACGGGCCAATACTGATAAGGAAAGCCAGACACTGTCGAGATTATACATGATTGTATGTGTTATCGGGTCAGATTTGGTGTTGAAACTTAGGAAACTAGATTCGGTTGTAAATCGTGTCAATTGTTTTTATTACGATAACATTTAATAGACCTATCCTAAATAAACATCCAAATATAGATACTTATAACAAACTGATAAGATATCTTCAAATTATGAGGCGTCTGTTACCTCACCTGTCCACTAAGCGTTTCAGAAAAGCTGTTTTTAATTATATAGCCCAAATGGTTCGCTAACATAATAGCTCAACTACGCAATTTCTGGCTCCATTCTTTGGACAAAAGCAGAGGAATTTGCCAATAACTATGGATTTCTTGCTTTAAATGGTCATGGGGTTTAATGAGGAACATTCGATTTTCTTTTCGAAATTTTGCGGCAAATGTAACTCTGATATAATAATTCTGATAACATAGGTGCATGGCCAACTAGTTAGAGTAGCTACAATGTTGGGCGACTCTGATGAGGTGAGGTGAGGTGAGTTGGGGTTTAACGCCGCTTTCAAAAGTATTTCACTTATATCGCGGCGGCTAGTATAATGGTAGGGAGAAAGCCCGCAACGCCATGTGGCTATGCAGTGCGGTGAAATCGGCTGGAACAAGCGAACTATGGGTGGTACTAGTACTACGCTTAAATTCGGTGAAGCATTGCACCCAAACCTTACTGCATGTAGAACAGTTCTCTACTGCAGACAAAGTTGCCGTGCCCTGGCTGGATTCGAACCCCTAGATCCGAAGCCAAACGCGCTAACCACTGCGCTATCCCGCCCCGACTCTGATGGAGATGTGTCTGTAATGCAGACGAAACTGGCGTGGAAGCATGGAACACAATTTATTACTCAACCGTGGTGAGATCACCCATTAGATAACAATACGTTGGTTACACACATGTGTGATACAACCGCGTGCTGTTGTAACGTCATGGATTCGAACCCCTTGATCCGAAGCCAAACGCGCTAACTACTGCGCTATCCCGCCCCCGACTCTGATGGAGATGTGTCTGTAATGCAGACGAAACTGGCGTGGAAGCATGGAACACAATTTATTACTCAACCGTGGTGATATGGTTGAAGAACTTAATTCATACTTCCTGGACAAAATATTGAAGAAGTCTCTTAAAAAACGCCAGATGTCAGACCTTTAATTAACATTGTTTCGTTTACCGATCCAACTTGTGGATCACGTGCCACTAAAACTCCCCGAGATGTACGTAAGTCGTGCATTTCTACGTGTACACGCATTTTACCTGTTACAAGTTGGATTTACTGTGAATGATATATGCAGTAAATCATGAATGCAAACAGGGTCAATTTATGGTCTTTGAAGGGCAGTTAGAGTCAATTTATGGTCTTTGTTCAAATAAAGATATGGTTCCACGAGATACGTTGACGTTGATTTCGGTCATTCTGGGGACACGTCCTAGGCCCATCTCAAGCGTCTTTGTATTTGTCGGACGATGCAGATGGATTAAGTCAATTCTAACAGGAGTTTGTTGAAGATCTTTTGCGGCTAGAACATTTGCAAATTCTGCGAGAGCAGTTATGGTGTAAATTTGACAGCTCTCCCATGTCTGTTTTGGAAACTTTCAACCATTCGTTAACATACACCAAGATGGATTTGACGTTGCTATTGTAGATTCGGAGCTGTGCTTTGCGGCTATACTTCTTCGATTTCTAAATTGGTCTCCAAGGTTCAAATACTGATCTTGCTTTAGCCAAACTGCTCTTGATATCTTTCTTGGTAGAGTCCTAAATGCCGACAACAGTGCCCAAATAAGCAATTTGATTTCCTGAGTCTGTTTTGCTTTTATCTGAAGCCCTGTTTGGTTTGTACTGTGACCGAATTTCCCGTCATCCCCTGTATATATTCTCGTCTAGATGATAACAAGAAAAGCCTTTCAAAAGGCATGTTTTAAGGCATCCTGTTAAGGCTAAACAATATTATAAAAATTATATTTATGTCATATGTACATATAGCAAAATGAGCACTGCATTGTGGCCATTTTTGGGATAAAGGCTTTTATTTCTTCAAATGTAATTATTTGTTCAATTTAAAAGTCTCAAATAAAAGAATTGTACCTCGATCGTTTAAGTTGTGTGACATAGGTACATACTGAATTAACAATTTACATAATTAAATGTTGTTGATTGACCGCTAATATTATCATTTAGTAGATGCTTTTTAACATTTGCGTGTAAAGGTTCTTGGATTTTCCTAAACTGAAGTGCGAAATTATGCACTTAAATTGGTACACGTCTGCTCATTCAGGTGTTAAATGGCTTGTTTACAAAAATAACACAACGGTCGTTTCAATTTGAGATGTTTAGACAAAATCTATTTTCGCAGTAAAAGGGGATATTTCGGATAACCCACATGGTCACGTGGTTAAAAATTTGCTTCAGCTGTGTCCATTGGTCATATACTTTTTCCAAAATATGAAGAGGCCAAGCATGATTGGTTGAAAGTTTATTTTCAATATTCTAACTGTAATATAGGGTGACATTCCAACCAATAAGGCTATATCGTCAGCAAAGTCAAGATCTTCCAAAATTGAAAACATGGACCATGTGATGCTTCTTTTCTGGTCACTGTCGGATATTCACATCACCCAGTCTATGGTTACTAGGATTAAAAAAGCGAGACGTTAAACCTTTTATTACCCATAGGGTTAAAAAAAATAACCGATTTAATATTATTGATATGAACACATGTGCACATATCACGTTTGCCTAGCAACCATTGTTTCACCGCGACTTCCCGTATTGTGTCGTATGTGACGTCATAAAACGATTGTTCGTGACGATACTGTCGCTTGTCGTCGCCAGAGAAGTGGGTCGTTTTTGACTGATTTTACGCGAATAAAAAGGAATAGAATGGGTAATAATGAAATTATTACACTCGAAAGTGTGCCATATGACTTTTACGAAACTCGTGCAAATTTATGTATAACCCTTGCTCTCGCTCGGGCAATACAAAAATTCACACTCGTTTCGTAAAAGTCATATGACACACTTCCTCGAATAATAATCTCTATGACTTATTCCAGATTTATCTGCAAACAAATTGCCGGATTTGCTGTTTTAAAGCACTGCACATTCGAAGTTTGTTTTGAAGCATGTTATCAAGGTCACTATTCCATAAGGTATTCCATAAGATCTTAGGATTTCGCACAGCGTGTCTCTGTGTATGTCAAAGGCCTTTAAAGTCTTTCACGTGTATGTATAACATTGCCTTCCATTCATTGCACTGTTCCATGATTAATACATCGTTTCTCCTTCCTGAATCCATGTTTTCGTGTCTAAGGCTTTTACCAAGAGAGATGTTTATTCTGTCAGATTGTCTACAGAAGACGTTGCTTGGAGTTGAGAGTATCGTTATGTCTTTCCAGTTGTTGCATTACATAGAAGACCTTTCTTTGTTACTGTTACAATAAAGACCTGCAGTCACCAGGGATGTTGGTCTCCTCCCAGATGGTACATCTGTTGTTGGTCTCCTCCCAGAGGGTACATCTGTTGCTGGTCCAATGTCTGACTTCAAATAACTTTCAATGCAAATTCATACATGGAGCAGAATGTGATTGATAAGAGATATTCGTAAATTTTATGATTGACACTTGCATCAAGGTCATCTTTTAGAGTTTGTGTTTCATGTGGTTATCCTCACTTAGGTCTCTTCAAGCAAAGTTAAGAGATATGATATAGATACCTCCATGCATTAAGTTGCTAGCTAGTGACGAAGTTCAAAATAATGCAAATGCCATATTTAAGGTTTCCCTGCCACATCATTTGAAGAAAGAGTCTGTCCTCTCTGTTTATCTAAAAATAAGCATTTTATTGAAAATAAATATCATGTACATTTCATATGTGAAGTTTCTTCCGTAATACACTAAATGCTGAATACTTTGATTCTAACTTTCAGCATAATTTTGTATTTCCCTTGCATTATCATACAAATACATAAAGTTTCAATATGTTTTATTTATAGCCAAACAAATAAGGCACAGCAATATATCATAGATTTGCATATCTAGTATCCAAATCATTGCTAATATATTGTATAAAATAGAGCCATGGGCTCTGTAGCTCATCAGGCTTTATATACATTAACTAATTCAAAATGTTAACTTCTAGGTGAGAGGTATAACACATAGGAAGCACTTTAAATGGAGAAGATGAAATAGGTCTTAAGGTCCTTACCCCTCTAATCTATCTTTGAGGCCAGAGATAAAATCCCCTACAAATAAAGTCACACTTCAAGAGTTAATTCATTACTGTTGTTTCCTTTAAATTTCCTCCCTTTAAAGAGCACATAAAATCTCTAGATGAAATAGCTTTTCAGGTCATGACGTCTGCGACCTGTATTTCGCAGGATCCCGAAATCTACAACTTAGAATCCCCATTGGCCAAGTTGTCTGCACACAACTTTTCTGCTCTCTAGACTTTTTGGAACTGGAGAAGAAGATGCAAATTGTTTGTTTAAGGTTGTGACCCCTGTGACCCCAATTGAGGTCACGGGGTCACCAAATCTACAATTTAGAATCCCCATTAGCCAAGGAGTCTGCACACAACTTTTCTTCTCTATAGACCTTCTGGAACTTGAGAAGAAGATGAAAAATAGGTTTTTAAGGTTGTGGACCCTGTGACTCCATTTGGGGTCATGGGGTCACCAAATCTGCAATTTAGAATTTCCTCTAGCCAAGGAGTCCACACACAACTTTTCATCTCACTAGACCATTTGGAACTTGAGAAGAAGATGAAAATAGGTTTTTAGGGTTGTGACCCCTGTGACCCCATTTGATGTCACGGGGTCATGAAATCTACAATTTAGAATCCCCATTAGCCAAGGAGTCTGCACACAACATTTCAGCTCCCTAGACCAAGTGGTTCTGGAGAAGCAATGAAAATGCGAAAAGTTTACAGACGGACGTCCGGATGGACGGACGCCGGACACCATGCCATGCCATAAGCCCATCGGGCATTTCAGGCCAGATGAGCTAATAATTAATGAACTTATATTAGAAATGTGTACATGAAATAATGATATGCATTATCCCTATGTATCTATATTAAATATATACGTAGTCCGCATCGGAATTGCCAAACTCGTCGACCTGTATCATATTATAAGTTATAACATTCAGTGGAGGTTTACATCGTGAATTATAAGACCCGCATTATTTTTTATTCTACGAGCCGGAGGCGAGTAGAATAAACAACAATAAGGGTCTTATAATTCACGATGTAAACCTCCACTGAATGTTATAACGTTTTTATCCTACCGAATGTCTCAAAATATTATTAAAAACAAACAGAAATGCTCTAACATCGTTTACTCAAAGAAGCAACAAATCTGGGTCAGAGTCAAAATAAACTGTATTACGTGACATGGACTGACTGACGTGGACGCACGCTTTATTTCGGTAGCGGGGTATAAGGCTTTTATCACCCTCGGTGACATTTATCCACCTGGGTGAGGGTGAATATGGTTATTTGGTCAGGGTCACGTGGACCAATCATAGATCGACATTCTTACATGAGGTAGGATAAATAATTATATACTTTATGTAACCGCAAATAAGTTGTACAGCTGAAGGATACAGAATTGATTAAAATACCTGGAGTATGTACATCAGCCCAGTACATTATTAAGTGCTCAAGTATCTGTTTTGCTACTTAGTAGTCAAATTGGGAGTAGTCATAATGGGATTAGTCATAATGGGATGATACCTCAATAACATAATGAGCAGCAGTATCACACTGAAATCTCTTTATTTGGGACCAAATGATCATTACTGGCTATATATGTCTCTCTGTATTATAAATGTATTATGAATAACTGGAGCAGGAGTTAAAAGAGATGCGAATATGTGATATGTAAATATGTGAAATTACCGAGTCAATTTATGCTTTTCTCTTTATCTGTACTTTACTTTTATCATCGACTGGCCTTGAAGTCTGATCACACAGCGTTACAGTGTTCCTTATCTCTTCAGACTAAAATACGGACACCCTCGTTACCACGGGCGTGTGTCGCTTAGAAACAGCGTTTGTAAGATATAAACCTATATAGACACTACCCTTTTACTATAAGGAAAGGGATGTAACGACGAAACCACCCCATGCTCTTTAATATTCGGTTGATCATTTTCATAATTGAAGTGTAATCTTAATACTTTGTTAAATGATTACATCATACGCACGGAACAATAGATTTTATAAACTTCCAGGCAAACGAAAGTACTCACCTCAGTTGGTTTCTTTAAATTCAATATCTAAAAAAATCAGATGCATTTGACACGATACAATAATACTTATCTGCAGTAGTTTAAATGAATTAATTGTGACTGTGGTTATATTTCAAACTATCTTTGTTTAATGAAGGCAGGAGAAAGAATTGTTTAAAATGTTGTAAATGTGTGCAGAATCAGGCACATTCATCAAATTTGCCATAGAATATGTCGTATATGTCTTACTGTCCCAGTACGGTTTGCCAGTACTGGCCCAGTACCACGCCAGTGTGCAAGTTAGTACAGGGCCTGTACCACGCCAGTGTGCAAGTTAGTACAGGGCCTGTACCACGCCAGTGTGCAAGTTAGTACAGGGCCTGTACCACGCCAGTGTGCAAGTTAGTACAGGGCCTGTACCACGCCAGTGTGCAAGTTACTGCAGGGCCTGTACCACGCCAGTGTGCAAGTTAGTACAGGGCCTGTACCACGCCAGTGTGCAAGTTTGTACAGGGCCTGCACCGGATGACTGTATCAGCCACTACTGGTCCAGTAAGGTCATGTTGGCTGGGTTCATTTTCCTGGCTGTTTATGTTATCAGGGTCTCCTTTCACGACGCACTAAGGTAATCGTAAGTCGCTAAGGTAACCTTAGTGTAATGTTAAAGAATGGGAGTTACGGTTAATCTTAGTAACCTTTGCTTTGTGAAAGTAGGCCCAGGTACTTTTTACCAACTGTACATTGTGTTGCATAATACAAACGAATTCGTTCATACCGCCCCTTTCGTGTGGAGATTCCTTTATATTATTTACTTTACCCTTTTCAACCAGGCTTTTTGTCAAACGAATACTTTTTCCAAGAAACCATTTTTTTTAAAGGAATCGTTTCACTTATGTAGTTAAAGAAAATAATCTACGCTTGAGGTTCATAAAACATATCTTAAACAATAATATTAAGGTATCATATTGACTATTCCTGGAGATTTATCAAGTTTAATATGTTCTATTATTATCTATTATTATTATATTATTATACATTATCTGTTATTCCCTCTTAAGAGGAATAATTTCTCCAAATTTAAAATATCCTTTAAAGTTTATTTGACTTGAAATCAGCTTCACCATCTGACACTTTTACGTTTTTAAATCAACTGTCTTTTCAAAGACCACCTTACATAAAGGCATTTCTATCAAGGGTAGTAGAAGCCTCATTGAAATGAAAGTATAACGAATTTAGGATTTCCAAACGAAAACAGATGTTTTGAGTGATAAAATCATTGTTTCGGGTCCATTATATTATCTATACTCATTTGAAAATCGTTTCGAAAGACTTTTTCAATTATTGTTTATTTTTAGTATAGTATAGTTTATTTGTTTTTCCTTAGTATTTACACCGGGTTGTATTTATTTCTTATCTTATAGTTGTTAAGTGAGCTTTTTAGAGAATGTTTCCTATTTTCTTACATATTTTCTGATATTACAGATAACAGATAGAATATAGAAGATTAGATTGATTGAGCTTACAAACAAAAATATCATTAACAATTGAAAAAAAAAAGAAGGACATAAGCATTAACTTATTATATCTTGATAAAACTTACTTTAACTCAGAATAGTGAACGTTTAATAATCCATGTTGTTATCTTATACGTCCAGGAAAATACAAGTTACCTCCCTTTGAACACGAAAACGCTGTTTAAAGTGTACCATTTGAATCAAAAGGAACATACTTTAGAGAGCATAAATCGATTTAGTACCACTTTGAGCCGAACCCAACAATGCAACTTTGTCAGCTGTAGAGAACTGTTCTTGTCGGAAGGTTTTGGTGCAGTAACTGTTCTGCATTGCACCTCTAAAAATCAATGACACTGATGATGGCCTTCCAAAATGCACATCACTTAAATATCTATATTTTGAATCTTAGTGGGAAAGGACAAAATTAGCATGCATGTGGTAATGTACCCTTTTATCTCATATATATATATATATATATATATATATATATATATATATATATATATATATATATATATATATATACTAATACTGTTGGTGACTCCAGTACTAATAGTAAGTCGGAAATTCAGTAATTCCATCATACAGACTGACATATTCATTGCAGTATTTTACCCCTTCCACCACAGCATTGTGGAACAATATTAAACTGATCAAACGAATCTTACCACAAACAGTACAGTTTGAATCATACTTTAAGAAATAATTTATTATAGTACCACCCTAATTATCCGCAGAGTAAATACATGTGAATGTAGTTATGTAAGTGGAAATGTGCTTCACTTCATGTTTAAGCGTGTTTACATGATGAGCTCAGAAAGAAATAGTTTAACCGTTTACAAACACATGTATATGAGGTTGATGTAAATTAAGATTTACTTTTAAGTGGCTACAAATAAACTATCATATTCGAAACATTAGGCTTGTAAACTTTTAAAGAGTCATCGAGGATGTTGATTGACATACCGAAAAATTACTAAAAGTCTATCGCATTGAAATAGGTCAATTGACCCCACCTGGCGATAACCTATTTACTATTGAAGTTACAGGTCTGCTATTTTAGCACAAAACACTAAACTGATGGAGTGTTACAACACAACAAAGCAAATTCCTATGAACACGTAACTTTTTATGACATTCAAATTCAAATAGGTGTAAGAGGCGTTCAGTTTATGTGCACCCATGCATACAGTATACGTGACACCATATTATCAGAATATACATCACCAATATGTAACACTGCTGATCATTTTTAAATAGATTACAGAGAAAAAAAACAATACTGTTTAGAATGTTGACAGTTCTGTTTTCAAAACCGCTACCGTTATTTAGAGGTTTGAAATTAAATAATGTTACGGTACATAAGATCGACACTTTTAACATAAAAACACAAAGTTATCGGTTTCACTTTCACCATTACTATATACAGAATATGTGCACCAATATTAATATATATGCAAGTATAGGTGAACAAACTTCGGAATCGTCTAATAATGAAAATGAACTCGGGACATTACTGGTTTCAGGGTTTAATTCAGGGTCAATGAGTGTCAACCCAAATTGACCGCCGCCGATGAGAACCTTACGTAATGGATTTTACGGGTAACAAGGTCACGTGCTGGCGTGGTTTCGATAAGGGATTTCCATATGGAGAACCGGTTCGTTGGAGTAAATGTCGGTATTATTGTAGAGTATCCAAAATGTATTTCAAGGGTAGTTCTGGTGGAATTATTTTGAATATATTTAATTAAGCGGCAGGTCATATTTTGTTTTGTATGCATTGATAAATGAAGTAATCTGGTACATGTAGGTATTATTTCATATACATTTAACACTTCATTGGTTGTTCTAACAAGCGAGACAACGTTGCAGACTTAGGTTCATTTAATAACCCTCATCTTTGCAGATTATTGGTTAAAAAGAAAACGGTTTTCGTACATGTTGTATTTGGAAATAAAATATAAATTCGATCTAACTAATCAGCAATGATTGGAAGATTAGCAGGTGCCGGTGAAGAGGAAAAGGGTAAGTAGTCGACAAGGTAATTATTGACAACCAGACTTACAAGTATAAGTAATTTGTTATTGCTATTAATCCAGCATGTGATGCTCGTCCATGATTTGGATTTCTAAAAATGTGTTACGATATTTCATAGACAAAGTCATACTTTACCTATACTAAATACCAATAATAAAGTTCATGTGTTGGAATACATAAGATAGGTAATATTGTGACATCGATTTCCTGGAACAATGTATACGTGTTTGGTGAATATATCATGGTTAATTCACATTTCATTTAACGTTTGTTATTTGTTGTTGTCACGTTTGAAATCAGTGACAAAGTATATCCATAAGTGTAAGCAAGGAATTAGATGGATGTGATATACGTCCTTGGTGTAAGTAAGTGAGTTGACAGTACACATGAATAAAACATTCTTGTATTAAAAAATGGATGCAAGTTATCAAGAAATGAAAATTGGTACCTTACAGGAGAAAAAATATAAGCTACAGGATTTTATAAATATCTTGGTGTCCACTTCAGCAGAAACCTATCATGGAATAAACAGCAGAAACCTATCATGGAATAAACAGCAGAAACCTATCATGGAATAAACAGCAGAAACCTATCATGGAATAAACAGCAGAAACCTATCATGGAATAAAGCAAAGAATGTGTTTATGTGCCTATTTAAGAATCTGAAAGTTTTAGGAAACATTTCATACCAATATTTTTAAAAAATATATTTGATACTCTAAATTCTATTTTATGGGTCAGAAGTATGGGGCGTACATCACTTTGATGCCATAGAAAAGATTCATTTATATGCATCCAAAAAGTATTTGAGTGTATAGATAAGCACATCTATGATGGTGTATGGAAAATGAGGAAGATTTGCTCTTTATATATATTCGAATATGAAAGTTATAAAATATTGGCTGAGACGTATTGACGGTTATAGGAAAAATAGTCCTAGAAAAGAAAATCCTCGGAATAAAGTATTGGGAAAAAGGTGCTATTATTGTGAAAACAGATTTTATTGGTGTTAACATCACAGAGTATCAAGAAACTAGTCTCAAATAACTCTACCCAGCAAACATGACTGTACTTGGCCTGTACTGGCTTGGTACTGGCTGGTTAACATTGATAAAGGCATACTGGCTAACGGTAAAGAACCAGTACTTGCCCAGATCCGATGTAACTGAATTGGCCCATTTATGGTAAAATTGTACTAGCCAAGTGCTAGAAATACAGTACTGGCCCTGTACTGGCCCAGTTAGAGCATATCATTTCCTTTCTAAATGCATTATGGGATGTTTTCAAAGAACAGGGCTAGTACTGGACCGGAACAGGCCTAATACATATTATATTAGGTTTTCATACTAGTACTGACCCAATTCAGGTATGACACGTCCTGTTAGGGACTTAAGGGTAGTATTTCAAATTGTCGTCTGCTTTAGAGAGGCACGAGGAGAAGGCAACGATTTTGTATCCCTTTGAATGTGAGTTCAATTCATGAGTTTACTTTAGTTGTATTTTTATATACATTTTATATTACTACATATCTACAAGTATTTTCTACATTAACAATTGCTGCTGTATGTATTATTATCATTAGGAAATCTAAGTATGGAAATAATCACAAGTTGCATTTCTGAGCATTGTCTTTGTCTAGGGCCTACTTGTAAGAAATTAATTCTGGCTTGTTTTCAAATAACAGATATATGGCTACATGTACATATTTGACAATATTGAAACTTGAAAACATACAAACAATATTTAAGTTTCATTACAGGAATAGAAATTGTAAATAGAAAAGCTGCAATATTGCAAACTGATATGATTAAAAGGCCTATATGTTACCTTTAAGAAAAGTAATAATTTAGGAAATGGAAGAGAAAATGATAATAGCTAAATCAACCTTGATTTATCAGTACATTTGGATATTGAAAATTTACGGTATACACGATATATTTAATGTACTGGAACAGTGAAGGCTAACCTGAACTTGGCCAATACATGGAATGGTATCGTTTTAGTAATGGCGTGATACTGGCCCTGCAAATTGGTACAGGTCGCAGTACCGGATGCCTGAATCGGATCATTACCGGATGACTGTATCAGCCACTACTGGCCCAGTACTGGCCCAGTACTGGCCCAGTACAGTCATGTTTTCTGGGTAGATGTCATATAGGGCTAGCTTACAAAAACTCTTGAGTCATATGAGGCGATAGAGTCAGTGAGACTTTTCCCATTGCCTTTGATTGACTTTCAGGCATGTTCATGTCCTCATTATGGCGTCTCAGAGTAGTATGAGTGTACTAGTTTTAGCGCTGTATAAACGTGTTATGTATGTACATACGTATGGTGTATTTTTTCAGAAATATGAAGAGATAATGCCTTTAAAAACATTTAGTTTAGTTGCCTTATGTAGACATGATGTATCTCTGTTTCATTCGTCCTTATCACTCGTGGATTGAGTTATCTTGAATTTTATATGGTGACGTTTTCTTTTGCGGTCGACTATACGTGTACAGATGTTTTCTTATCTTTAAACATTTTCTTATCTCGCTAAAAACTACAAATGTAGCCACTCGAAAGATTCTTTTCACTTTTTTCGGCATCAGGTAGGCTGCTTCGCAATTGTTAATTTTCGAAATATTTTGTGTATTTATGTTTTTCGTCTACAGAAGAAAATAATGTTATCTGAACATAATTTCCTATTTTCTGGTAAACGATTAACAAACTTAATATGTTAAAGTATGACTTAAAGTTATTTAATTACTAGATAAGTACATGCACTAAATAAAAAGTGTACGCAGTTTACTGTTACTTGTTATAAGAAAATAAAATAAACGACTAAACTTGTCAGTTGAAGTTTGACAAACTCATTAAAGGAAAATAAAAAGGATATAGAAGTGAATACTATGAAATACCTGATTGCTCAACATCAATGTTTTCTAGATGATTCAAGCATCAGTTGCAAGAGTCTTTGATACCTCCAAGTTGGATTTATATGCTCACATTTCCTTATAAATTATATATAAATTTACTATTATTATTATTATTATTATTACTTATGATTAATTAATTCAGAGGTTTTTTGGAAGGTAAGTTGTATGTACGTAGTAATCTACAATTCATCAAGCAGCTCTAAACATGTGTAGGAAATCAGAAAGGTTCATGATACTTGATATATATTTTTGGCATATATGCACTCGATGATATATCTCAATTATGAACGGCAAGATTATGAAATCACAGCAATAAATCAAAGGATAGATGAAAAACATCTTAGGCGCACTGGTTAAAAACATTTATTCAAATCGTCGTATATTTCCAAATAATATTACATTTTCCTCAATCTGATCAAACTGACCATAGATGTTTTAAAGGAAAAATGGAACTATGAAATGAAATATTTTAAAATTCGCTTATTTTTTTCAAAATAGCAAGTATATCATGTCTTTTTATCAAGAAATGTAATTAAAATGTAACCGAGTGATTTAAAGAGTTATCGGTATTAAAAGCAACCCGGGCACCAATTTACGCTATTTTTCACCGATTGCACCTACTTGAATTAAGCGCGCACATTCAACAATTAAGCTCGGAAACCTTTGAGATACAATTTTATCACATACGCGGATACATAGCAAGTTTATATTTTAAAAATTAATGACACTGTTTAGGGGAATATAATAAAATTAAGCACTTTTTAAATAAAAACAGCACTTCTATCATCGTTTCTCGCTTATTCAACAGGATTTTTGCACTGGTACACATGTTTTAGATATTGTTGAAACTGTAATTTATGATGTGCGCAAAAGAAGTCAATATGTCACATATAATTTAAGATAAACTTTTACCAAAGTCAACCAATATTTCCAAAGTCAACATGTCATCAAACTCGAGATATCTTTTCAAAGTCAACATGTCACCAAAGTCAATATTTTATTAAGGTAAAACTTCAACCAAAGTCAATGACTATTTCAAAATCAACATTTCAAACTTCACCAAAGTAAAAAAACAAAACATTAATATCTATTTATCGAAAACATCTTGCTCATGTGGTCACTCTATCTAAGTCTGAGTGTGTTGGCGTTCTCATCACACCAAGGTGCTGGGTCAGAGGCGTTGAAACGGTTATTAATGAGTGAAGACTTCTGTGATAGGTTAGTTGACCGAATACACATGTTACGTAATACCGAGAGGGATGCGTGTTTTCTGATAGTCAATAGAAAAGTCTGATATATCACTTACTTGCAATTGTTCTATCTGTATATATCTGTAACTAGCAATCAGTTGTGTATCAATAATCAGTCTTGATGACTGGTGTATTTTGGACAATAGCGTAGTTAAACTAGATGAGCGTTTGCGGGAGACCGCAAAAGCAGAGCAGCTCCGAAACGTTGGGTCTCGCCTTTCCCTGTTCCGCCTTCTCCTCAGCATAAATAAAATGCGAATTATTTTTGACAATTTTTTTTTCATTATTCAAGTTATTCTAACAAGTTGAATCATCACTGGGGTCACTTTTCACAAGTTTGTTCTTAAAACCTATTTCTGATTTTAAAATTGGATCAAAGGATTAAAATGGCCTTAACCAATATATCATGACCTTGACCTTTGACCTTCAAGGTCACACCATGGTTACTTTTCATTGTGTATAACAATCATGCAATGACTCAAAGTGTTCATTGTTAACATAAGGCATATTCACAATAGCATGCTTAAGTTGTGACCTTGCTGTGACCTTGACCTTTGACAAATCTTAGCGAAAACGTTTTCAAATCTTGTTCTTTCTCCATAGTTGATATATACCAAATAAGAGCCTGACAGCACAGAAGTTGTTGAAGTTATCGTGTTTACAAGGATTTTTGTAGTGATTTCAGAACTCATGACCTTGACCTTTGACCTTGAATGTGAGCATGTCAAAATAATTCCCCAAGTGTACAAGAAAGAAGCTATATATATATGAGGTGTTGATACCTTCATGGAAAAAAGTTATTTAGTGATTTCAGAACTGGTGACCTTGACCCTATCTCGTGACCTTGACCTTTAAAATTCAATGTCACACAATCAGTGATCACTTTTCATTGTGTATCACAATCATGTAATGATTCAAAGTGTTAATAGTTGAAATAAGACAATTTCGCAAAAGCATGCTTAAGTTGTGACCTCGCTATGACCTTAACCTTTGACGGATGTTAGCGAAAACCTTTCAAATCTTGGCCTTTCTCCATAGTTGATATACACCAAAAAAGAGCCTGATAGCACAAATATTTTTCAAGTTATCGTGTTTACAAGGACTTTTTTTAGCGATTTCAGAACTCGTGACCTTGACCTTTGACCTTGAATGTGAACATGACAATAAAATTCCCCAGGAGCATAAGTAAGAAGTTATGTATAGAGTTCTCAAAACCTTCCAGGAAAAAAGTTATAGCGAATACAAAACGCGCCGGCGCTGGCGGAAACTGCGCAAAAACTGATAGCAGCTCCGACTAAGTCGGAGCTGCTAATGACCCAACACTTAATGTCTGAAACACGCACCTTTAGCTGGAAATTAGTGTTCAACTTCAAAAAGTCATTAGATATATATAAACTTCAACAACGCAAAAAATATTTCAAGAGTCAACATTTCACTGAGGTGAATATTTTAAAAGTCAACATGTCACCAAAGTCAACATTTTAAATTTATTATATGATGGATACGTGTTCTGTTTTCTGATTGGCCGAGACGAATGGTCATCGACAATGACCAAACTTTATGTTTACCGCAGGAAGCGTCACGCGAGGTCGACATAACAATCCAATGACCTGGAGCCAAAAATAGATCACCACTGCGAGGAGCTTAGCGAGGAACGCTGTTTAGAGTTGCTTATATTAGTTGTATCCCCAAAATGTGCAAATTAATGTTTCATGCTCATGTTGTACGTGAATAAGATATTTAAAAATAACCTTTGTTGTTGTTCAATCAAAGTGTATGTTGTCATTAATTTTAGGTTAACAAGTACAATTTTTAAAAAGAAACATTTTAGTAAAACAATTTTTTTTTAATTTTTAAATTTTTTTTTTTAAAATGGACACTTTCATTAATCATATAATAAAACAGTTATTGACTTCAGTTATCGTTGAATCAAATGGTTTGTATACCTCGGAAAGTTATATTCACCTCGGCTATCGCCTCGGTGAACATAACTGTTCCGATGTCGGTTAACCATTTGATTCACCTCAACTGAAGTCTATCATTGTATAAATCGAAACTTTCACAAAAGTCTATAAATATTTCAAGAGTCAACTTTTCACTAAAGCGACTATTTTATAAGTCAACAATTCACATAACTCAAAATATATTTTAAAAGTCAACTTGCATCAAAGTCAATATTATATCAAAGTAAAACTTCAAAAAAAAGTCAATAAATATTTCAAGTCAACATTTCACAAACATTATACTTTTTCCAAATTCAACATTTCACAAACATTTCACCAAAGTGGTATCTTTTTCGAAATCAACATTTCACCTAACTCAATATTCATTTTAAAAATCAACATTTCACTGAAAACTTCACCAAAATCAATTAAACAGAAATATTGATATTTCATGAATTCATTATAAGCAAAACTGCCTTCAATGACTAATCCTAACACCCTTTTTCACACATTTCCATTGAATTTTTTTTTAATTGGATAAAAAACATCCACTGGAAGAATAAATCCATTGAAAAAAAATTCCATTAAAGTTTTTTTCAAAAATTGAAAAAAATAATTTTAACCTAAATATTTCCAAAGAAAAGCATTTAAATAATGAAACTTGTTTTATTTTTTTTTGTCGCGACACTTTTATTGTTACAAACTTCGGACTCGGCCGCATTTTGAAAGATAAATCGGAGACCATTACTGTATTTTTCTGCATGCACATGTCTAACACATATATATATATATATATATATATATATATATATATATATATATTAATGTTTGATTAACTACCTTTTCATTTAGTTTAGTTCGACATGTGTCTCCTGCATTATTACTGTTTCATGCCTAACATTTTCTATAGTGATCAACAAATGATAACCTAATCACGACTTAAGCATTTTAGTACCGTGTCAATTTACTGAAAAGATCATATCATTACAAACATTAAAATAAATGAAAGGAATAAGCGATAACAACCTTAAATGCACACATCTTTTTTAACAACCAACTAAAAGTTAAAACTCCGTTTTTACTAATGGACTCTTTCTTCATACAAAACAAAATAATTCGCCCCACAAGTAACTCGTTTTGGAAAGATGACTGACTTTGAACTAGTTTGTTATTTGTTAAAATATGGATAGATCCCTGGGAATAAAGTTAGGGGGTCATTAAGAACAAGTGAGAGTTTTTCCCAAACGAATAAATTGTCTGCTCTAAAAACGAGCAACTAATAAAGAAAATATTTTTGTGTCACCGTTCGAGGTTTATGTCAAAGGGACATTTTAAGTGACTCTGATCAAGAAGAAGTGTTCTGATGAACTGATGGAGAGTCTTGTAGCAACATAGATTTCAATATGTTGTATTATACATTTATTTATTACGTATAGAGATGTTTGGTATATATCATCATACTTTTTCCGTGATTACGCTGCAACTGTATAATGAAGAAGTTGAAAGTCAGCCAAAAGAATGTTCAACTCTGGAACAACCAATCTATCCAGCACTTGTTAAAAAATCATTTCCTTCCTAGCCGTCAAGAAAAGCACAAAGGCACGTCAATGGAAGTATTTATTAGACAACATTTTTTGTTATAAGAAATCAGGAAGCTGATTAGAAATGCAGTACGATACTGAATTAGATAAATTCTAGTTTTAAATTAGTCTTGTTTTAATCCTTATAAGCAGGTCAGAGTTATGATCGTCAAACCCACCAGTATGAAAACATTACCTTTTATAACGGAAAGTCATATGTGTAAGAAATAGTTGTGACAAATTAAGAAAATATGTTTAAAAAATATATGTAATGTCTGTATTAACCTGTATATATATCATATCACATTGTATCTTAATTTTATTTGTATAATTGTATTTTAATTTTAAAGAATAGCCCTCAATATCGTTATCTTTTATTCTTTTAATGAACATTTTTAAAAATGTTTTTGAACATATCAAATGATGTAAAACAACTGTAGAATTGCTATATACCGATATTTGCAACAGGACAAATTCTTGTTCTTTA
The DNA here is from genome assembly GCA_936450465.1 of Gibbula magus. Classification (NCBI taxonomy): domain Eukaryota; kingdom Metazoa; phylum Mollusca; class Gastropoda; order Trochida; family Trochidae; genus Gibbula; species Gibbula magus. The sequence goes on from OW388305.1 coordinate 2,840,851, forward strand.
TGGGACAAATCTCTTGTTCTTTATGGGACAAATCTCTTGTTCTTTATGGGACAAATCCCTTGCAGGGTGTGATCTCACATCGTCACATAATTTAGTGCTGATAGTCTCAAGAGTTTCTCCACCCAGCCACAGACCCTTCGGAGATACGATTACCAACAACCAGTACAATATTTTCACATTCAATACAACTCTGATAGAAGTAAAAGAGAGAGCAATACATTGAGAAAAGTGGGAGAGGACGACACAAAGCAAGAAAGTGAAAGAGAGACGCAGCGAGAAAATGTGAGAGAGGAACACGTAACAGCAGTAAATGAGAGAAAGACAGAGCGATAAAATTAAAGACAGATATAAAAAAAACCGATAGAGATACGTAGCGAAGAGAGAGACACACTTACAGCGAAATTCTCATTAGATCGACGATACTGGACAGTTTTAAATATTAAATTTTGTGAACAATAAACATACAGTATCTATTCTGGTTTGAACAACTAAACCAGTATTCACAGGGAAATAAAATGATAAAATACTATTAAAACACCTTATGTTTATTGCAAGATCGCATAACTTCTTGGTATTTTATTGAATAGACCCTTCTTCGTTACCTTCTTTGTTATGTTGTACTTCCGTTATAACTATCTGTAAATAAATTGGCTTTAATCTTCAATTAATGACTTTAACTATACATACTGCATGCTGGAACACATTCGAAACTGTAAACATGTTGATTAAAAGGAACAAAATGTTCGAAATTATTTTGTAATAGGAAAATTTATCTGTTGGTGATATGAACCGTTCATTTCGTGAAGGAGGTATATTAGCAAAGGAAGTGACACATTCTACTTTACTAACATTAGAAAGATTCGGAATTTGGTGTTATTTTATCTGAGATTCATCCTTTTACAGGGTTTATTGTTTGGAAACTGAATATTGGCAAGCTGTAATTGGTTTAAACATATTTATTCACAGAAAAGTGTGATGAGATCGGCAAACAAGCACATGAGTGCTTATGTAAATGCCTCTCTCTACAATGTACATGAGAAAATGAAAGGTGACAAGCTGTAATTAGCTAGAAGGTTACACTATATTATTACAAGTACAAAAAAGAGACCTGAAGTTGACAGTCATAGCAGAAATAAATTGAGGTAGGGTTATTACATTTTACCGCATATTGTGTTACAATTTACCGCACCTTTTAGTAACATTTTACCGCACCCCCTTGTTACAATTTACCGCACTAATCTTTATTACTTAATCTTACCGCATTTTTATTACAATTTACCGCAGTTATTGCATTTTACGTCGTAGCAAGGTACGCTCCAACAGTGAGAGCACTAGCAGCACTGGTCACTGGGTCAGATCAGGGTTTTTAGATCACCTGCTTTAAATAGAGTTAATATGTCATTGTAGGTCGTATCTGTGGGTGGTATAATCATTTACCTATGTACCTGTAGGTCAGGTCATGCTTGCCTTTTGACATAAAAATGAGACACAATTCTACAACTAAATTAGTTTTTTTGTTTGACATTAATTTTGAAAATTCCGTGAGAGAAATCCCTTTATTTCAATGATGTTTTATCCATAGGAGTCAGAAGAATACTTTAATACTGATCAAATACACACTTTAGTTAGTACATGGCTGGGACGTCAATTCTATCATTGCGTACATGGTGTGATGCGTGTTACATAAGAACAATATAAATCTTTTTAAAATCGTTTTTCCTTCAAAGAAAATGCCGCAATGTAAGTTCATCTTTCATAATTGCAAAAAGGAAATTAACATTTACTTGTTCAAAGGGTCATTTGACATTTTCTTTAAGAGACCTGAGTGTAACATATTTGTTGAGATGAAATTAAAGTGATACTCCCTGTATGTACCCATATTATGAATGCATTATGAAAACATAAAACAACACAACATTTGAAGTATATGAAGTAATTTGAATGTGTTTAAGCATTGGTACATGAAGTAATTTGAATGAAGAAATATGAGTCATAAACAATATAAGTGTGAAGACTGGATTATCTCCTCCCATTTTGTCCTCACGAACATAATCATGTCACACTGTAACTTTAAGGAACCCACCCTGCTCCAACACAATGCTACTGCTATGGTGTTTGATGTTACCCCTGTGTAGTGGGAACTTCGATGTACCTATTAATGAGACATGGATGCGTGGGTTCAAGACTGACATGTGTGTACCAATCACCACGGAACTTCACTCCTGGAAACTCCATCTCATATCTGATGTACCTATCAGCTCCTTGAATGTGAGTACATGTAAGGTCTTCCGTAACAACCATGGCGTACATGCAGACATCTCAATATTGATTTACATACAGGTATTCTACACTGAAGCAGGCTTCACGTTGTGTCGACACTCGACAAAAGTTAGAAACCTGGAACCATATTTTTCTTCTTAGCTTTTTAGAAAATATGGGGCCTGTATTTGAAAATGGGCAAATTCCTAAAGGATCATAAGAAATTGTGTCATTAAAAGCGCCGTGTCCGATGGTACAATAGCCGCTAGACCATTCAAGCTCCAATTGCAACACCGGTAATACCGGTAACATCAAGAAAAATATTTGACAAGCCGTTCTTGGTGCACACGTTACTGCATGTTTCCCTTCAGGCAAGTTCATGGTGTCCCGAATTTGACAAAAGATGGGATCGCGAATTTGAACAGGATCGTAAACAATCGGACCATTCGTAAACACATTTAAGCATTCGTTTCGTCGCCGGTGGGGTTCTTCATGCTTCGGCAGCAACATCGGGAGAGCGATCTTGCACATTATTTCCGTGGTTCATTCGCGTCTTCATCATGCCACCTTTTGAGTCGTAACGTCATCGTTTATGCCTTCGTCTGTCCATCGGGACCATAAGGCAGTTCTCACAAACTAAGGTCATAAAAAAGTTAAAAGAAGCTAATGGTTGCGACCCGGGCATCATACAGAGGTCAATAATTTTCGGCTCTAAATCAGGATATCAAACTTTTCCCTACTTGTATATTTCGTGTGGACATCGGGTCCATCTTTTGGTCATCAGGTACCCATCGTGTAGTCATCGCATAATGTTCGTATAAACTTCTGCTCGAACGTCACTCGACATTGATTCAAAACTCATGCGAAGGCTAACGGTGCTCTACTCGATGTCTGTACTAGGTCGTATGACCTGCGGGTTGCCATCAGTGCGCCTCGTGTTACCAATTTTAGTTATTATGAAGGGTACTCGATGGCAACATGACGCCGGGCCCTAGTCTTTGACCTAGAGACGACCAGCATTTGAATAGCTTCCTCAGTCATTCCCGAATACTTCTCAAAAGAAGATTTGCCTGTAAATCTGAGCACATTGCTGTGTCCAAAATGGCAATTGAGTTTCTCTCAAAGAACAACGGATGTTTACAATGTATTCTCCAAAAAAGGCACATATATTCAGGAGTAAATAAACAACAATAATAACAATTGCAGAACATGTTTTCATTTCAACACTGAGCAAGAGCAATCAATACAGTGTCTAAATCAAAGCTTAACACCTGTTCTTTTTATATGTTTTTGAAAAAAGTGTCTGTGATGTTAACATTTATTTGTTTATTTACATGTTTTATGACCAAGATAATATTAATGGCATTTTAGATGTAAACTACGTCAATTGTTTTTGGATAACTTTAATACAAATTGCAAATTTCAAAATACACATCAGAAAAGATGGGAAAGATTTTGGTAACACCTTACACAGCACGGTAACAGCAGAGACATTCAACGGTGAAATTCTTCCAAGAAAAATGTAAAAAGCATTTGACACATACACATTTCTGTAGTATCACTATATAACATTGTTGAACAAATATGCCATTTCTAAATTATGTTTTTGACGTATTGGATAAACTGGTAAGAAGAAACTAGTAGTACCACGATAGACAGTTATAGAAGCATGAAGAATATGTTCACATAAAAATTGTAATGATATCCTGTTTTTATTATTTTCGTTACAGTCGGGTGGTGCCACAATACAGAAGGTAGGAGACGGCAAGGAACACGTCTTGACCAACAGACAGTGGAACGCGGACGAACATGTCGGAGATATACTGTGTCTCAACCTGGTTGGGGCAACCAAAAGCACCAGAATTCCTACATTAACGGCGTTCATTGAAGGAATGGAATCTACAAATGGTCCCAAATTTACTGTTATCAACCCATCGATCACCAAAGCAACCACCACAGCAACTACCTCAGCACCTACCTCAGCAATAACGACTACATCGACTGCCACAGTCTCTACTGTCACTGTAAGTGAAACAACCACAGTGACACCAACCGCCCCAACGGCCGCTGCAAGTGTTAATATTGCAACAGACGATTTTACTGGAATTACAGAGGACACAACATATGACACAACCGCACCATCCGCAGGAAGGCCGATTCTACAAGGGTCGAATTCTCCCGTTACAACAACTGTAAATCCGTTTGCGCTTCTGTGTAAAGAGTATGGGGTATATTGCACATCTACCTCAGCAAAACAAAGTCCACCTGCATAGTTTATCATGTGCCGAAACCAGCACTGAAATATATGTGTAAATAAATATAATGTGTTACTCCTCAAATCAATTATTTGTTCTCTTTATATTCATCTTTACATAGCACAGAGATAAAAAGAGGACCTGACAGACAGCCAGAAAATACAGTGAGATTATTCCTTGCGTCTGTGCTTAGATTCTCCTTGAAGTAATTCAACACGAATATTAAAAAAATACATTGTGAATTTGCCGCAACAGCACAGTACATCCTGTCCCGTCCCGTCTTACATAATTTGTGGTTATGTTAACTACCTCAGGATTTAGAGTAAATAAAATGATTTTGTATCTCTACCAATCAATAATATTGTTCTATAGACACAGCTTAAACTTTTCTTTTAAATCACAGGAATCTAGGGAGACAAACAGAGTCAGATATAGATAAAATAAAACATAGACTAAAATGTTATTGAAATGATACAAAATATCACAAACGGAATAAGGTAACCACTATTAAGAAGGGTATGCCCTAGCAAAGTCACAATTTAGAACAATGTATTACTCGCCTCTGGAAGATACGGCCGTTGAATACTATACGGCAATATCAAACATACTCCTGCAAATATGCCGTCACAAAAGTGTCACATTAGTCACACAGCCATCACAATGGTACATGACTCCCAGAAATCTTAGCTAAACTAGTGAATTATATGATACCAAAATCTCTTTCGCTTGGTAAATACCAAATTGTTAACATTGATAAAATGGTTGTAAATATGTGTAGATACTTCAGGTTAGTCAATACTTGAATGGTACAGATAAAGAATTTATTGCTTGTGACATCTTCCCCGGTAATGTAGACACATGCCAATAAGAAAAACAAATTGCAGCTAGAGTTTTCAAGTTTAGTACCTTCTTCATTTCGGGAATATCATATCCTTCTCAAGGTCACTACGAGAAACTGACAAGTTTTAAAATATTGTTCGCAAGATACACCATTTGATTTAAGACTTCAACGGAGGGATACTTAGACAACCAGTCAATTTGTGTTACCTTGACCTCATTTTCAAGGTTAATAGGAGACTTTGACACGTTTTTAATGGTCTAAGCCCGATACAATCACAATCGAATCAAACCTGAAAAGCTCACAATGCTATAGAAACTATGTGTCCATCCTTTTAGCTCTTTTCTTCATTGCGGTGGGGGGCATGGACAGGTTTGTGACAATTATTTGTAATGTAAGGATGAATAATTACATTTGAATATAATAAGTTCATAATATACAATAAAGCGTCGCCAAACACGTAGTAATATTCATGTTTGTCAAGGTATGTTTACAAGAGGTTTTCAGCATTTTAGTACTGTTTGTTTTCTAGTATAACACACTGTCATAAACAGAAGATCAAAAGAAAGTGGTCACCAAATTGTAATGGCTATTCTAAAGCAACAGAAACTGGTAGAAATTTGAGATAAGATAACACTTTTTAACCAACCAATCCTTAAAACCACATAATTGCTAAGCTACTCTTAGCAGAGTTTTAATTTAGAAATCCAATGTCAGTAGGGGTGAAAAAAGCATTTTTACAGATATTCATTGACTGTTCATTTTTACAGTTACTCTGCAATAAACAAGTTCACGTTCTAAATCGTTTAGCACTATCAGCAGTTGATGCCTACAAGGTGATCCCATTTCTTCTTATGTCTTCATCTTATGTGTAGAAAATATCATACTTAGAGAAACCCGAACAAAAGGCATCACAATTGGGATGTCGAATGTCTAAGTTTGCTGATAATACCACTTTTATACTGGACAAACTTAAAATCTCAAGGTAAAGTATTTAACATGAAACAACACAATCCAATAGTATTGTTCTTTCTCGAAGAAGTGACAGGTAATAAAACAGGGTGTAGGGAATTAATATACAATTTGGAAACATAAATGACACTAAACATCATTACGAAATAAAATGGGAGAAAGATTTGGATTGTAATCGCTCAGAATAACTGGAAAATAATACCCCAATCCGCTTAGAATAGCCAACCATCTATTTACCATCTACTTACCTACAAATACGTCATTGACAAAATGGGTTATAAAGATAGTAATTCCTTTAGGGATAGTGCTGAAATACTGATCCACTTAATGGGCGCAAAATATCGAAACGTGTCTTGAGAATGGTTTGAGTCAAAAACACAATGTTAATTCAACCTATCAAGGCAAATGTTATTCTCGGATACCCCGAGAGCAGAAACAAGGTCCTTAATATGATACAAACATAAAATGTAATAGGTTCAAAGCAAAACAACAAAGTAAATCACCTTACACCCAACACATCAAACACGATATGCACAACACATATAACATAGACAATTCTCTCGATAGACTACAGCTGTACATGTGACGTACATGTGATTATTCAAAATTCGTGAAATTCTCGTCATCTTACATGGTGTCAGAGGACAATAACTAATAAAGATGGAAAGGTTAGCATCATCTAAAGCCCTGGCATTATTAGGAAATGTGGCAGACAACTGGTGGAGACAATTTCGCCTTGCGCAGGGCGGTTACAATGCTGTTGCTGATGACAAAGCCGATAGGTATACAATGTCCCTGTTCTTATCAATTGTGAAAGAAGAGGCTAGAGAGATTTATAACTCATTTTGTTGGGCAGATAAAACAGATGGAACATTGAACCAATCATTGAGCATATTGTGAACAAAAAACGAATATGGCTCGTGAAACAAATCAAACCTGGAGCAGGACATTGATCAGTACCTCGGTGAATTGAAGCATAACGCTAAATCATGTGAATTTTGAGCACTGATGACCATTGCATGCGCAGCATCTTAAACTCTTCTGTTAGGGAATGGCTTCTTAGAGAAGATTGCATAGTGCATATTGCAAAAGAACAAGCTTAAGAGTTGAATTCCACCAAAGAAGAAGTCAAAGTTGATGCATTCAAGAAGACGTCATAGAGAAGTCACGGAGGTCACAGTAACCTTCAGGTCCCTCCAAGCCGCTGATCTACCAGAGGAGTATACAGATTTCAATGTGGACAGAATTCAATTGTAATTGTTTGCATAAAAGGAGGAAAACTAAGGATTTGCCTAGATCCAAAACATAACTCATTTAGACAATTCGCAGAGAGCATTACCAACTGGAAAAGAAATCAGGTTTGCAAAAGTTTGCAAGGATTTCTATAACTTCCATTTGGTATGTTCAGCTCTCCAGAGGTTTATAGCAGAACAATTCATCATTTGTTCGAGGCACGTTCAAGAGTTAATACAAGCACGGATGATATGATGGTTTGGGGAAAGAACGTAGACCAACATGATGTTAGCCTCAGAGGTCTGGAGAAGTCCCGTTGGTTAACAAAGACAAATATGAATTGAGAGTGAAAGAGCTGACATTCCTCGGAGACAGAGAAGAAAACATGGACTTACTCCTGATTCGAAAAAAGTCACTTTCCAACCACTTCATGAGTATGATTCACACAAAATCCTGGCAGGAACTGAAAAGAAAAGTCCCGTCTTGACGTTCTATCACCAAACGAAACAGACAAAGATATCAAGTGATTCCTTACAGAGTCAAAGGAGGTAAGCGCTGTCCATGCTAAACCGGAAGTTGGCAGTCGTCAACAACACCTTTCCCGAAATTGGTTAGTTTTGAACATTTTCCATTTAAAAATTATGTTAACAATATCAACTTGTTTCAACTCTTGAATAGCTACAGTTAACAATCTCGACATCTTTGGAGCATGACATGTAATATATAGTTTAGTATTTTAACATGTCGGAGGTAGTCAATCGAAAATCCGCGAAAAGGAGAATTTCTACACGAAAACAGCAAATCTACATGTATCAAGCCCATATTTTGTGTAAATTAAAAAACTTTAGAAGACATTTTTTGGTATTGTGATCCGGTTTCTAAAGACAGAAAACGTACTTTGAGAGAAGAAGGCTACAACGCACGACTCCAAGGTGAAGGCATCAAGAATGTATCGACTTTTGCAGCTGGCAGAGCAATGACGAGAAGCGGTGATGGTGCCAAGGTGTGTGACTGAAGAGACTTTAAATTGCTTATGTTTCCATTAAGTGTTTTTTTTAAGTTTACGGTTTTAAAAAGAGACATCTGATTTCTTATTATCAAGTAATGAATAATGGTTTTTAGATTTGTTTTAAAGAGAGGTGATTAACAACATTAATTATGAACACTTATTTGAACTCTGTAACAAGATATTGCAGTAGTAGCAAGGTCGCGTGATTTTAAATTTCTGTGCAATTTTCTCCAAGATGTGACAATATTCATTTATGACCACATATTCGAGTTTTGACTATGAAGATACAACGTTTATTGCAGCCTTAAACGGAACAAATGTCTTAAATTTGCATATTTATTTAGATCATATTAAATGTAAATTAACCAATATCCTGTTCAATAAGGGTATTTGTATCAGAATATTTTAAACAAGGACTGTATTATGAGTTATATTGTTCACTTTAAAGAAGTTACAGAGCTAGTTGAACATTTTATTAAATAAAAGAATAATATTTTGCAAAATTTAATGCTATTGTATTCCTCTAGGTAATAAAACACACATTTGAGTTACGCAAGTGCTTGCAGGACATCGTTAAAATGGCCACGCATATATACAAGAGAAACTGAGGGTGAGCAGAAACAAATGTATCCTACCTCTTAAATGCAACGTTGAAAATAATTCAGGTGAATTTTAAATTTTAAAAAAAACAAAAACTATTTATTATAGCTTCCCTGATTATTTAATAACCATGACAGAATTACACCTCTTTAGCACTATTCCAATTAAGGAAAGAACTGGGTGTTGTTGTGCGGGGACGCCGGTCGATGTCATAAGTCCACATTGTCTTAGAAATCAGATCAGAGTTTAAAGACGTGTGCATCAGTTTCTTATCTAAATGCACTAGCACGTGCAGATATTCTTATCTTGTAACACTTCCCGTCGCTATCAGGTAGGTCTATTTACAGTTGCAATGATTTTGGACTACAAATAATTATATCTAAAATAAGCATATGGAAACTTTATATTTGTATATTTGATCTCACACAAGCAATATCTCCTGTGGAACACAGTTTTGGATGATAAAACATAATACATCCACCTAACTAGGTTAAACATATCATGTAAAACATCTGTAAACACGTTGTGTGTACGATAACACATCCACGTAACTAGGTTAAACATATCATGTAAAACATCTGTAAACACGTTGTGTGTACGATAACATATCCACGTAACTAGGTTAAACATATCATGGAAAACATCTGTAAACACGTTGTGTGTACCAGAAGACATCCACGTAACTAGGTTAAACATATCATGTAAAACATCTGTAAACACGTTGTGTGTACGATAACACATCCACGTAACTAGGTTAAACATATCATGTAAAACATCTGTAAACACGTTGTGTGTACCAGAAGACATCATCGTAACCAACTAGAACACACCAACTAAAACATTAACGTGAACAGGTTTAACGAACATTTAACATATAAACATACGTGTCCACGTGACAACGTTCAATGTACTAGCTAGCTAAGCCATCCAGGAACCAAGTAAGAACGTACCCTATATCACAAGTTATTCATAAACATATATTTACGTTGAATGTCCAATGAAAAACACCAACGATAATGTCTATGTAATAAAAAAAACTATGTAATCAATGTAGATGTAAATAAAAAAAAGTAACTTGGTTGAATATGTACGAAGAAAACATCCAAGTAAATGGGTTGAAGGTGTCATGTAAAGACATGAACGAATCAGGTTGTACGTATCGTGTTAGTGTCCATGTCAATAGGTTGACTATACACGTACCGTGGTTGAATGTACCAAGAAAACACCCAAATAAATAGGTTGAACGTAACATTGCATACATCATTGTTGTCATGATGAATGTACCATGTAAAACATCCACTTGACTGGATTGAACGTGCAATGTAAAATATCAACATGTTGAACGTACGATGCCAAACACCCATATAATCAGGTTGAACGTACCATATAATTCGTCCACATAACCAGCTTTTATTTACCATCACATATTCATGGAACTAAGTTGAATGTACAGTGTAAACCACCTAAGGAGAGACCGCTTAAAGACTGTTTAAGTAAATACTTTCCATTGGTCCCGACAATTTCCTTTATTGATTGAGTCCGGATACCTAAAATAAGGGTACTTATAACTCGCAGGTTTCATGCAGTTGACAACACACTGGCAACATATTTTCCAATTAATCATTGTCTTAAGTAGCTTGAAGGTGTCAGTAAGTAAACCATTTTGCGATGTAATTACCGGACTGAAATATTTGAATGTACCATGCAATAAATTACAAAATGTTATAAATCATATAATATACAACTATAATTTTGAAATGTTATGCACAAAATTATATGTCAGAACATTCTGCTGTATCAGGACATTTATATGTACAGTACAATGTATATTGTTATCAACTGCATATTTCCATAGTTTGGAAAAGTAAAATACCTCATAAGTATACAATTTTGACTAGTCCAATCAAATTGCACGCTAGTACTAGCGAGTTCTTGCACGTGCTTCCCATGCTTTACCATTGGTCTGCCTGCTGTTTCTCGCAAGCACTAGACATCTTGAAAACTGGGCATTTTGAACGTACCATGTAAAACATCAACGTCACTTGATTGAACGTATCATGTAGAGTTGACATTGCAAAGGAAAATTATTTGGAACACAATACCTAAGAGTGTCTTTTATATACTACTATTAAATACATGTACAGTTCATTGTGACATCTGCAGCATATAATCCAGGATGTTATGATCCTCTAAGGAACTTTTTAGCAACTCGTCATGTTGCAGCACAATGCTATTGGTGTGGAATGTGGTTATTTTCCTCCACGGGAAAAAATAAATGTTACTGAACATGAACGTGCAGCTTGCAGCGTCACATTTCAACCCCACGAAAATACCTGGGTTGTGCTGTGGCTTTAAAGTACTATTTATGTTGCAGCACGATGCTACTGGTGTGGAGTGTGCTCCTACTGTTGCCGCTGTGTAGTGGGAACTTTGATGTACCTATTGACCGTAGCTGGCCGGGTGGGTTCGAGACTAAAATGTGTGTATCCATCACCGCGGAACTTCACTCCTGGAAACTACATCTCATATCTGACCTACCGATCAGCTCCTTGAATGTAAGTCAAGGTATTTTGTGTTCCAAATGAGTTCATCGTTGTTTTCAATGTGCATACATCTGTGAATTCGATATATTCTACAAGCAAAGAAGTTTCCATGTGCATACAGTACAAACAAGTTATACCCTGGTAGCACGTGCATGGATCTAAGGTTGTAACTGTTACTTTTGTATCAGATGCACAAACTGAAACCAGTGTATTTTAATGATATTTATTTTCGTTACAGTCGGGTGGTGCCCAAATACAGAAGGTAGGAGACGAAAAGGAACACATCTTGACCAACAGACAGTGGGACGCGGAGGAACATGTCGGAGATACAATGTGCTTCAAATTGATTGGGGCAACCAAAGGCAGCAGAGTTCCGACATTAACGGCGTTCATAGAGGGGATGGAATCTACAAATGGTCCAACCACAATAGTGACGACTAGCACTGCCAAATCATCGACCAACACTGAAACCACTCCAGCAACCACCACATCTACTACATCGGCTACCGCAGGAACGACTCTATCGACTACAACAGGAACAACCACCACATCGACTACCGCAGGAACAACCACCACATCGACTACCGCAGGAACGACTACATCGATTACTACAGGAACAACCACCACATCGACTACCGCAGGAACGACTACATCGATTACTACAGGAACTACCACCACATCGACTACCGCAGGAACGACTACATCGATTACTACAGGAACAACCACCACATCGACTACCGCAGGAACAACCACCACATCGACTACTACAGGAACTACCACCACATCGACTACCGCAGGAACAACCACCACATCGACTACTACAGGAACAACCACCACATCGACAACCGCAGGAACGACTACATCGACTTCTTTAGGAACAACCACCACATCAGGTTCAGTTACAACCGTCATCAACGCAGCGATCACCAGTGCTACCACCACAGGAAGTACCACAGCAACAACGACCACATCGACTGTCACTGCAAGTGAAACAACCACAGTGACACCAACTGTCTCAACTGCTACTGCAAGTATTAATATTGTAACAGACGATTTTACTGGAATTACAGAGGACACAACAGAGGTCAAAACAGTACCAACCAACTTTGATGTACCTATTGACCGCAGCTGGCCGGGTGGGTTCGAGACTAATATGTGTGTATCCATCACTGCGGAACTTCACTCCTGGAAACTACATCTCATGTCTGACGTACCAATCAACTCGTTGAATGTGAGTCAAAGTTTTGTTTCGTCCAAAAGGGTTCATTTTAGTTTTCCATGTGCATACATTAGTGAATTCGATATATTCTACAAGCAGAATGTAGTTTCATCTGCACACAATACAAAGACGTCAACATGTGTATACGGTACACACAAGTTATTTCCTGGTAGCAAGTGCTTGGATCTAAGGTTTTAACTGTCACTTTTATGTAGCATCCAATGCGCTTAACCAACACTATCGATCGATGTACGGTGTATTTTAATGATATTTATTTTCGTTACAGTCGGGTGGTGCCCAAATACAGAAGGTAGGAGGCGGAAAGGAACACATCTTGACCAACAGGCAGTGGGACGCGGAGGAACATGTCGGAGATACAATGTGCTTCAAACTGATCGGAGCAACCACGGGAGACAGAGTTCCGACATTGAAGGCGTTCATAGAAGGTATGGAATCTACAAATGGTCCTAAAGGTACAGTGACAACCGTTATCAGCGCAGCGATCACCAGTGATACCACAACAGCAACTACCGCAGCATTAACCTCAGCAATTACGACTACATCTACTGCCAAATACTCTACTGTCACTGTAAGTGAAACAAACACAGAGACGCCCACCATCCCAACTGCCACTGCAAGTGTCAATATTGGAACAGACGGTTTCACTGGAAATACGAAGGACACTGGAGAGATAACAACCGCACCAACCACAGGAGAGCCATATCTGCAAGGGTTCACTTCTCCCGTTTCAGCAACCGGAAATCCATTTGCGCTTCTGTGTAAAGAGTATGGGTTATATTGCGCATCTACCTCTGCATCAGAGGACACAACAACGACAGCAACGGAGGTAACAACCACGACAACAACAGCTTCAGGAAAGCCATATCTGCAAAGGTCGACTTCAGCAACCGGAAATCCATTTGCGCTTCTGTGTAAAGAGTATGGGTTATATTGCGCATCCACCTCTGCATCAGAGGACACAACCGCGACAGAAACGGAGGTCACAACCACGACAACAACAGCTACAGGAAAGCCATCTCTGCAAAGGTCGGCCTCTCCCGTCCCTACCAGTGGAAATCCATTTGCGCTTCTGTGTAAAGAATATGGGGTATATTGCACATCTACCTTAGCTGCAGCTGCAAGAAGGACACAAGGGAAACAAAGTACACCTGCATAGCTTGTTATGCGCGGACCCCTGTCCTGAAAATCCATATACTTGTTTATTACCTGAAGACATAAGTGAAAATAAAAATAAATGTTTCACTCTACAAATCAATAATTTGTCCTCCATAATAGTTATCTATACACCACATAACATCCCTGACGGTGAGAAAGGTGCGTCTCAAACGATGGCCCTGGATGTACTAATTAAACAGTTGATGTCATAACATGTCATAGTAGTATGAGTGGTATGGGTGCTGTTTATAACCACCAACTCTGTCTTCTTGTTACTTTAGGTCCCCATTCCACCGAACCACGACTGATATTTGATAGTGCACGGTCGCAGCAATCAAGTCGGTCGCAGCGGTCACAGATATTCAGGCGATCAGTTTTCAATAATGTTGAGTTTGCGGATCCACCGACTGTACGTTCCAACTGCGACCAGTAAGTGATCTTGTCTGCCTTTCTTTTGGCGAGCACTTTGAGACAGAGTTATGATCGGCCGCATCGATCTCAAGTCGGTCTCGATACAGTCGTACTTTGGTACAATCGAAATGGCAATCTTCAATGCAAGTGACTAGGACCATGCTGAGACCACCACAATAGTTACATGCGATTGGCATGCGATCGACATGCAATAAACTTGCCACCAGTGCGACCATTTGTACAATTGATTGCGACCATGTCACGACAGTTTCAAGTCCTGTTCGGCTCAAGTATGATCATGGCGTCTTTTCGTACGAAAGCACTGAGACATATGCAACAGTATCACAACTTTTTGCACGACTGGTCTGGTCCAAAATGTAAACCTGACCACTACCGGCTGCAATCATGTGATCCTGAGTTAGATTAGCATACATGCAATACATGGAATGGCCCTGGTCGCTGCTTTGCTTTGTGAAACAAGAACTGCAGTATATCGGCGACCGTACCTTAGCTATGATGAGACATCATCAATGAATAGGAAGAAGAAGGCGTCGAAGGCATGCAATGAGTGTACGAGATTGGTTCACCTATATCGAGAGACAAGATCTCAGTCAGTATTAGCATCTGACAGGAGGTGAACCAGGTAAATCCACATTTGTTTAAGAGCTACATGAGGATGGCAGTCGACCTATTTTACGAAATTTTGGAAAGAGTTTATATTTGGAGGCAGCAACTACAGAGCCTCGTTGGATGCACTGCCGAGGATGCATCCTATCCCCAATGCTCTTCTATTGATCGGATAATTTGGTAAACAACCTCAGATCATCCTCGTGGCATCCAATGGATACTCTTCTCCAAGCTGAAACATCTTGATTTTGCTGACGACATTGCTGTCATCTCCACCATCTTCAGACATTTCTAAAAATAAGTCAACCAGACTCAACAAGTTTGTTAATGACATCGGGCTGCATATCAATACAGAAATATCAAGGTGAGGATTATCAATCAACATCAACTGTCTTCAATTTGTCAAGGACATATCTTGGCAGTGTCATTTGCAACGACCATGGTTCACAAAGACATTAAGGCCTGGTTAAGCAAAGCAAGAGGTCCTTTCAGCAGAAGTTCCATCTAGAAGAGCAAAAACTCAAGATGAAATTCTACAACAGTAACGCCAAGCTTCGTTGCTCTATGGATCAGAGCGATGGAGGGTTATACAGTCAGACATGATCGACGCCTTCCTCAACACCTGCTTGCTGAAGATATGTGACATCTACATGATCTCCGACACTGACCTCTTCATGAAGTCAGGAGCCAACTCAATATCGATGGAGATAAAGGCAAGGAAATTCAGGTGGCTTGAACAAGTCTTCAGGGTAGATCAAGACTCCATTCCTAGAACAGCCCTCAAGTTGACACCACCTGGAAGGAGGAAACAAGGGAGGTCAAACAACAATGGAGAAGAACAGTAACTTTGGAACTGCAACAAAAGAATACACCAATAGCACAGGCACAATCACTCGCAAAAGATTTCGTTGCATCCTTATGATCTATCGGGAACGGAGAGGATTACGTAACTAAGTCTACTGCCTAAGAACTAATTGTCTGGTAATGGAAGATAACCGGGTCGACGACACCTGACAACGCACCTTATCTCTGCGCATGAACATAGGTATAATGTCCTTCTGCACGTTATCTATTTCACATTATTCTTCACTGTCAGGTTGGTCTCCGTGCATTTGCAATTTTTGAAATTATTGTTACATATTGCCTTTCTATTTAAGGGAATTCAAAAGAGTTTAATTATATTTGAAAAAGTGCTTCTTCTTACTCGATGCATATGTAAAGAAATAACAATTATTCAACTGACTAAATTAATTAAAATTAAAATTAATTCCTAAAATATGAAATCTAGAGAAAAACTTTTTTTTTATAATTTGTGTTCTTTTGATTTATGAAGTCAGAAAATGAGAGAAATGAGATTAACCCCGACATTGTGGCCACCTTATTGCTAAGAGAGGTTCGAAAATACAAGCCTTAGTCCACACGATTTAAAGTTTATAAACAGGTCATCCACTTTGACAGGTTTTACTGAACATGTAAAACATCACAGCTCTTTCGTCGGAACAGATGTTTTATGTGTCATTGTGCACCGTTTTCTATTTTGCACATTAGCATATTTACTACTTTTATATCTTTAATACATTTTACAATTTACAATTTAAATATATTCTATATGTATTTTACTTCATCTCACTTTTCTCGTGCTCCAGAATAATTCAGTAAACGAGCAATGAAAAGGACCTGTCACCTGTCACTTAGAATTGGTATCTTTAAATAGGCTCATGATCGGTCTTTAAATAATATTATCATAAATCCCGTGTAACGTCAGTGTGATGTTCATTCATGTTTCCTGATAATCTTATCATTGTAGGTCTCCTTTTAATCTGCAAGCCTTTCATTGGTTATTTTTCTTCACGGGAAAAGAAACGTGACTGAACAGAAACGTGCAGCTTGGAGCGTCATATTTCAAACCCACGAAAATACCTGGGTTGTGCTGTGGCTTTAAAGTACTATTCATGTTGCAGCACGATGCTACTGGTGTGGAGTGTGCTCGCACTGTTACCCCTCTGTAGTGGGAACTTTGATGTACCTATTGACCGTAGCTGGCCGGGTGGGTTTGAGACTAAACTGTGTGTATCCATCACCGCGGAACTTCACTCCTGGAAACTACATCTCATATCTGACGTACCAGTCAACTCGTTGAATGTGAGATTATAAGTCCCAAAGAGGACAGAGTCGTTTACCATGTGCATACAGTAAAAATTTTATAAACAAGTTTCATGTTCAGACAGTACAAACAAGTTTCATGTTCAGACAGTACAAACACGTTTCATGTTCAAACAGTACAAACACGTTTTCATGTCTATACAGCAGAAACAAGTTTCCATGTTCAGTCAGTACAAACAAGTTTCATGTTCATACAGTACAAACACGTTTTCATGTCTATACAGCAGAAACAAGTTTCCATGTTCAGAAAGTACAAACACGTTTTCATGTCTATACAGCAGAAATAAGTTTCCATGTTCAGACAGTACAAACAAGTTTCATGTTCATACAGTACAAACACGTTTTCATGTCTATACAGCAGAAACAAGTTTCCATGTTCAGAAAGTAAAAACACGTTTTCATGTCTATACAGCAGAAATAAGTTTCCATGTTCAGACAGTACAAACAAGTTTCATGTTCAGACAGTACAAACACGTTTCATGTTCAAACAGTACAAACACGTTTTCATGTCTATACAGCAGAAACAAGTTTCCATGTTCAGACAGTACAAACAAGTTTCATGTTCATACAGTACAAACACGTTTTCATGTCTATACAGCAGAAACAAGTTTCCATGTTCAGTCAGTACAAACAAGTTTCATGTTCATACAGTACAAACACGTTTTCATGTCTATACAGCAGAAACAAGTTTCCGTGTTCAGTCAGTACAAACACGTTTCATGTTCAAACAGTACAAACACGTTTTCATGTCTATACAGCAGAAACAAGTTTCCATGTTCAGTCAGTACAAACAAGTTTCATGTTCATACAGTACAAACACGTTTTCATGTCTATACAGCAGAAACAAGTTTCATGTTCAGACAGTACAAACAAGTTTCATGTTCATACAGTACAAACACGTTTTCATGTCTATACAGCAGAAACAAGTTTCCATGTTCATACAGTACAAACACGTTTTCATGTCTATACAGCAGAAACAAGTTTCCATGTTCAGACAGTACAAACAAGTTTCATGTTCAGACAGTACAAACACGTTTTCATGTCTATACAGCAGAAACAAGTTTCCATGTTCAGTCAGTACAAACAAGTTTCATGTTCATACAGTACAAACACGTTTTCAACTTCATACAGTACAAACAAGTTTCCATGTTCAGACAATACAAACACGTTTTCATGTCTATACAGCAGATACAGGTTTCCATATTCAGACAGTACAAACAAGTTTTCAACTTCATACAGTACAAACAAGTTTCCATATTCAGACAATACAAACACGTTTTCATGTCTATACAGCAGATACAGGTTTCCATATTCAGACAGTACAAACAAGTTTTCAACTTCATACAGTACAAACAAGTTTCCATATTCAGACAATACAAACACGTTTTCATGTCTATACAGCAGATACAGGTTTCCATGTTCAGACAGTACAAACACGTTTTCATGTCTATACAGCAGAAACAAGTTTCCATGTTCAGACAGTACAAACACGTTTTCATGTCTATACAGCAGATACAGGTTTCCATATTCAGACAGTACAAACAAGTTTCATGTCTATACAGTACAAACAAGTTTCCATATTCAGACAGTACAAACACGTTTTCAACTTCATACAGTACAAAAAAAGTTTTCATGAGCATACAATACAATCCCGATTACACGTGTAAACAGCACAAACATATGAACATGTCTATACAATAAAACAAGTTTCATACGCATACAGTACATCCAGGTTTCATGTGACAACAGTACAAACAAATTTTCAAGTGCATATTATTTTTGGTTATAATTCTACGAAGAAGTTATAGTTTACATATGCATACAGTACAAACTTGTTATATCCTGGTTGAAATAACAAGTATCCAAGGATTCCTAGTTTTAAGACATCTTAGTCTCAACATTAATCGTCTAATATGATAGGTATTCAACACAACAGGAGACTCTGGGCATGACGGTAGCCCTGCTCTTTGAACGATGTTCTTAGAACAATACGACTGCCTCAATATAAGTATTTCCGAGCAAGGGTGAGGGATATACACATTTACCAGTATTCAGGTACGAGCGTCGTTAACATACATTTAGGAGATACATAGACACGAATATAACGAAATGAGGGGAAATCGAGAAATTTTACTTCAAGCATAGACCACGGTCGCCACATTTAGAACGCAACGTCATAGAAGAAACGTGACGTCATAACATTGTTTATGTTGTGACGCCTCCATGACAAAGTGATAGTTTGCCCTAGGGCATCACATGATAAATATACACCTCTATTATATGATTGAACTTGAGGTTATGAAACAGTCATTTTCGTTACAGTCGGGTGGTGCCAAAATACAGAAGGTAGGAGGTGGAAAGGAACACATCTTGACCAACAGACAGTGGGACGCGGAGGAACATGTCGGAGATATACTGTGTCTCAACCTGGTCGGGGCAACTACAGGCACCAGAGTTCCGACATTAACGGCGTTCATAGAAGGGATGGAATCTACAAATGGTCCAACCACAACAGTGACCACTAGCACTGCCCAAACATCGACCAACACTGCCACAACTCCAGCAACCACCACATCGACTACATCGGCTACCACAACGACCACATCGACTACCACAGAAACAACGACTACATCGACTACCACAGGAACAACGACTACATCGACTACCGCAGTAAGATCGACTGCATCGACTACCACAGGAACAACGACTTCATCGACTACCACCACATCGACTATCGCAGGAACAACGACTTCATCGACAATCATTATTGAGCATCCTTTTGTAGTTATGCCAATCCTCGGGTGACACGTAGGTAAATAAATAAAATGTTTTTCATGATGCTCTCAGTTATCTTTGACTACCATCTTTGAAATTGACTAAATTGACATATTCGATCATATCACCTAAACATGAGGTGTTTTCAGATTTAGAACAGTTAGAGTCCCTCACATATATATTCTCCACACACTTTAATATTGCGAGCGCATAGAAATGTTAAATGTTTGTAACAGCACTGATGTTCCGTACAGGGGAACTTCCACAATATGTACACGCAGGGTGCCAGAGCTTCAGTGTCCGGGTGAGTTCTAATATACAGTCAGACCCGTTGAGGCGATCCGTACCCATCATAACCGGGAACCCGCCATTTGCACGATTTTCAAGTGAAACGAATATTATGTTAACAACTTGTATTCATTTAGCAGGACCCCTTCTTTCCGCATCCGCACGAAATTATTTATACCGTATCTATGTATTTCTATACAAATGATGATTCACCTAACCGCGCGCACTACCTCACGAGTCAGTTTTGAGTGGTCAGACTAATCGTCTTGATTAATTACACACGGCTTTTATCAGATGTATTCACGTAATGAATGAATAATAAACGCAACAAAGAGAAACTTTCGATTCTACATTTACTGCAATTAAACTTTAAATATATTATAAGTTATCAAAAGCAATTGACATTCATGTTTTATGATTATTAATTTTTTAAATATTTTCTTTTTAAATTTGGGTATTTAAGGAATAAAAAATAAAATAAAACCATTGATTCTTTCCAAAATCATTAAATGTCTAATCGCCTGATTTGAGTTATATGTATACATTTAGTAAACCATGCATCATGTGGTGTGAATGGGTTTAGTTTAATTAAGCGATTACAGATACAACGGGAACCGCTGTTGTGTAGCATAGCCGGAATACATAATGTATCATTAGTTTGTCTCAAGCAAATAATTGTAGGTGGGTTCGAACTTGTACACAAGTACCAACACAATCGACGACCAGTCATCTCTACTATGCTCTTGGTAACACCAGGTCGAGTTAAATGATGGGGTCCGGATGTAACTAAACTAATCGCTCTAAACATGAGTCATATGGGATGTGATTGTTTGGTTTTGAGAACTTGTCTTCTAAATGTCAGAGCGTTGTTATAATGGGATGTATGGATACAGGCTACGCTATTAGAGAATAACAACCTCAGAATGAGATCTACTCACATCCCTTCATTATTGAAATTAGATTTCTACATTTAACCGACAAGTAACATGTGCCGCAACCGCCCTTTGTTTGCAGTGTTTGTCTGATGTTCGAGATATTTGTGGTTTAAACATATTTTATTTCAGAAAGAAAAGGGATTGGCAAACAAGCTCAATAGGCTTATATCAATGCCGCTCCCAAACACATAGTTACATAATATTTTACGCAGTTTGCAAATACTAATATTAATGTTGGTACCACACGTTTGCTCATTGAGTATTATATGGTATTTGATTGTTGAACTTCATAAAGGACTCTTTAAGTCGTGTCGAATCGTTTTGAAAATTGAATGAAATAATGAACTGAGGAAATTACTTTGTTGTTAGTTTCAGAGTCAACATTAGGATTACCACATAATATTGAATTGATGGTCGGTGACATTTTTGAGTGGCATTTTAGAAGTTAGCACGATGAAGATAGAACACAATATTATGGATATACAACTTCTTTATTCTGCAAAGGCGAAGGCTCGACATTGGTTTTACCATGAGTGATCAACGGCTCTTAGATAATGCTATATACCATATAGTTCTGTCATCTACATACTCCGGCCCGATAGGATCTGGGCTCATCGACAATAACGTTCCTGTCGAACTGTCTAACTTTACTCTCCGTGACTTATGGTTGTATGTCAAAAGGTCATCTCTTTTCAGATGTGCTGCTTTTGAGCCTGTTTCCGACTATTGAATCACAAACCTGAGACTGTCCTAAGGTTCGCCCACAGGAACTCGATATCGTACTTAACACGTAGATAAAACGAAGGTTAAAAAAACCTACATCCTATATAACATAAAGTAATGTTAAATAGGGTGCAGATTTTTTTTCACCTAAGTTTTATCTACGTTTATAATATAATATCGAGTTCTACAAATGTATTTGTGGGTTTGCCGTTATCTTTGAAGTTAGTTCAAGCGATTATGTAATGATCGATGTAAACGTCCAAGGACTCTTCATTTTTATATTTTCTGGTCGTCCCCAACATTTCCTCTTATCAGCATCGCGCAAGCATCGCCAAAGGTTCTATAAACGATAACATAACTGATTGAGATATAATAATGTTCCATGTCGTGAGCAAGATAAAATATTCCAAGACATTGTTCCACGTCGTGAGCAAGATAACATATTCCAAGACATTGTTCCATGTCGTGAGCAAGATAAAATATTCAAAGACATTGTTCCACGTCGTGAGCAAGATAAAATATTCCAAGACATTGTTCCACGTCGTCATCAAGATAAAATATTCCAAGACAGTGTTCCACGTCGTGAGCAAGATAAAATATTCCAAGACATTGTTCCATGTCGTGAGCAAGATAACATATTCCAAGACATTGTTCCACGTCGTCAGCAAGATAACATATTCCGAGACATTGTTCCACGTCGTCATCAAGATAAAATATTCCAAGACATTGTTCCACGTCGTCATCAAGATAACATATTCCAAGACATTGTTCCACGTCGTGAGCAAGATAAAATATCCCAAGACATTGTTCCATGTCGTCATCAAGATAAAATATTCCAAGACATTGTTCCACGTCGTGAGCAAGATAACATATCCCAAGACATTGTTCCATGTCGTCATCAAGATAAAATATTCCAAGCCATTGTTCCACGTCGTGAGCAAGATAAAATATCCCAAGACATTGTTCCATGTCGTCATCAAGATAAAATATTCCAAGACATTGTTCCACGTCGTGAGCAAGATAACATATTCCAAGACATTGTTCCACGTCGTCAGCAAGATAAAATATTCCAAGACATTGTTCCACGTCGTGAGCAAGATAACATATCCCAAGACATTGTTCCATGTCGTCATCAAGATAAAATATTCCAAGCCATTGTTCCACGTCGTGAGCAAGATAAAATATCCCAAGACATTGTTCCATGTCGTCATCAAGATAAAATATTCCAAGACATTGTTCCACGTGGTGAGCAAGATAACATATTCCAAGACATTGTTCCACGTCGTCAGCAAGATAAAATATTCAAAGACATTGTTCCACGTCGTCAGCAAGATAACATATTCCAAGACATTGTTCCACGTCGTCATCAAGATAACATATTCCAAGACATTGTTCCATGTCATGAGCAAGATAAACTATTCAAAGACATTGTTCCATGTCGTGAGCAAGATAACATATTCCAAGACATTGTTTCACGTCGTCATCAAGATAAAATATTCTAAGACATTGTTCCATGTCGTCATCAAGAAACAATATTCCAAGACATTGTTCCATGTCATGAGCAAGATAAACTATTCAAAGACATTGTTCCCCGTCGTGAGCAAGATAAACTATTCAAAGACATTGTTCCACGTCGTGAGCAAGATAAAATATTCCAAGACATTGTTCCACGTCGTCATCAAGATAAAATATTCCAAGACATTGTTCCACGTCGTGAGCAAGATAACATATTTCAAGACATTGTTCCATGTCGTCAGCAAGATAACATATTCCAAGACATTGTTCCACGTCGTGAGCAAGATAACATATTCCAAGACATTGTTCCACGTCGTCAGCAAGATAACATATTCCAAGACATTGTTCCACGTCGTCAGCAAGATAACATATTCCAAGACATTGTTCCACGTCGTCAGCAAGATAACATATTCCAAGACATTGTTCCATGTCGTGAGCAAGATAACATATTCCAAGACATTGTTCCACGTCGTCATCAAGATAAAATATTCTAAGACATTGTTCCATGTCGTCATCAAAAACAATATTCCAAGACATTGTTCCATGTCATGAGCAAGATAAACTATTCAAAGACATTGTTCCCCGTCGTGAGCAAGATAAACTATTCAAAGACATTGTTCCACGTCGTGAGCAAGATAAAATATTCCAAGACATTGTTCCACGTCGTCATCAAGATAAAATATTCCAAGACATTGTTCCACGTCGTCATCAAGATAAAATATTCCAAGACATTGTTCCACGTCGTCATCAAGATAAAATATTCCAAGACATTGTTCCACGTCGTCAGCAAGATAACATATTCCAAGACATTGTTCCACGTCGTCATCAAGATAAAATATTCTAAGACATTGTTCCATGTCGTCATCAAAAACAATATTCCAAGACATTGTTCCATGTCATGAGCAAGATAAACTATTCAAAGACATTGTTCCCCGTCGTGAGCAAGATAAACTATTTAAAGACATTGTTCCACGTCGTGAGCAAGATAAAATATTCCAAGACATTGTTCCACGTCGTCATCAAGATAAAATATTCCAAGACATTGTTCCACGTCGTCATCAAGATAAAATATTCCGAGACATTATTCCACGTCGTCATCAAGATAAAATATTCCAAGACATTGTTCCACGTCGTCATCAAGATAAAATATTCCAAGACATTGTTCCACGTCGTCATCAAGATCAACTTTTCAAAGACATTGTTCCCCGTCGTGAGCAAGTTAAATTATTCAAAGACATTGTTCCACGTCCTGAGCAAGATAAAATATTCCAAGACATTGTTCCATGTCGTCATCAAGATAAGATATTCCAAGACATTGTTCCACGTCATGAGCAAGATAACATATTCCAAGACAGTGTTCCACGTCGTGAGCAAGATAAAATATTCCAAGACATTGTTCCACGTCATGAGCAAGATAACATATTCCAAGACAGTGTTCCACGTCGTGAGCAAGATAAAATATTCCAAGACATTGTTCCACGTCGTCATCAAGATAAAATATTCCAAGACATTGTTCAACGTCATGAGCAAGATAACATATTCCAAGACAGTGTTCCACGTCGTGAGCAAGATAAAATATTCAAAGACATTGTTCCACGTCATGAGCAAGATAACATATTCCATGACAGTGTTCCACGTCGTGAGCAAGATAAAATATTCCTAGACATTGTTCCACGTCGTCATCAAGATAACATATTCCAAGACATTGTTCCATGTCGTGAGCAAGATAAACTATTCAAAGACATTGTTCCACGTCGTCATCAAGATAAAATATTCCAAGACAGTGTTCCACGTCGTGAGCAAGATAAAGTATTCAAAGACATTGTTCCACGTCGTGAGCAAGATAAAATATTCCAAGACATTGTTCCATGTCGTGAGCAAGATAAAATATTCCAAGACATTGTTCCACGTCGTGAGCAAGATAAAATATATAAAGACATTGTTCCACGTCGTGAGCAAGATAAAATATTCCAAGACATTGTTCCACGTCGTCATCAAGATAAAATATTCCTAGACATTGTTCCACGTCGTGAGCAAGATAACATATTTCAAGACATTGTTCCATGTCATGAGCAAGATAAATTATTCCAAGACATTGTTCCACCGCGTCATCAAGATAAACTATTCTAAGACATTGTTCCACGTCGTGAGCAAGATAAAAATATTCCAAGACATTGTTCCACGTCTTGAGCAAGATAAAGTATTCCAAGACATTGTTCCATGTCATCAACAAGATAAAATGTTCCAAGACATTGTTCCACGTCGTGAGCAAGATAACATATTTCAAGACAGTGTTCCATGTCGTGAGCAAGATAAAATATTCCAAGACATTGTTCCACGTCGTGAGCAAGAACACATATTCCAAGACATTGTTCCACGTCGTCATCAAGATAAACTATTCAAAGACATTGTTCCACGTCATGAGCAAGATAACATATTTCAAGACATTGTTCCACGTCACGAGCAAGATAAAGTATTCCAAGACATTGTTCCATGTCATCAGCAAGATAAAATGTTCCAAGACATTGTTCCACGTCGTGAGCAAGATAAACTATTCAAAGACATTGTTCCCCGTCGTGAGAAAGATAAAATATTCCAAGACATTGTTCCACGTCGTGAGCAAGATAAAATATTCAAAGACATTGTTCCACGTCGTGAGCAAGATAAAATATTCCAAGACATTGTTCCACGTCATGAGCAAGATAACGTATTTTAAGACATTGTTCCACGTCGTCAGCAAGATAAAGTATTCCAAGACATTGTTCCATGTCATCAGCAAGATAAAATGCTCCAAGACATTTCTCCACGTCGTGAGCAAGATAAACTATTCCAAGACATTGTTCCACGTCGTGAGCAAGATAAAATATTCAAAGACATTTCTCCACGTCGTGAGCAAGATAAACTATTCCAAGACATTGTTCCACGTCGTGAGCAAGATAAAATATTCAAAGACATTGTTCCACGTCGTGAGCAAAATAAAATATTCCAAGACATTGTTCCACGTCGTGAGCAAGATAAAATATTCCAAGACATTGTTCCACGTCGTCAGCAAGATAAACTATTCCAAGACATTGTTCCACGTCGTCAGCAAGATAAACTATTCCAAGACATGACCTCGAGGTCTTCACTATTAGGCGACTTTTTAAAATCGAAGGGGGCCTGCGACATCTCTTTGACGTGAGATGTTGTTTGAGGATGGGGTTGAAATGTCCTCGCTTGTATTCTGAATGGATGTACTTGTGTTCATGACAGGATTACGGATGGCTGTTTTCTCCAATTAGCACAACTTTGGAATAACAACCACAGCTAGTCTTGGGAACCTTGGCAACATACAACTATATGGTTCATGGTCTGATAAGATATTGTAAACATTTTATGAAATAAGCTTTGTCCATGGCTGTGGTTTTCTTAATTACCAATAATCATTTCGAGCGGAACGCCAAAAGCAATGCATTGAGGACGTCACCATAGTGGTTTACTATACATGTATGTTGTCTTAAAACAAAGTTTTGTAAATATCAGTTTCACCTTGCCCATTATTGCCTCCAATTGTGTGCACGTTTCCACAGATAGAAATTCTACTACTGTACAAACTCATATAGTACGTAAAAGGGTTGCCAGTGGTTCGTGGTTAAAACAGAAGATAAGTAAAATGACGATGAAAACTTAAACGAAACTAAATTTACACTCAACTAATGTTCCGAAGTGAAATCCAATTCTAGATCTAAAGAGTTTGTTTTAACGAAGATACGGTCATGAAAACCTTGGACGAGTCCCTTGCACCAAACTAATATTTTCCCGTTTTCAAGACTGAGGCCTCACGTCGTCAGACAAGAAAACCCGGACAACATGACTGTACATGATAGGTTTCACTATAAATGACTTCACTTGTGGTCCCATCTTTATGTGTATTTGTCGTGAAATGAAGTATAAAAGAATTTATCGAAATTAACATTAACCAAGATCAATCACGAGAGAGATCTGCTTCAAGAGTGACGACCAACTAATCGCCTCTGATCATGAGTTGACGACCTCATAGTATCTCACGAAACGATTCGGCAATGTTTGTAATAATATGAAACTATTTGTCAGCTGTTTCTAATTTACCGATATAAGAACCTTAATTGCAGTACTAATGAGAAAATTGACAGTCGACATGTAACCTTTATACCGAATTAGCAGGTCAGTTCGTACATTATCGTACTTAGTTGTTATCACATTTATATTTAATTGACAACTATTACAGTTAAACGGCCATTTGGTGTTAGCTTATTTTCACTTTGAGAATAATGTTAAATATGTCAGCCCCAAGTTTGAAAGGGCAGTACTGATTCATTACCCCCCCCCCCCCCCCCCCCCCCCCCCCAAAAAAAAGGAATTTGTTCTGGTTTCCGCCCGCGTTAACTTCAAACCCATGCTTCAGGTCTTTTTTGCTAGGTTTCAACAAAAGAAAGGGGCAGATAAGTGTAATTCTTTAGCCTCATAAAACTTTGGACATTGAAAATGGCCCTCGATTCTGTTGAGAAGTAGTGTAGGGATGAGATTATTGACCATTTGGAATAGTAACATATAATTAAGAAGGTTTGTGCTGTATTTATATATATATATATATATATATATATATATATATTATACATTTCGGTTTTTAACTGGTGAGAAGTTTGTATAAAATTGAATGTATTTCTTCATTAGAAAATAAATGTCGTAAACAAATTAATCGCTTCATTGCATCATTTTTGTCAGCTTGTAAAGACCAGATAGCTGATGGTTGCAAGGTTCATTCTTTGTAACTTTCACAAAACATATGACTTCTAGAGGCATTTCGTAAATTGATCTAATATGAAGTCAGCCAATCATCTTTATCAGTAATTCTCTGACAGTTTTAGCCCCCGCGTTGTTAGGATGTCGAAATAAAACCCAGTAATAACATACGACCTCTAAAGTTGACATTTAGGATATTAACATATATATAACTGCTGTTCCTGTGACACCCAGTGCTATAGACTGCAGGTCGTGAGAGGAAGCACTGCTAACTCGCTCTGATCCCTCATCATGACGTCCACCGCTGTCCTCCTATTGGTTCTCGTTGGAGGTATGTTTTTAGTTTGATGTTTGATTTATTACTGGGAACGTTTGATCACATGAAACATCCAACGCTAGCAAACGTTTACTTCACATTTTACCAAATAATATTTTAGAAAACAAATGACTATGATGTGTAAAAAGATTTTTGATAAAAGGGGAAAATAATGAGTATGGATATATCATCCATTGGCAAATAGTGAGTGGATAAATATACGGCCAAGAATAGTGTTACAGACCTTTTAACACAGATTTGGCATTCATATATTGAAATGTCCTCACTTTCCTGAATAGTTTCTATTCAATCTATTACACTTTAGATTGACACATCATCGTCTTTCTGTGGAAACTGGGAGTTGGTCTAAGATTGATTATGAATATAGAAAAATGTTCATTATACGCTGTAAATTTAATAGAAGATGAGTATCATTAAATATTCCGTTGTCATTTTTTCGACAAATTAAGGGAAAAGTTTATTCCTTAATATATATTGCACAGACTTCAATATTTAATATGATTATTTCATTTCAACCAAATTCATACTCTAATGAAATTGTCCATATTCTGTCACAACCTGCTAAAAGTAAATTTAGATAACTCGATGCATTGTCCATATCTTTGACTCAACTCTTGTAAAGCTCATTATGTAATATTCATATAAACTGAAGTACAAAAGAATGTACACATCTTAGTTGGTTTTATCATATGTATGACTTTCAATTACTCATATCTAAAGTGTTCGTCATCAGTCAAGGAATACGTCTGCGTTGTTTTAAAGGCGCTGTAGCACGTTTTTTTGCTAATTTTATTTTTTCAAATTTCTCATTTATAATGATAGTTTATGTCATTTATATTTACTTTAGGCGGTAAAACATCTTATTACACAAACCAATTATCCGTAGTGGTAATAACGGTAATGCGTATAAAGCAAACATTGCATGGCGGCCATTTTATTGTGAACACATTTTATTATTTCGAATGACAAAAACAATTCCCAAGGCTTTACGGAATCATGTACACTCATTTGTAACTTGATTTTCCGAAGAGAGAAGGGTGTTTTGCTATTGTTATTGTTATTTTTAAAATACATTTCATCGACTTATTTGAGCGAAAACAACGTGCTACAGCGCCTTTAAAATTTCTTAAACAAATGATATTTTGACTTTACAAATTTTTTCAAAATTTTTTTGGATTAAAACACAACCGTTCATCGACATATAAGGCATCTTCTTTGGGAAAATCAATAAATGTGCCTCGTTATGCAAGCATTTTAAACATGGTAGGGATCATATTGGTGTAAATTTCATGTCTTGCCCATGTCTACAGGGAAATTCTAACTGAACATTAACAAGTCACTAATGTAATTCATTCAAACTATTGCGGATATGTGTTATTGTGTAATGCCATAATTAAATGCATTTTATATATTTTAAATATTGAATTAATCGAAACGAACTGAGGTGTGTACTTTCTTTTGTACTTCAGTTTACATATTTGCCGATTTACTGTTTATATGTACATCTTGAGTGATCTATTTCTAATTATTAGCACAGTGGTATTTTAGTGGTATTTTAGTGGTATTTTAGTGGTATTTCGGCAAATACTGAATATTAACTTCAGATACAAATGAAGTCAAATTTTAAAATTGTCATTGATAGATCGTCATAAGGGTATACACCATTCAAATGACAACATAATCATGCAATTTAAGACCTTTTCAAGTGTTTGCACTCATGTAGTATTCATTTTCATTTTCAGGTGCTTTCTCCTGTCCCACTGATTTTCAAATGCAAATGGGGAGTTGTATGGGCCCGTTACAAGGGGCAATGTCTGGATCTGCGCCGGACTGCAGGTTGGTTATTACTTTTAAAGGACCACTGCAATGTCCCATTGTCACTTTCGGGATTCATTTAAAGGGTATTTCAATTTGACAAATACCGGACTTTAAATTTCTGAAATTTGCTCATAAATTACGTACATACGGCTTTTTAATTACACTGCCTAATTAGTACCGACTAACGATTAACTGAAGTCACTGAAACGTATCTGCAGGGTTTGACGTCACTGCGGCGCTTGTATATTTATCTGCGTACATGAGATTTCAACGTGTTTTAGCACCTTTATAACTGTCGATTACATATTAATGTTCACACATGTACTCAAATCTTCTATATGTCAAATCCTTAGATATCTAACTTGGTCATTTGGCAAAATACATTTGAATGATTATAGTAAAAGAAAGTGATTACGTCAATTTCAAATACCCAAAGATCTGATGTAATGATGATTCATTACAAAGCTAATTAACATGGCGCGGCGCAAAATTTTCTGTCACAGGCGTCCAGGTGGCCAATCAAGCAGTCACGCTTCAGTGTACTCGCCGGGTTAAATTTGCTGCTGTTCTTAAACCAGGTTATCAAAGTTGTCTTGATAATCAATTGCAAGTGTATATTGTCTCGATTTTATACTCATTTGGTTCCGGTATATAATGTACATAGAGATAATAATCTGTCAATTATTTACAAAAGTTCATTACAGTAGATATTTAAGGGCTTAATACTACCTTGGAACCTTTGTTAGATTCGATGTTTATACTTTATGTACGACAGGAATCAATTCTTTTCAAAACCTATAGGCCTCTTTGATGTAAATGCATATGTACAAATAGAACTACTAACTGAAGATGAAATGTTGGCTCTCTTTGCTGGAGGTGAAATACCATTAACTGACGATTTACAGGAAATGTCATGGAGATGTATGCTAATCCTCTTTAGTAAGTTCCTCTATTCCATGCTCTCTTCACTCAGGTGTATATACTAGATCTTTGTCTTAACTCTTATTCCCCTTTGTAATTATCTGATGTAACTGCTTTATGTACATTGAGGAAATAAAGAGATTCATTCATTCATTCACACCATTCCTCCGTGCTTAAGGCTTTTACTTGGTTCAATAAAAAAAATATAGCCACCCCTTTTTTTTTTTATTGTAGAACAATTTTCACTTTCACACACTAAAGAATGATAATTTGGAAACGATCTATGCACCAGTTGGATCGAAGATGCCGTATTTTCAATTTTGTTTCTATAAATAAAGATGAAAGCTCATTGTCATAAACCTTGATGCGTTTAATTTTCCCCAAATTATGGGAATTACATAACAGCTGTAAAATATATAGTGTGTTGTTTCAGTGTAATCAACACGGCCACGGGGTGCATACGTGCAATTGAACAACAGTGTCAGGGCAATGCGCAGGTCGGAGCCATCATTCGAAGCATGCAGCTCTCTAACTTGGAAGGATTGTGTAAGTAACACGCATGCGCAGATCTGGGCTCCGTTCCATAACAGCGAGCGCTTAAATTGCTCATTGATCGCTTAATGTAGCGCTCAATGAAGCGCTCAATGTAGCGCTCAATGTAGCGCTCATTCTCTCTTGAACGACACTGTGCAAATTCCTAGATGTGCTCGCCTAGCTCATTGAGCGATTACTTTGAAACCTCTCTTGAACATGGCCCATGACATATTGTACAAAGCATATCGTTCAAAAGGGTATCGACTGCGGAGTAACGTTCACGGGAGAGGTTTTTTTTGGTCGATTTTCGAGTTTGAAGAGCTATATAAGTTGTGTTATGGATGACATATGGTGGAAATCTCTTTCCTAATTGTCCTTTGTTCGAAATCATCATTTACAGTTGTGTTTAACTTTTATTCTATATGTTCACATTTGTGGAGTATGCAATTTTACACTGTTTTAACTAGTGGCTATCGCAAAAAACGCCTTTTTAATGGCTGCTAGGTTGTACAGATATATACTCACAAGAAGTTCAGAATGAAAAGGAACGATGTGTGTCCTTACCCAGGGAAATACTATGCGTGATGCACTATCAGGCTGTCCTCCTTATGAAATAGTACGTAATAGAACTATCAGTATTAAACATAATTGAAATCGTTCACTTGTTAATTCTTCTTTCGTATCATTCTTATGTTCCTGCTCAGTGTAAACTTTTATCAGAAAATGTTACTGGGTGTTGAGATGAATTGTTTCACCCTGTGACCGTAATCAAGCTGTCAAATACCTTAATATTATTTAAGACCAATAATAATGTGTAAGAAATGCATGTCATTTAGATAGTGAACATATGTAATATTGCTACATTGTATTTGACATCACTCTATCCGCAGTAGTGCTGTTGCAGACAGCGTGATCCCAAATATAACAATGTTACAATATAATGTGTATTAAAAATGAATATATTCAACTATGGACATTTTTTTCTTTTGAAGTCAAGTTCAGTTATCCTCTCATTGTATCTCATATAACTTGTAATTTTAGAAAAAGATATGAGTGATTGTTATTGTTCTTACAGGTGTGGCCGGTGTGGGAGGTAGGTCCTAATATTTACTTCAACCATCGCTGTTTTATATATGAATATACAGGGGAAAACATACAATAAGGGGCAGAATAAGCGATAACTTATTTTCAAACACAAAATATTGTTGATTAAGTAGATGTTTCTGTCACGAGGATATTAGTACAGAATTTCAGAGTATGACACTTTACGTTTTATATTTGATAAAATTGCTTTTTCAAAGGAGTCTGGATTTGGTTGGGTATTTACAGTAAAATTTCACGAACTAAGAATGGTGTGGCATAATGTACATTCTTGGACTTTAAATCGAAAAAAAAACCTCGCTGTAGGACGTCATAAAACAAGCAAAAAGTTCAATTTCACTCTCCTATCTGGCCTAGTTAAGGAGATTCCAATCAGGTTTCAAACATTACAGATTTAGTTTAGTTGATATTCAGAGACATGGTGTAACTTTGTTTCAGTTGTGTTCATAAGTTATTTAAAACTGTCTGTTTGGACTCCACTTATCTTCAAAACTTCATTTATTGTCATTAGTGTTTGTTACATGTTTTGATCAACGCGTTGTATGGTCGGATATAAAAAAAACATGAAATATTAAATTCCACTGATTCTAAAAAGTGTATTAGAGTCTGTGTCTGTTTATTGCACAAGCCTTCAAATTGAGTGGGGAATTTCTTTTGAACGTCAGTATATTTCTCCCGCATAGCAATGATACGTGATTCGTGAAACCAGGTAAACATCGCTATTCACAGCAACTATATAACTATATACAAATAAAATAAAAATTGGTCAGGTATTTTATGACATACGCGTTTTCTCCAGGATGTCCACCGCCGATGCAGCTTGGACAGAGAGTGCAGTCATGCATGGCTGGTAGTTTCGGTCCGGGAGCAGACTGCGCGTGAGAAACTTTTCCACTTTTCATTCCAAATACACTGCTTCACTTGGAAGTGATAACACGACAACGTTCTAATGTACATGATCTCCTTTACTAAACACGTGATCTCCTTTACTAAACACGTGATCTCCTTTACTAAACACGTGATCTCCTTTACTAAACACGTGCCATCCTTTACTAAACAGGTGCTTTCCTTTACTAAAC
Organism: Gibbula magus; assembly: GCA_936450465.1. Taxonomy (NCBI): domain Eukaryota; kingdom Metazoa; phylum Mollusca; class Gastropoda; order Trochida; family Trochidae; genus Gibbula; species Gibbula magus. The sequence continues at coordinate 2,874,943 of OW388305.1, forward strand.
ACATGCTATCCTTTACAAAATACTGCGATCCTTTATTAAAGATGTGCTTTCCTTTATTAAACACGTGCTATCCTTTACTAAAAACTGCTATCCTTTATTAAATACATACTATCCTTTATTAAACACGTGCTATCCTTTACTGAACACATGCTATCCTCTGCAAAACTTGTGCTATTATTGTGTGAACATCCCTGTTACTGTCACGCTATGTAAGTTGCTTTTAAACCATATCATCCAAAGATTTACATGTAAGCATCGTATAGCCTGATGAGGCAATATGTTACTCCTATCCAGTATGGTTTTTTTTTTTTTTTTTTTTTTTTTTTTTTTTCTTTTTTTTTTTGTGCTTAAAGTTTTATTTCAAAATAAATAGTATTACAATGTATAACAGGAAAGTTTCCTCTGATAAATTGAACATATTATACATGTAGAGGAGAAAGTAGTGGATAGCGATAGGGTGCAAAAGAAAGTACTCAGTCATTATGGAATAGGCTTGACCATTTTGTTTGAAGATCATTCTCTGAAAAATTCTATTTTTCTAAATTATAGTGGTATTTTATGAAATGAATGAGATTATTGAAATTTAATTCATTAATTCCAAATCTTGTTTTATTAATAAATTCTTTAGTGACAATAAAAATGTGATTTGTTACTACATTTGCCATTGGGTCCCCCAGTAGAAATTTTGAAATGTCTATATTGAGGGTGGTTCCCGTCTTGATGCGGTACCAGGTTGCTAATTGTGAAATAAGATACTTAGATTTCTCACATGAAAAGAACAAGTGCTCAAGTGTTTCAATTTCTCTAGTACAGAAAGTACAGAGGTTGTCTTGACTAATACCTATTTTACTTAGGAATGATTTTGTTGAAATTATTCTATGCATCAGTTTAAATTGAAAATTTCTTGCCTTATTTTCTATTGTAGTACTATTAATCATTGCAAAGCAGTCGGAAAGATAGTTTTCAGGTAGATTGATATTAAGTTTGGATTCCCACTTCTGTTGGAGGTTATCTAAAGATACAGCGTTGCTGTTACATAGCTTGGAATATGCAAATTTACAGTCAGTTGAGTTCAATATTTGTGTAAGGATAGGACATTGTCCATTAACTCGTGTATCAAAATGAGTTGTAGTCTTAATTAGATCAACATACTGGTTAGGTATGTATTTTAAAAATCTGAAATAGAGGAGATATGTATGTTGTAGATTAAATTCTTGTTTAAGTATTCCAAATGTTTTGAAATCACATGTTACAGAGATAATATCCCCAAAAGTTTTCATTCCATGTTTATACCATGAAACAAATAAACCTATGTCAATAAAAGGAATAAAATTCAAAATTGGTAGGGATATAAAGTCTTCTATAGTGGTAATATCATTCTCATTTATACATGAGTAATCAGTTAAAACATCTTTCCAGAAGCAATTTTTTATATTTTTGGAATACAATTTCAGTCTTTCTCCTTGGAAATTAAACAAATCTATATCGCCAAAGGGTGATAATGATTGAAATACTAAGTGCTGCCATAATCCTTTTCCTGTGAATAGTCTCTTTATCCACTTGATCTTCATATACTTACAGAAAGATATTACATCTATCATTTTCAGCCCCCCTTTTCCATATTCATTTATCAACATATTGCGTTTGATCTTATCACGTTTCCCCCCCCCCCCCCCCCCCCCCCCCCCCCCCCAAACAAACTTGAAGAGTATAACATTCAAACGTTTAAAAAAGTGTTTGGATGGGTTTGGTAGCGCCATAAAAAGGTGTGTAAATAGGGGGATAATTTGAGACTTGATAATTGTAATTCTTCCTCTGAGAGTTAAAGATCTATTTGACCAAGAAAATAATGTCTTTCTGATTTTTGAAAATTGTTGTTCAAAGTTTAAGGCAATCATTTCATTTAAGTTAGTAGAGAAAGTAATTCCAAGAATTTTAAAAGGTTCTTTCGACCAACGAAGAGGTATGTGAGGACAAAGTTGGTCATTTGAATTCCGCTTTGAGCCAAACCATACAGCTATAGTTTTGTCACAGTTAAGATTTAAACCAGAGACAATAGCAAATTTTTTAATGACGTAGATAAGTTCTGATAATACCTTTTCTGATCCGTCAAGGGTGAAATTGGTATCATCTGCGTATTGAAACATGAGATATTCAATGCCTTTTATGCGTATTCCCTTGATATTGCGGTTTGCTCTAATTGCGATTGCTAAAAGTTCAACACATGCAACAAAAAGATATGGAGCGACCGGATCGCCTTGTCGACAACCACGTCCTAAGCTAAAGAAATTCGAAAAAGTACCAGAATTGATTACGGAGCTGCAGCTATGCCTTTGGAAAATTTTAACCCTATCCAGTATGTTATTGCTCTAGTCATGTAACACATTGAAGGGGTAGTCTGTTGTTCCCGAGATGAGTTACTCCTATCCAGTATGTTATTGCTCTAGTCATGTAACACATTGAAGGGGTAGTCTGTTGTTCCCGAGATGAGTTACTCCTATCCAGTATGTTATTGATCTAGTCATGTAACACATTGAAGGGTAGTCTGTTGTTCCCGAGATGAGTTACTCCTATCCAGTATGTTATTGCTCTAGTCATGTAACACATTGAAGGGGTAGTCTGTTGTTCCCGAGATGAGTTACTCCTATCCAGTATGTTATTGCTCTAGTCATGTAACACATTGAAGGGGTAGTCTGTTGTTCCCGAGATGAGTTACTCCTATCCAGTATGTTATTGCTCTAGTCATGTAACACATTGAAGGGTAGTCTGTTGTTCCCGAGATGAGTTACTCCTATCCAGTATGTTATTGCTCTAGCCATGTAACACATTGAAGGGGAAGTCTGTTGTTCCCGAGATGAGTTACTCCTATCCAGTATGTTATTGCTCTAGTCATGTAACACATTGAAGGGTAGTCTGTTGTTCCCGAGATGAGTTACTCCTATCCAGTATGTTATTGCTCTAGTCATGTAACACATTGAAGGGGTAGTCTGTTGTTCCCGAGATGAGTTACTCCTATCCAGTATGTTATTGCTCTAGTCATGTAACACATTGAAGGGGTAGTCTGTTGTTCCCGAGATGAGTTACTCCTATCCAGTATGTTATTGCTCTAGTTATGTAACACATTGAAGGGGTAGTCTGTTGTTCCCGAGATGAGTTACTCCTATCCAGTATGTCATTGCTCTAGTCATGTAACACATTGAAGGGATAGTCTGTTGTTCCCGAGATGAGTTACTCCTATCCAGTATGTTATTGCTCTAGTTATGTAACACATTGAAGGGGTAGTCTGTTGTTCCCGAGATGAGTTACTCCTATCCAGTATGTTATTGCTCTAGTTATGTAACACATTGAAGGGGTAGTCTGTTGATCCCGAGATGAATTACTCCTATCCAGTATGTTATTGATCTAGCCATGTAACACATTGAAGGGTAGTCTGTTGTTCCCGAGATGAGTTACTCCTATCCAGTATGTTATTGCTCTAGTTATGTAAACACATTGAAGGGGTAGTCTGTTGTTCCCGAGATGAGTTACTCCTATCCAGTATGTTATTGCTCTAGTCATGTAACACATTGAAGGGGTAGTCTGTTGTTCCCGAGATGAGTTACTCCTATCCAGTATGTTATTGCTCTAGCCATGTAACACATTGAAGGGTAGTCTGTTGTTCCCGAGTTGAGTTACTCCTATCCAGTATGTTATTGCTCTAGCCATGTAAACACATTGAAGGGGTAGTCTGTTGTTCCCGAGATGAGTTACTCCTATCCAGTATGTTATTGCTCTAGTCATGTAAACACATTGAAGGGGTAGTCTGTTGTTCCCGAGTTGAGTTACTCCTATCCAGTATGTTATTTCTCTAGCCATGTAACACATTGCAGGGGTAGTCTGTTGTTCCCGAGATGAGTTACTCCTATCCAGTATGTTATTGCTCTAGTCATGTAACACATTGAAGGGGTAGTCTGTTGTTCCCGAGTTGAGTTACTCCTATCCAGTATGTTATTGCTCTAGTTATGTAAACACATTGAAGAGGTAGTCTGTTGTTCCCGAGATGAGTTACTCCTATCCAGTATGTTATTGCTCTAGTCATGTAAACACATTGAAGGGTAGTCTGTTGTTCCCGAGTTGAGTTACTCCTATCCAGTATGTTATTGCTCTAGCCATGTAAACACACTGAAGGGGTAGTCTGTTGTTCCCGAGATGAGTTACTCCTATCCAGTATGTTATTGCTCTAGTCATGTAAACACATTGAAGGGGTAGTCTGTTGTTCCCGAGTTGAGTTACTCCTATCCAGTATGTTATTGCTCTAGCCATGTAACACATTGCAGGGGTAGTCTGTTGTTCCCGAGATGAGTTACTCCTATCCAGTATGTTATTGCTCTAGCCATGTAACACATTGAAGGGTAGTCTGTTGTTCCCGAGTTGAGTTACTCCTATCCAGTATGTTATTGCTCTAGCCATGTAAACACACTGAAGGGGTAGTCTGTTGTTCCCGAGATGAGTTACTCCTATCCGGTATGTTATTGCTCTAGTCATGTAAACACATTGGAGGGTAGTCTGTTGTTCCCGAGTTGAGTTACTCCTATCCAGTATGTTATTGCTCTAGCCATGTAAACACACTGAAGGGGTAGTCTGTTGTTCCCGAGATGAGTTACTCCTATCCAGTATGTTATTGCTCTAGTCATGTAACACATTGAAGGGTAGTTTGTTGTTCCCGAGATGAGTTACTCCTATCCAGTATGTTATTGATCTACTCATGTAACACATTGAAGGGGTAGTCTGTTGTTCCCGAGATGAGTTACTCCTATCCAGTATGTTATTGATCTAGTCATGTAACACATTGAAGGGGTAGTCTGTTGTTCCCGAGATGAGTTACTCCTATCCAGTATGTTATTGCTCTAGTCATGTAACACATTGAAGGGGTAATATGTTGTTCCCGGGATGAGTTACTCCTATCCAGTATGTTATTGATCTACTCATGTAACACATTGAAGGGGTAGTCTGTTGTTCCCGAGATGAGTTACTCCTATCCAGTATGTTATTGCTCTAGCCATGTAACACATTGAAGGGTAGTCTGTTGTTCCCGAGATGAGTTACTCCTATCCAGTATGTTATTGCTCTAGTCATGTAACACATTGAAGGGGTAGTCTGTTGTTCCCGAGATGAGTTACTCCTATCCAGTATGTCATTGCTCTAGTCATGTAACACATTGAAGGGGTAGTCTGTTGTTCCCGAGTTGAGTTACTCCTATCCAGTATGTTATTGTTCTAGTTATGTAACACATTGAAGGGGTAGTCTGTTGTTCCCGAGATGAGTTACTCCTATCCAGTATGCTATTGATCTAGTCATGTAACACATTGAAGGGGTAGTCTGTTGTTCCCGAGATGAATTACTCCTATCCAGTATGTTATTGATCTAGCCATGTAACACATTGAAGGGTAGTCTGTTGTTCCCGAGATGAGTTACTCCTATCCAGTATGTTATTGCTCTAGTTATGTAAACACATTGAAGGGGTAGTCTGTTGTTCCCGAGATGAGTTACTCCTATCCAGTATGTTATTGCTCTAGCCATGTAACACATTGAAGGGGTAGTCTGTTGTTCCCGAGATGAGTTACTCCTATCCAGTATGTTATTGATCTAGTCATGTAACACATTGAAGGGGTAGTCTGTTGTTCCCGAGATGAATTACTCCTATCCAGTATGTTATTGATCTAGCCATGTAACACATTGAAGGGTAGTCTGTTGTTCCCGAGATGAGTTACTCCTATCCAGTATGTTATTGCTCTAGTTATGTAAACACATTGAAGGGGTAGTCTGTTGTTCCCGAGATGAGTTACTCCTATCCAGTATGTTATTGCTCTAGCCATGTAACACATTGAAGGGGTAGTCTGTTGTTCCCGAGATGAGTTACTCCTATCCAGTATGTTATTGCTCTAGTCATGTAACACATTGAAGGGGTAGTCTGTTGTTCCCGAGATGAGTTACTCCTATCCAGTATGTTATTGCTCTAGTTATGTAACACATTGAAGGGGTAGTCTGTTGTTCCCGAGATGAGTTACTCCTATCCAGTATGTCATTGCTCTAGTCATGTAACACATTGAAGGGATAGTCTGTTGTTCCCGAGATGAGTTACTCCTATCCAGTATGTTATTGCTCTAGTTATGTAACACATTGAAGGGGTAGTCTGTTGTTCCCGAGATGAGTTACTCCTATCCAGTATGTTATTGCTCTAGTTATGTAACACATTGAAGGGGTAGTCTGTTGATCCCGAGATGAATTACTCCTATCCAGTATGTTATTGATCTAGCCATGTAACACATTGAAGGGTAGTCTGTTGTTCCCGAGATGAGTTACTCCTATCCAGTATGTTATTGCTCTAGTTATGTAAACACATTGAAGGGGTAGTCTGTTGTTCCCGAGATGAGTTACTCCTATCCAGTATGTTATTGCTCTAGTCATGTAACACATTGAAGGGGTAGTCTGTTGTTCCCGAGATGAGTTACTCCTATCCAGTATGTTATTGCTCTAGCCATGTAACACATTGAAGGGTAGTCTGTTGTTCCCAAGTTGAGTTACTCCTATCCAGTATGTTATTGCTCTAGCCATGTAAACACATTGAAGGGGTAGTCTGTTGTTCCCGAGATGAGTTACTCCTATCCAGTATGTTATTGCTCTAGTCATGTAAACACATTGAAGGGGTAGTCTGTTGTTCCCGAGTTGAGTTACTCCTATCCAGTATGTTATTTCTCTAGCCATGTAACACATTGCAGGGGTAGTCTGTTGTTCCCGAGATGAGTTACTCCTATCCAGTATGTTATTGCTCTAGTCATGTAACACATTGAAGGGGTAGTCTGTTGTTCCCGAGTTGAGTTACTCCTATCCAGTATGTTATTGCTCTAGTTATGTAAACACATTGAAGAGGTAGTCTGTTGTTCCCGAGATGAGTTACTCCTATCCAGTATGTTATTGCTCTAGTCATGTAAACACATTGAAGGGTAGTCTGTTGTTCCCGAGTTGAGTTACTCCTATCCAGTATGTTATTGCTCTAGCCATGTAAACACACTGAAGGGGTAGTCTGTTGTTCCCGAGATGAGTTACTCCTATCCAGTATGTTATTGCTCTAGTCATGTAAACACATTGAAGGGGTAGTCTGTTGTTCCCGAGTTGAGTTACTCCTATCCAGTATGTTATTGCTCTAGCCATGTAACACATTGCAGGGGTAGTCTGTTGTTCCCGAGATGAGTTACTCCTATCCAGTATGTTATTGCTCTAGCCATGTAACACATTGAAGGGTAGTCTGTTGTTCCCGAGTTGAGTTACTCCTATCCAGTATGTTATTGCTCTAGCCATGTAAACACACTGAAGGGGTAGTCTGTTGTTCCCGAGATGAGTTACTCCTATCCGGTATGTTATTGCTCTAGTCATGTAAACACATTGGAGGGTAGTCTGTTGTTCCCGAGTTGAGTTACTCCTATCCAGTATGTTATTGCTCTAGCCATGTAAACACACTGAAGGGGTAGTCTGTTGTTCCCGAGATGAGTTACTCCTATCCAGTATGTTATTGCTCTAGTCATGTAACACATTGAAGGGTAGTTTGTTGTTCCCGAGATGAGTTACTCCTATCCAGTATGTTATTGATCTACTCATGTAACACATTGAAGGGGTAGTCTGTTGTTCCCGAGATGAGTTACTCCTATCCAGTATGTTATTGATCTAGTCATGTAACACATTGAAGGGGTAGTCTGTTGTTCCCGAGATGAGTTACTCCTATCCAGTATGTTATTGCTCTAGTCATGTAACACATTGAAGGGGTAATATGTTGTTCCCGGGATGAGTTACTCCTATCCAGTATGTTATTGATCTACTCATGTAACACATTGAAGGGGTAGTCTGTTGTTCCCGAGATGAGTTACTCCTATCCAGTATGTTATTGCTCTAGCCATGTAACACATTGAAGGGTAGTCTGTTGTTCCCGAGATGAGTTACTCCTATCCAGTATGTTATTGCTCTAGTCATGTAACACATTGAAGGGGTAGTCTGTTGTTCCCGAGATGAGTTACTCCTATCCAGTATGTCATTGCTCTAGTCATGTAACACATTGAAGGGGTAGTCTGTTGTTCCTGAGTTGAGTTACTCCTATCCAGTATGTTATTGTTCTAGTTATGTAACACATTGAAGGGGTAGTCTGTTGTTCCCGAGATGAGTTACTCCTATCCAGTATGCTATTGATCTAGTCATGTAACACATTGAAGGGGTAGTCTGTTGTTCCTGAGTTGAGTTACTCCTATCCAGTATGTTATTGATCTAGCCATGTAACACATTGAAGGGTAGTCTGTTGTTCCCGAGATGAGTTACTCCTATCCAGTATGTTATTGCTCTAGTTATGTAAACACATTGAAGGGGTAGTCTGTTGTTCCCGAGATGAGTTACTCCTATCCAGTATGTTATTGCTCTAGCCATGTAACACATTGAAGGGGTAGTCTGTTGTTCCCGAGATGAGTTACTCCTATCCAGTATGTTATTGCTCTAGTCATGTAACACATTGAAGGGGTAGTCTGTTGTTCCCGAGATGAGTTACTCCTATCCAGTATGTTATTGCTCTAGCCATGTAACACATTGAAGGGTAGTCTGTTGTTCCCGAGTTGAGTTACTCCTATCCAGTATGTTATTGCTCTAGCCATGTAAACACACTGAAGGGGTAGTCTGTTGTTCCCGAGATGAGTTACTCCTATCCAGTGTGTTATTGCTCTAGTCATGTAAACACATTGAAGGGGTAGTCTGTTGTTCCCGAGTTGAGTTACTCCTATCCAGTATGTTATTGCTCTAGCCATGTAACACATTGCAGGGGTAGTCTGTTGTTCCCGAGATGAGTTACTCCTATCCAGTATGTTATTGCTCTAGTCATGTAACACATTGAAGGGGTAGTCTGTTGTTCCCGAGATGAGTTACTCCTATCCAGTATGTTATTGCTCTAGTTATGTAAACACATTGAAGGGGTAGTCTGTTGTTCCCGAGATGAGTTACTCCTATCCAATATGTTATTGCTCTAGCCATGTAAACACACTGAAGGGGTAGTCTGTTGTTCCCGAGATGAGTTACTCCTATCCAGTATGTTATTGCTCTAGTCATGTAAACACATTGAAGGGGTAGTCTGTTGTTCCCGAGTTGAGTTACTCCTATCCAGTATGTTATTGCTCTAGTCATGTAACACATTGAAGGGGTAGTCTGTTGTTCCCGAGTTGAGTTACTCCTATCCAGTATGTTATTGCTCTAGCCATGTAACACATTGCAGGGGTAGTCTGTTGTTCCCGAGATGAGTTACTCCTATCCAGTATGTTATTGCTCTAGTCATGTAACACATTGAAGGGGTAGTCTGTTGTTCCCGAGATGAGTTACTCTTATCCAGTATGTCATTGCTCTAGTCATGTAACACATTGAAGGGGTAGTCTGTTGTTCCCGAGTTGAGTTACTCCTATCCAGTATGTTATTGCTCTAGTTATGTAACACATTGAAGGGGTAGTCTGTTGTTCCCGAGATGAGTTACTCCTATCCAGTATGCTATTGATCTAGTCATGTAACACATTGAAGGGGTAGTCTGTTGTTCCCGAGATGAATTACTCCTATCCAGTATGTTATTGATCTAGCCATGTAACACATTGAAGGGTAGTCTGTTGTTCCCGAGATGAGTTACTCCTATCCAGTATGTTATTGCTCTAGTTATGTAAACACATTGAAGGGGTAGTCTGTTGTTCCCGAGATGAGTTACTCCTATCCAGTATGTTATTGCTCTAGCCATGTAACACATTGAAGGGGTAGTCTGTTGTTCCCGAGTTGAGTTACTCCTATCCAGTATGTTATTGATCTAGTCATGTAACACATTGAAGGGGTAGTCTGTTGTTCCCGAGATGAGTTACTCCTATCCAGTATGTTATTGCTCTAGTCATGTAACACATTGAAGGGTAGTCTGTTGTTCCCGAGATGAGTTACTCCTATCCAGTGTGTTATTGCTCTAGTCATGTAAACACATTGAAGGGGTAGTCTGTTGTTCCCGAGTTGAGTTACTCCTATCCAGTATGTTATTGCTCTAGCCATGTAACACATTGCAGGGGTAGTCTGTTGTTCCCGAGATGAGTTACTCCTATCCAGTATGTTATTGCTCTAGTCATGTAACACATTGAAGGGGTAGTCTGTTGTTCCCGAGATGAGTTACTCCTATCCAGTATGTTATTGCTCTAGTTATGTAAACACATTGAAGGGGTAGTCTGTTGTTCCCGAGATGAGTTACTCCTATCCAGTATGTTATTGCTCTAGCCATGTAAACACACTGAAGGGTAGTTTGTTGTTCCCGAGATGAGTTACTCCTATCCAGTATGTTATTGATCTACTCATGTAACACATTGAAGGGGTAGTCTGTTGTTCCCGAGATGAGTTACTCCTATCCAGTATGTTATTGATCTAGTCATGTAACACATTGAAGGGGTAGTCTGTTGTTCCCGAGATGAGTTACTCCTATCCAGTATGTTATTGCTCTAGTCATGTAACACATTGAAGGGGTAATATGTTGTTCCCGGGATGAGTTACTCCTATCCAGTATGTTATTGATCTACTCATGTAACACATTGAAGGGGTAGTCTGTTGTTCCCGAGATGAGTTACTCCTATCCAGTATGTTATTGCTCTAGCCATGTAACACATTGAAGGGTAGTCTGTTGTTCCCGAGATGAGTTACTCCTATCCAGTATGTTATTGCTCTAGTCATGTAACACATTGAAGGGGTAGTCTGTTGTTCCCGAGATGAGTTACTCCTATCCAGTATGTCATTGCTCTAGTCATGTAACACATTGAAGGGGTAGTCTGTTGTTCCTGAGTTGAGTTACTCCTATCCAGTATGTTATTGTTCTAGTTATGTAACACATTGAAGGGGTAGTCTGTTGTTCCCGAGATGAGTTACTCCTATCCAGTATGCTATTGATCTAGTCATGTAACACATTGAAGGGGTAGTCTGTTGTTCCCGAGATGAATTACTCCTATCCAGTATGTTATTGATCTAGCCATGTAACACATTGAAGGGTAGTCTGTTGTTCCCGAGATGAGTTACTCCTATCCAGTATGTTATTGCTCTAGTTATGTAAACACATTGAAGGGGTAGTCTGTTGTTCCCGAGATGAGTTACTCCTATCCAGTATGTTATTGCTCTAGCCATGTAACACATTGAAGGGGTAGTCTGTTGTTCCCGAGATGAGTTACTCCTATCCAGTATGTTATTGCTCTAGTCATGTAACACATTGAAGGGGTAGTCTGTTGTTCCCGAGATGAGTTACTCCTATCCAGTATGTTATTGCTCTAGCCATGTAACACATTGAAGGGTAGTCTGTTGTTCCCGAGTTGAGTTACTCCTATCCAGTATGTTATTGCTCTAGCCATGTAAACACACTGAAGGGGTAGTCTGTTGTTCCCGAGATGAGTTACTCCTATCCAGTGTGTTATTGCTCTAGTCATGTAAACACATTGAAGGGGTAGTCTGTTGTTCCCGAGTTGAGTTACTCCTATCCAGTATGTTATTGCTCTAGCCATGTAACACATTGCAGGGGTAGTCTGTTGTTCCCGAGATGAGTTACTCCTATCCAGTATGTTATTGCTCTAGTCATGTAACACATTGAAGGGGTAGTCTGTTGTTCCCGAGATGAGTTACTCCTATCCAGTATGTTATTGCTCTAGTTATGTAAACACATTGAAGGGGTAGTCTGTTGTTCCCGAGATGAGTTACTCCTATCCAATATGTTATTGCTCTAGCCATGTAAACACACTGAAGGGGTAGTCTGTTGTTCCCGAGATGAGTTACTCCTATCCAGTATGTTATTGCTCTAGTCATGTAAACACATTGAAGGGGTAGTCTGTTGTTCCCGAGTTGAGTTACTCCTATCCAGTATGTTATTGCTCTAGTCATGTAACACATTGAAGGGGTAGTCTGTTGTTCCCGAGTTGAGTTACTCCTATCCAGTATGTTATTGCTCTAGCCATGTAACACATTGCAGGGGTAGTCTGTTGTTCCCGAGATGAGTTACTCCTATCCAGTATGTTATTGCTCTAGTCATGTAACACATTGAAGGGGTAGTCTGTTGTTCCCGAGATGAGTTACTCTTATCCAGTATGTCATTGCTCTAGTCATGTAACACATTGAAGGGGTAGTCTGTTGTTCCCGAGTTGAGTTACTCCTATCCAGTATGTTATTGCTCTAGTTATGTAACACATTGAAGGGGTAGTCTGTTGTTCCCGAGATGAGTTACTCCTATCCAGTATGCTATTGATCTAGTCATGTAACACATTGAAGGGGTAGTCTGTTGTTCCCGAGATGAATTACTCCTATCCAGTATGTTATTGATCTAGCCATGTAACACATTGAAGGGTAGTCTGTTGTTCCCGAGATGAGTTACTCCTATCCAGTATGTTATTGCTCTAGTTATGTAAACACATTGAAGGGGTAGTCTGTTGTTCCCGAGATGAGTTACTCCTATCCAGTATGTTATTGCTCTAGCCATGTAACACATTGAAGGGGTAGTCTGTTGTTCCCGAGTTGAGTTACTCCTATCCAGTATGTTATTGATCTAGTCATGTAACACATTGAAGGGGTAGTCTGTTGTTCCCGAGATGAGTTACTCCTATCCAGTATGTTATTGCTCTAGTCATGTAACACATTGAAGGGTAGTCTGTTGTTCCCGAGATGAGTTACTCCTATCCAGTGTGTTATTGCTCTAGTCATGTAAACACATTGAAGGGGTAGTCTGTTGTTCCCGAGTTGAGTTACTCCTATCCAGTATGTTATTGCTCTAGCCATGTAACACATTGCAGGGGTAGTCTGTTGTTCCCGAGATGAGTTACTCCTATCCAGTATGTTATTGCTCTAGTCATGTAACACATTGAAGGGGTAGTCTGTTGTTCCCGAGATGAGTTACTCCTATCCAGTATGTTATTGCTCTAGTTATGTAAACACATTGAAGGGGTAGTCTGTTGTTCCCGAGATGAGTTACTCCTATCCAGTATGTTATTGCTCTAGCCATGTAAACACACTGAAGGGGTAGTCTGTTGTTCCCGAGATGAGTTACTCCTATCCAGTATGTTATTGCTCTAGTCATGTAAACACATTGAAGGGGTAGTCTGTTGTTCCCGAGTTGAGTTACTCCTATCCAGTATGTTATTGCTCTAGCCATGTAACACATTGAAGGGGTAGTCTGTTGTTCCCGAGATGAGTTACTCCTATCCAGTATGTTATTGCTCTAGTCATGTAACACATTGAAGGGGTAGTCTGTTGTTCCCGAGTTGAGTTACTCCTATCCAGTATGTTATTGCTCTAGTTATGTAAACACATTGAAGAGGTAGTCTGTTGTTCCCGAGATGAGTTACTCCTATCCAGTATGTTATTGCTCTAGTCATGTAAACACATTGAAGGGTAGTCTGTTGTTCCCGAGTTGAGTTACTCCTATCCAGTATGTTATTGCTCTAGCCATGTAACACATTGAAGGGTAGTCTGTTGTTCCCGAGATGAGTTACTCCTATCCAGTATGTTATTGCTCTAGCCCTGTAACACATTGAAGGGTAGTCTGTTGTTCCCGAGTTGAGTTACTCCTATCCAGTATGTTATTGCTCTAGCCATGTAAACACACTGAAGGGGTAGTCTGTTGTTCCCGAGATGAGTTACTCCTATCCAGTATGTTATTGCTCTAGTCATGTAAACACATTGGAGGGTAGTCTGTTGTTCCCGAGTTGAGTTACTCCTATCCAGTATGTTATTGCTCTAGCCATGTAAACACACTGAAGGGGTAGTCTGTTGTTCCCGAGATGAGTTACTCCTATCCAGTATGTTATTGCTCTAGTCATGTAACACATTGAAGGGGTAGTCTGTTGTTCCCGAGTTGAGTTACTCCTATCCAGTATGTTATTGCTCTAGCCATGTAACACATTGCAGGGGTAGTCTGTTGTTCCCGAGATGAGTTACTCCTATCCAGTATGTTATTGCTCTAGTCATGTAACACATTGAAGGGGTAGTCTGTTGTTCCCGAGATGAGTTACTCCTATCCAGTATGTCATTGCTCTAGTCATGTAACACATTGAAGGGGTAGTCTGTTGTTCCCGAGTTGAGTTACTCCTATCCAGTATGTTATTGCTCTAGTTATGTAACACATTGAAGGGGTAGTCTGTTGTTCCCGAGATGAGTTACTCCTATCCAGTATGCTATTGTTCTAGTCATGTAACACATTGAAGGGGTAGTCTGTTGTTCCCGAGATGAATTACTCCTATCCAGTATGTTATTGATCTAGCCATGTAACACATTGAAGGGTAGTCTGTTGTTCCCGAGATGAGTTACTCCTATCCAGTATGTTATTGCTCTAGCCATGTAAACACATTGAAGGGGTAGTCTGTTGTTCCCGAGATGAGTTACTCCTATCCAGTATGTTATTGCTCTAGCCATGTAACACATTGAAGGGGTAGTCTGTTGTTCCCGAGATGAGTTACTCCTATCCAGTATGTTATTGCTCTAGCCATGTAACACATTGAAGGGTAGTCTGTTGTTCCCGAGTTGAGTTACTCCTATCCAGTATGTTATTGCTCTAGCCATGTAAACACACTGAAGGGGTAGTCTGTTGTTCCCGAGATGAGTTACTCCTATCCAGTGTGTTATTGCTCTAGTCATGTAAACACATTGAAGGGGTAGTCTGTTGTTCCCGAGTTGAGTTACTCCTATCCAGTATGTTATTGCTCTAGCCATGTAACACATTGCAGGGGTAGTCTGTTGTTCCCGAGATGAGTTACTCCTATCCAGTATGTTATTGCTCTAGTCATGTAACACATTGAAGGGGTAGTCTGTTGTTCCCGAGATGAGTTACTCCTATCCAGTATGTTATTGCTCTAGTTATGTAAACACATTGAAGAGGTAGTCTGCCTACATGTAGCTCCACAAGGACCATATTGTTTGGAGTATTTCTGGTAAGTCGAAGAAATCTTTTACAGAATAGTAACTGAATACTTTCAATCAGCTTGTTGTGTGCAGTTCCCCAGATTTCAGATCCATAACATAATAATAAACAGGCAAAGAACAACAAAGATTCCGTGCTTTGAAGTTGAACATGAGTAATCAATAAAGGAAGTGTAGCCTTTCCCGTATCAAGTTATGAGTAATATAGCATATATATAGTCATTAATTTACCCGATATATTTCAGTGCAATGAGTCAGGGAGTCTCGTGTTTAGAGAACTTACAAAGCCAGTGTGCCAATGATCCCACCTTCGCCCAGTTCTTCCCATCCGAAAACCTGGCTAACATGCAGGCTACGTACCAACAATTGTGCCCGGCCTCCAACTGTGCTGTTGACAACCCACAGAAAGCTCTGAGAAGTTGTGAACGGAGGATGTATTCGAGGAAAACCATTTCTAAAGGTCCAATAAGCCGATGCAGGTGAGTTTGTGCAGTCTATATCTATCTACTGAAGTAGCCTACTGCAATCAAACATGTTCTGTCCAACTTATCACTAGTTCAGCATCGCTTTGCTTTGAAAATCGCGCCCTTGTGTTGCGCATGACGTTTATAAGAGAATCTCACCCAGGTGTTTTCTGATATCAAATACATCAAAACGAGTTGGTAAAAGTTACAAGTATCAGAGGCTTGCGTGGGATATTTTACTTTTAGCAACCATCGAGCGTTGGATAATTTGATATCAGAGGACACGAGGGTGAGATTCTGCTAATTATCCAAAATTCTTACTTACTTTAAATGAAAATTATTGAACACAGCACTGCCATTAGGCTTCCAGCGACGTGGTGTTATAGCACTGTGACATCATTATGTTTATGACGTCATTCTTATATCATCAGTTGATACAACGTGAGCCCAAGCAGTAAAGAGTTTAAAGATAATACAGTTGTACAGCGACACCAACAAGCCTCTTGTGGCATCATTAGCTGTATCATTCGAATGAAATGGAATGAAAGTGTGGCATCCGATAACAATACAATCAAATATAAACACAACGTGGGCCAGATGGTTTATATTTGGCGCTGTACATTTGAATTGTCGTTACTATCTTTCAGTGAAATATTGTCGATCGAAAAATGTGTTTCTTTGAACTTTTTGCTAGATATTTTAGAACAAGATCAGGATCACTATAACTAAGATATCTGTTAAATTTACTTAAACCACGTTAGTTGAAGTACATCATCCAGCTCAGGAACGATGTGACCAATCCAACTGTCTCTTTAACAGGAGAGTGCTGGAAGGACTGGACTGTGTGATAAACCTGTTGGAGCAATGCCCGAGTGTTTCCAACATGAGTGTAGCGTCCCTGCAGGATCAGAGGCAGCAACTGGTGGAGGGTTGCCCGCAGAGAGGTGAGTTTGACGATACTGGGGAAATACCGGATAGTGGGACGACAATATAACGATAGACATACAGACAGAACGTGGTGGATGGTAGCAGGGGAAAGGTGATTCTGACGATAGTGGGGAAATAACGGATAGTGGGGTAAGAATATAATGATAGACATACATAAAGAACGTGGTTGGTGGTTGCAGGGGAAAGGTGGTTCTGGCGATAGTGGGGAAATAACGGATAGTGGGGTGAGAATATAATGATAGACACACAGACAGAACGTGGTTGATGGTTGCAGGGGAAAGATGAGTCTGATGATAGTGGGGAAATAACGGATAGTGGGGTAAGAATATAATGATAGACAAACATACAGAACGTGGTTGGTGGTTGCAGGGGAAAGGTGAGTCTGACGATAGTGGTTAAATAACGGATAGTGGGGTGAGAATATAATGATAGACAAACATACAGAACGTGGTTGATGGTTGCAGGGGAAAGGTGAGTCTGGCGATAATGGGGAAATAACGGATAGTGGGGTAAGAATATAATGATAGACATACAGACAGAACGTGGTTGATGGTTGCAGGGGAAAGGTGAGTCTGACGATAGTCGGGAAATAACGGATAGTGGGGTAAGAATATAATGATAGACATACAGACAGAACGTGGTTGATGGTTGCAGGGGAAGGGTGAGTCTGACGATAGTGGGGAAATAACGGATAGTGGGGTAAGAATATAATGATAGACATACACACAGAACGTGGTTGAGGGTTGCAGGGGAAAGGTGAGTCTGACGATAGTGGTTAAATAACGGATAGTGGGGTGAGAATATAATGATAGACACACAGACAGAACGTGGTTGATGGTTGCAGGGGAAGGGTGAGTATGACGATAGTGGGGAAATAACGGATAGTGGGGTGAGAATATAATGATAGACATACACACAGAACGTGGTTGGTGGTTGCAGGGGAAAGGTGAGTCTGACGATAGTGGGGAAATAGCGGATAGTGGGGTAAGAATATAATGGTAGACATACAGACAGAACGTGGTTGATGGTTGCAGGGGAAGGGTGAGTCTGACGATAGTGGGGAAATAGCGGATAGTGGGGTAAGAATATAATGGTAGACATACAGACAGAACGTGGTTGATGGTTGCAGGGGAAGGGTGAGTCTGACGATAGTGGTTAAATAACGGATAGTGGGGTGAGAATATAATGATAGACACACAGACAGAACGTGGTTGATGGTTGCAGGGGAAAGGTGAGTCTGACGATAGTGGGGAAATAGCGGATAGTGGGGTAAGAATATAATGGTAGACATACAGACAGAACGTGGTTGATGGTTGCAGGGGAAGGGTGAGTCTGACGATAGTGGTTAAATAACGGATAGTGGGGTGAGAATATAATGGTAGACATACATACAGAACGTGGTTGATGGTTGCAGGGGAAAGGTGAGTCTGGCGATAATGGGGAAATAACGGATAGTGGGGTAAGAATATAATGATAGACATACAGACAGAACGTGGTTGATGGTTGCAGGGGAAAGGTGAGTGTGACGATAGTGGGGAAATAACGGATAGTGGGGTGAGAATATAATGATAGACATACACACAGAACGTGGTTGATGGTTGCAGGGGAAAGGTGAGTCTGACGATAGTGGGGAAATAACGGATAGTGGGGTGAGATTATAATGATAGACAAACATACAGAACGTGGTTGATGGTTGCAGGGGAAAGGTGAGTGTGACGATAGTGGGGAAATAACGGATAGTGGGGTAAGAATATAATGATAGACATACACACAGAACGTGGTTGATGGTTGCAGGGGAAAGGTGAGTCTGAAGATAGTGGGGAAATAACGGATAGTGGGGTGAGAATATAATGATAGACACACAGACAGAACGTGGTTGATGGTTGCAGGGGAAAGGTGAGTGTGACGATAGTGGGGAAATAACGGATAGTGGGGTGAGAATATAATGATAGACATACACACAGAACGTGGTTGATGGTTGCAGGGGAAAGGTGAGTCTGACGATAGTGGGGAAATAGCGGATAGTGGGGTAAGAATATAATGGTAGACATACAGACAGAACGTGGTTGATGGTTGCAGGGGAAGGGTGAGTCTGACGATAGTGGTTAAATAACGGATAGTGGGGTGAGAATATAATGGTAGACATACATACAGAACGTGGTTGATGGTTGCAGGGGAAAGGTGAGTCTGGCGATAATGGGGAAATAACGGATAGTGGGGTAAGAATATAATGATAGACATACAGACAGAACGTGGTTGATGGTTGCAGGGGAAAGGTGAGTCTGACGATAGTGGGGAAATAACGGATAGTGGGGTGAGAATATAATGATAGACATACACACAGAACGTGGTTGATGGTTGCAGGGGAAAGGTGAGTCTGACGATAGTGGGGAAATAACGGATAGTGGGGTGAGAATATAATGATAGACAAACATACAGAACGTGGTTGATGGTTGCAGGGGAAAGGTGAGTGTGACGATAGTGGGGAAATAACGGATAGTGGGGTAAGAATATAATGATAGACATACACACAGAACGTGGTTGATGGTTGCAGGGGAAAGGTGAGTCTGACGATAGTGGGGAAATAACGGATAGTGGGGTGAGAATATAATGATAGACACACAGACAGAACGTGGTTGATGGTTGCAGGGGAAAGGTGAGTCTGACGATAGTGGGGAAATAACGGATAGTGGGGTGAGAATATAATGATAGACACACAGACAGAACGTGGTTGATGGTTGCAGGGGAAAGGTGAGTCTGACGATAGTGGGGAAATAGCGGATAGTGGGGTAAGAATATAATGGTAGACATACAGGCAGAACGTGGTTGATGGTTGCAGGGGAAAGGTGGGTCTGGCGATAGTGGGGAAATAACGGATAGTGGGGTGAGAATATAATGGCAGACATACTTACAGAACGTGGTTGATGGTTACAGGGGAAGGGTGAGTCTGGCGATAATGGGGAAATAACGGATAGTGGGCTAAGAATATAATGATAGACTTACAGACAGAACGTGGTTGATGGTTGCAGGGGAAAGGTGAGTCTGACGATAGTGGGGAAATAACGGATAGTGGGGTAAGAATATAATGATAGACATACATAAAGAACGTGGTTGGTGGTTGCAGGGGAAAGGTGGGTCTGACGATAGTGGGGAAATAACGGATAGTGGGGTGAGAATATAATGATAGACAAACATACAGAACGTGGTTGATGGTTGCAGGGGAAAGGTGAGTCTGACGATAGTGGGGAAATAACGGATAGTGGGGTAAGAATATAATGATAGACATACATAAAGAACGTGGTTGGTGGTTGCAGGGGAAAGGTGAGTGTGACGATAGTGGGGAAATAACGGATAGTGGGGTGAGAATATAATGATAAACAAACATACAGAACGTGGTTGATGGTTGCAGGGGAAAGGTGAGTCTGACGATAGTGGGGAAATAACGGATAGTGGGGTGAGAATATAATGAAAGACATACACACAGAACGTGGTTGATGGTTGCAGGGGAAAGGTGAGTCTGACGATAGTGGGGAAATAGCGGATAGTGGGGTGAGAATATAATGATAGACATACACACAGAACGTGGTTGATGGTTGCAGGGGAAAGGTGAGTCTGACGATAGTGGGGAAATAACGGATAGTGGGGTAAGAATATAATGATAGACACACAGACAGAACGTGGTTGGTGGTTGCAGGGGAAAGGTGAGTCTGACGATAGTGGGGAAATAACGGATAGTGGGGTAAGAATATAATGATAGACACACAGACAGAACGTGGTTGGTGGTTGCAGGGGAAAGGTGAGTCTGACGATAGTGGGGAAATAACGGATAGTGGGGTAAGAATATATTGATATACATACATACAGAATGTGGTTGGTGGTTGCAGGGGAAGGGTGAGTCTGGCGATAGTGGGGAAATAACGGATAGTGGGGTGAGAATATAATGATAGACACACAGACAGAACGTGGTTGATGGTTAAAGGGGAAGGGTGAGTCTGGCGATAGTGGGGAAATAACGGATAGTGGGGTGAGAATATAATGATAGACATACATAAAGAACGTGGTTGGTGGTTGCAGGGGAAAGGTGGGTCTGACGATAGTGGGGAAATAACGGATAGTGGGGTGAGAATATAATGATAGACACACAGACAGAACGTGGTTGATGGTTGCAGGGGAAGGGTGAGTCTGGCGATAGTGGGGAAATTACGGATATTGGGGTGAGAATATAATGATAGACATACATACAGAACGTGGTTGATGGTTGCAGGGGAAAGGTGAGTCTGGCGATAATGGGGAAATAACGGATTGTGGGGTAAGAATATAATGATAGACATACATAAAGAACGTGGTTGGTGGTTGCAGGGGAAAGATGAGTCTGGCGATAATGGGGAAATAACGGATAGTGGGGTAAGAATATAATGATAGACATACATAAAGAACGTGATTGGTGGTTGCAGGGGAAAGTTGGGTCTGACGATAGTGGGGAAATAACGGATAGTGGGGTGAGAATATAATGATAGACACACAGACAGAACGTGGTTGATGGTTGCAGGGGAAGGGTGAGTCTGGCGATAGTGGGGAAATAACGGATAGTGGGGTAAGAATATAATGATAGACATACACACAGAACGTGGTTGATGGTTGCAGGGGAAAGGTGGGTCTGACGATAGTGGGGAAATAGCGGATAGTGGGGTGAGAATATAATGATAGACATACATACAGAACGTGGTTGATGGTTGCAGGGGAAAGGTGGTTTTGGCGATAGTGGGGAAATAACGGATAGTGGGACGAGAATATAATGATAGACATATAGACAAAAAGTGGTTGATGGTTGCAAGGGAAAGGTGAGTCTGGCGATCCTCGGGAAATAACGGATAGTGGGACGAGAATATAATGATAGACATACAGACAGAACGTGGTTGATGGTTGCAGGGGAAAGGTGGGTCTGACGATAGTGGGGAAATAACGGATAGTGGGGTAAGAATATAATGATAGACATACATACAGAGCGTGGTTGATGGTTGCAGGGGAAAGGTGAGTCTGACGATAGTGGGGAAATAACGGATAGTGGGGTAAGAATATAATGATAGACATACAGACAGAACTTGGTTGATGGTTGCAGGGGAAAGGTGAGTCTGACGATAGTGGGGAAATAACGGATAGTGGGGTAAGAATATAATGATAGACATACAGACAGAACGTGGTTGATGGTTGCAGGGGAAAGGTGGGTCTGACGATAGTGGGGAAATAACGGATAGTGGGGTAAGAATATAATGATAGACATACAGACAGAACGTGGTTGATGGTTGCAGGGGAAAGGTGGGTCTGACGATAGTGGGGAAATAACGGATAGTGGGGTAAGAATATAATGATAGACATACAGACAGAACGTGGTTGATGGTTGCAGGGGAAAGGTGGGTCTGACGATAGTGGGGAAATAACGGATAGTGGGGTAAGAATATAATGATAGACATACAGACAGAACGTGGTTGATGGTTGCAGGGGAAAGGTGGGTCTGACGATAGTGGGGAAATAACGGATAGTGGGGTAAGAATATAATGATAGACATACAGACAGAACGTGATGGGTAGTTGCAGAGGGGTAAATGAGTCTGGCGAAATTTAGGAAATAGCGGATAGCAGGGTGAGAATATAACAATAGGCATACAGCTAGTACGTGAATGTAGTTCCTGATAGGGAGGAGAGCATTGAGTTAATGGATAGTGAGATCGTGACAATAAGTGGATAAACAAACCTAATTTTAACAACGTGTGGAGAGAAGTTAGAGAAGAAAGAGTGTGGAGCCAGTAGGAGATGAGAGAAGAAAGAGTGTGGAGCCAGTGGGAGGTGAAAGAAGAAAGAGTGTGGAGCCAGTGGGCGATGAGAGAAGAAAGAATGTGGAGATGAGAGTGGAGTGGGAGATGAGACAATATGTGGTCTGACACCCAGACAGGGCGTGGCAAATCGTTGCTAGGATACGGGTGGGTGGGGAGAATGTGGGGAGATAACAACGAGAGGACGTGGTTTTCGGTAGACGAGTTAGTTGTAAGTGGTTATATATAATAGTACAATAAAGTAAATGTGGACGGCTAGACAGTGAGAAGAGTAGTGGGCTAATGGCATCACATTGTCAAGTAGTTGCAGTGTACAAAATAGTTTGGTAGTACATAGTTTGGTAGTACATAGTTTGGTAGTACATAGTTTGGTAGTACATAGTTTCAATGATACGATCATCTGAAGATTGTTCCTGACGCAGTGTCTGCGTGTATCATTGTCAACATACTAGACAAAACCTATTTTGCATAAAAAAAATAGTTACCATTATAAACTGGGTAAGAATGCTTGACAATTAGTTGGAAACATAGGCTAACGTCAATGTAAACACTTTATGTTACCTGCCTATGTCGAATGGAAATAAAATAAGTAATACGAGTTCGGAATGTGCTTTGTAGCAGTGTTTCCTGGGCCGGTGAGCGAGGGATACTAATGTTATAGGGATGGGTACATCATGACATTGTTGTATAACACAGTGATAAGCTTAAAACGTGTTTATCTTATAGCCGTTTTGAATGACGCAAATGTTGCTCAATTCGATTTTGAGATCGATCAAGCCTCCATCAATCAACGGTATTGACCTTAAATATACAACAAAAATATTGAACCAAAAAGTAGCTGATCGAACCTTCGAACTCCGTACACTGCATGTGTCATAAGATCACGTAATAATATTTTGGGGGTTACAATTTTTAGTAACAGTGGCAGCGGATTATAATTTTGCCACCTTTCTACCTCGCAAGAGGGCGACACGGAATCGTGTTGATTTGTCGTTGACCAATGAAAAAACGTGTTGGTAAGATCATGTTTGTTCTGTTCACAGGTTCCAACAATTCAGCTTGAGCCAGGCCCGAAGATTTCTCCGACGTTTCATTTGTTCATTAAACTAATAAAGAACGAAATCCCCTATCAAATCATTCCAGTGTTCACGTATTGAACCAGAACATATGCACCTATTTCTATTAGTGAGTTTGATATGAACTGTTACGAAACGAATGAGAAGGTTTGTCTTAAAACGTACTATCACCTCAAAACTTTAAATCCATTTGATTCAATTATAAATAGCCAGCAAGTCGACTATTCTTTCTTCCCAAAGAGGTTCTCGTTTCATATTTCCGATCCTTACCTCTGTTCTACATCGTTCCTCATTGGTTGCAATTGAATCTAGTTGTGCACTCAGCGACGCCATTGTAAAAGTGACATTTGCCAATGACACGTCATAATGATATAATAAACGTAAGATTAAAGTTTTTTTTGTTTAATGTGTTTTCCTCGAAATATGTTATTTGATTTTGTGAAAACTATTGATCATAAACATGTAGATAAATATGAAAGAAGACCAAAACAGAGACAAATACCCAAAAAAGTTCATTTGTGTTTTTTACATCAGACATATTCGAAGGACATATGCTAATGCGCAAGACCCTTAAGAGTCAAAAGCCAATCGGTCGACATGGCAACTGAAAGAGGAGTATTCATTGGTTAAAAAGCAAGTATACAGTATGAGGTTCCCATTACCCCCGCTAGGGAATTTTGCTGGAGTATAGAAATTCAGGCCAAGTAGAACAGAGGTTAGGATCGGAAATCTGAAGGGATTTACCTCCGTGGGTAGAGACGTTTTCCAACACGAAAATAAAAAAAACTCTAAACAATCGGTTCTAGCAAACTTAGTTTCAAATAAAAAGCCTAAAGCCATTATTTCATTTTGTAGAACATAGTCTTTGTCCATCGGATTATTTTTTAAATATTTTTTAAATCTAAAAAAAATAGAGCCACGGGCTCTGACTCATCAGGATTTATAGTGTTTGATGATGAAGACAGAAATATATTGTCTCAATATAATGCACAATCACAAGCCCTGACATTCTTAGTTTTGAAATTGAGAAAGAGGGCACTCAGCAAGGTCAACACACAGGAGATTATGCAATATACTGACCCCTTGGCTCTGGTTACAAGCCAGCTGTACTTTTACAGTCAACTTATTAATAGCCTCGGCCTTGCCCTAAACACTGGCAGCACTGATCTAACTGCATAAGACTTAGAGAGAACAGGCAATGTGATGAATCTCATGGTACATAGTACAATTTAGAATCACCTTGGCTAAATAATCTCTGCACAGTTTTAACGGTTCTAAGCCTTTTAATCCAAACATCTAAACATTCTGAATGCAATATTCCTTCTAGTTTGTTCTGGAGAAGAAGATGAAAATAGATTTTTTAATGTTTTGAGGGCCTTTTTTACAATATCCACAATATTTAGTTCAGAGGCTATTCAATAGTTCTCATTTCACATTGATTACATCAATTTGACAAACATGTCCATAATGGAGACTTGATATTCGACATATACTTCACATTCCTAATGAATAAGATTAACTGCAAAGTTACTTTTTTTCTCAATTCTGCATTTCTCAAACCCAAGTTAGGACTCACATATCTAAAAGATGAGATGACTCTCCCTCAGGTATTTTATTATGGAAAACTAAATACTGAATGAAGTGCACATAAGATATCAGTTAAAAATGCAATTTCAACAGGTTTTTTAGGCTGTGGCCCATACTTAGGGTCACAGGGTCACCAAATCTACATGTAAGAATCCCCTTTGGCTAAAGAGTTTGCACACAATATAATAGCCTTCTATGTCTTTTTGTTCCCGAGAAAAATATGAATATAGGATTTTAGGTCATGGCCTGAGAGCCCCTTATTTGGAGCCACAGGGTCACCAAATATACAATTTAGGATCTCCATTGGCTAAAGAGTCTGTACACATTATTTCAGTCTTCTAGGACTTTTCGTTCTGGAGAAGAAAATGAAAATAGGTTTTTAGGTTTTGGCCTGTGAGGCCCTTATTTAGGGTCACTGGATCACTAAAGCTACAATTTAGAATCCCCATTTCCCAAGTAGTCCGAATACAAAATTAATTGTATTTGTTTGAATTTCCACGTTCACGTCGAAGCTATTCAATAAATTATCATGAAACTAAGTCTTGTAGAAAAATATTTGGTTTCCATGGAAACAGAGTTGTTCATTGTAAACAGAGTTCATTATAAACAGCTTCCACCCTCAGCGATTTAATATACTCTCATTTTGTATATACATAAACGAATGTTAATGAGACTTTTGTTATCTCCGAAATTCAATTTCGTTTTGTTTCCATGGCAACAGCATGGACGATGGTCACTTTGGTGCCAAGAGTAATGTAGATGTGTGTAGGAAGGTTGGTACTGAAGTTACAGAAGATGACAATGGATTTAGTAGCTCATCGTCGAAAACAAACAAAAAAGAAATTCAAAGAAATATAATCCGAATATCCATTACACATTTCTTTTAATTTATCTCGGTGTGAACTTGATCTTTATACCGGTCTCCGAGGTCATGACGATTTGTTTCAGTCTTCGTGGCACGTGCGCGGGGTCAAGGGTTAGATTGTACCTGGAATATTGAAATATGTGTCATTATAGCTTGAATCACTGGTAGTGTCGGTCACCAGGAAACATGTGGTATCAAGAACGATCACCTGACGGGATGCGCATTATATTGCAGGATTGTCTGTGCACCTTTTCCTGTTTTGCTTATGATGATTGTAGCGATTTGTTCAGGAGGAAATGTCACTTTTCGAAGTGAAAAGTGAATCTCCTATATTGCATAAATATAATAATGATTCTGAATATTTCATTTTTTAAAAGCTTACATTTGAAAGTATAGACTTGATGAAAGTATGCAATATGTTGTACTGTTCTTTTCGTGACTAGTGGGATACGTTGAATACTAACTCACTAGATGATATTGGAAATAATGATAAAAATAGAGTCATGGGCTTTGTAGCTCACGGAATTTCATTGATTTATTATCTAAGGCTGAATATCTAAGTTATCACAAGTAACACTTTGTTAACAAGCAAGTAATATGTTTTCAGATTGTGACCCCTGTGATTCACAACTGGGTTAACATGGTCACCAAATCTACACTTTAGAATCCCTATTTAATATCTAAATTACCCTTTGTTTCTATTATACAGTCATGAATTCATAGATTTGGTGAGGTAATTTTGAGTTGGTCAAAATAACGTATATACAAACCTGTATAAAATCTTTGAGACAACCACTTTTATCTCATTGAGCGCGAACTGTTGACCAATACAGTTTCTGTTGAAATTGAAAAATGTTGATAAGCGTTGATAATAACAAAGAGTTAAATTGTCAACAACAACAAAAAGATTCACTAAATGGTCACATAATGTAGTTGAAATAACTAAACCTAACCACATAAATTTATGTCGAATATTTGAAATAAGCAACATGATTGAACTCGATTAAATAAGGTATATCAATGTTACTGCAATTATTACAATGCCATTTTCAAAATAGATATTTTATGGATCATAATGACAGTATTAGATAATTCAATATTGAAGATGGTGGTGGTCCGTATTATCTACGTTGAGTATATGTACATTCCATGAGCGAAGACTATGTTGACTGTACCTAGGTCCAGCCGAGAACGGCACATATGCAAACGGGTCCAGTTGAGCTGCACGTTCAGCACGAAATCTCTCCGGATCAAAGTCGAGTGGATTCTCCCAGACGACTGGGTTCCTGCACATGTCCATTATGCGCACAAAAACTGTCGTACCAGCAGGAAAACGCCAACCTGGAATGGCCACATTTCGTTTTAAAATACAAAGTAGTTTAATTTTTCTAAAAAAAAAAGCGGAGATTCCAGGGATATTATGTTTGTACTCTGTCAGTCACACCGAAAAACTTTAACATTCGCCATAACCTTTGGTATTGTGATTAGACCTTTCAGATGAGATCATACTTTTTGACCTTGACAGAGGATGCTCACAAAACTTTAACCTTAGTCATAACTTTTGATTGGTCAGATATATGCCTTTGATACTTGACATGTGCAGCCATTGTGATGAGACCTTTCAGATGGGCTCATACTCTCACACAATCGAGATATCCTATTTAACAGTTTGGATAGATATATTTCGATGTTACACACGACTTAAATAGAGATCTCAAGCTGAAATGAATAAAGCAAAAATCGTTCAAGGTTCAAGACTTAGCATAGTCCGATATATTGCACATAATGCAACATAAAGATGAGAAAGCGTGACGAGAGCCGCTGTGTTGACCACCTGTCACATACCGTCTATAGCGGTCTCCTTGGTCAGTCGTCGTCCAATGTCAGGTATCGGGCAGAAGAGTCGCAGAGATTCCTTTATACACAGAGTGAGATACTCAAGTCGGGCGAGGTCTTCCCTGGAACACAACAAGCGGTTAATCATGTCCTTCATGAAATAAATGGAACATAACGCCAATAGATGGATCCAGGAACCTACAAAAGGGAAGGAGGAGGGGGGGGGTGGCTAGGGTGAGGTTCATCACAATGATGTACAATATATTTCAGTAGAGGAGGATTCGAACGGTCAACCCCTTCAACACCCCTACCCCCAAACCCCCAAAGAAGTAAAACCAAATTTTAAAAAAACCAGAGAAAGTTGCAAACGTACCATTCGATATCGCATCCAGTTCTCCCGGCGAGCAATGCATCAACTTCCGCTTGAACACGTGCTTGGTGGGTTGGGTACTTGGCGAGATTAAACAGAAGCCAGCTGATGGCACTTGTTGTTGTATCATGACCTGAAGAGTGTCAATAAGTATGTTTTACCAGCTGACCTTTCGTTGAAAACATAAACATAATATTGATACATTTCAGCATGCATGTTTGAGATATTTATAACTAAGAGAGGTCCACTGATATTAAAGGTTAAATATGCAGTTCTTAGTTATTAAACAAACATACTTTGTGATATAATAACGTTTTTAATATATTTTATTTATTCATATGTTATTTCACTCTCTTAAATATATATATACGGAATATATTACCTTGTTATATTTCATAAAATAAATATTTGTATGTGATAATAACATTATATGTAAGTCATTTTCAAGTAGGGCCAGTATTTATTTACAAATGATTTATGATCATTGTATTAGTGCTGTGGTTACCAGCAAACAGGAATGTGTCCACTTCACATCTTATATCTGTAAAGGACAATCCTTTCCCGTTCGAGTCTTTGGCACAAAGGAGTATATCCAGAAAATCAATATTTCCCTTGGATTTCGTCTCGGAGTCAGTGTTCCTCTTTTCCTAAAATATCGTACATCATGAGAATATATTAATTGTTAGGTATGTTTCTTAAGGTGGTGTATATTCAGAGAATATCAATGTTTGTGACTGATTTGATTTGACTGTAATGGTTTTTTTTTTCAATGAATTGTTCATTTTTATTTTAAAAAACTGTCAAAGTGAAAATAATTTGAGTTTAAATAATAAATTTCGGATGAAAATTCACAGGGTTATATGTGTAGAGGACAGGAACATAGTTACCATATGTCTAGATATGTTTATCTGTCAAAAACTGAGGAAATAGTTTTCAAATACAGGTCTACAGTGCACTTATTACTTGGAAAATAATCCTGCAATTTTGGATTTATGTGTCTGTAAGTATGCACCTTTGTTTTGTAATGTAAAATTGCTTGCCTGAATCTCAAAATATGGAGAAAAAAAATAAATAATTCTCGTGTCGTGCAACAATAAAATAATTTTTCTTTTCGAACTTACACTAACTTTGATATAAGTGTAACGAGGTTTAATTTGAATGTTACCATTGCGGCTTAACATAAGTCAACTTATTTAACCTAATATCACCAAATATTATGATCAAAAGGTAGAATATCACCTACTATTTCTTTTGTTCTTTTGCTGATGATATCTTCTGCAACTTTGTGCACATATTTGCACAGTCTCAAAAATGTTCTGCCATCGCTGGTCAAATAGTTTATGAAGTTGACGTGTAGTAAGACATTCCTGGCACTGAAAGGAACGCAAAGAATGTAACAATTAAAACGCTTCAAATAAAGACATCGCCAGATGACAACTTCCAGAAAATGAATTAGAAATTTACATTTACATAATGTATATGGGTTGTGGACTCCAATTACGTAGTATACTCACTATGCTCTTTTACTCCAAAGGGAGACAATTTCTTTCACCGCCTGAACGTAAGGGTTTCTGGCTCTGAAAACGCAACATACAAAAACTTACATTTAGTCGCTTGAGAGAATATGATTCCTCCTATATGTGGAACACAGTGGTGTAGTGGTTAGCATGTCTGCCTCTCACGCCAACGGCCCGGGTTCGAATCCCGGTGGAAACACCAAACATTTGTGACCTGGGTCTTATACTGTGTTATACCCTGGGCAAGGCACTTCATCCACATTGCACTCAGTCCACCCAGCTGTTTAAATGGGTACCTGAACACGGGAGGTACGGACCTAAATGGTCGCGCGGAGCGCTTAGTAGGGTAATAATTGTACCGCCATTGAGCAGTGCTTGCACTGGATATTAGGCGTTAAAATGTATATTATTATTATTAGTAGTATATGGTCCTACTAAATATAATCCGTGTCACGAAACGTATATAGATGCTACAACTACTTTAACACTCGTTATTGAACCCTCTCCCCAAACCTTTCGAAATGATTTGCATGGAAATGTTATGAGCCAACACGCCTCCCCCGCCCCTACCCTATTTCAAAATACCTTGACCCGCCATATAACCATATTTCCATCCTTAATAAAATGACTTGTTCATAAGACTGAGTGTTCATTTACAATCTAACAGTAAGGAAAGAAGACGTCCAACCCTCACTCCGTCTGACAGTTGGTCCGATATGAGAAGGCGCACTGTAGTAGGATATCCAGCGTACAGAGTCGCACCATCTCAAAGCACTCGACCGCTTCTCCCGACTCGCTGTGCTCGGCTAGTTTTCCCTGAAACAATACCAACCTTGCTGAATTACATGCAAGGAAATTAACAGAAATTTAGCTGATGTTTCATCTGTGACATTGGTGATGAATATCATTATATAGGGCAAACGCAAGGCATAACTCTTGCCAGTCTCCATTACTTGCTGATTTAGGCCTTGTGGTATTTCCCTCGCTACGCCGTGCCAAGATAGTGGGTCGCTGCCCCTGAAAATGCATAGTGGGCCTCAATGTCCTAGCACAGAAATCTTAAGGAAATACTGCAAGGCCTAAATCAGCCAGTAATAGAGACTAGCAAGAGTTATGCCTTGCGTTTGGAAGTTGTATATAGGGGGAATGTGTTAACTGTCGTAAACAATCTTGTTTCAAAATGAATAACCCATTAAGCCAAATTGTTTTAAACTTTGCATTGTCAAAAACACAATATGTCAAAGGATTGCTTATTTTATGTAAACTGACATAAAATACGTTTGTAAATGTAGGCATTCTGTATAATTCCATCTTCCCACGGCAAGGTGAAAATGTATCGAGATCTCCCCATTTTTTTTACCTTGCCTTCAACTTAGGCAGCAGTGGTGAAACGATTCAGCGACACCTATTGTGATCACGAGTTACGTCCCTTACCATATGCTAACATACATGTACATCCAATGAAATCGCCGTTTACATTCGGAACCAATTCAAAGTAGCGTTAGTAGTTATAGTTATATTTCTCAGAACAAAACATAAATCAATCAAAAAGCATATTAACAGAAAATTATTTTAATGAAAAAAAGTCGATGAAATGTTTTTGAAAAATAATGTCACCAAAAGTAAAAACAACTCTTCTCAACATGGTTCGGTAAAGCCATAGGAATCGTTTTTGTAATTCGAAATGATATCATGTGTTCACATTAAATGACCGCCATGCAATTTTTGCTGTATACGCAAAACTGTTATTACCACTACAGATAATTGGTTTGTGTAATAAATGACAAAAAACATCATTATAAATGGAAAATTTAAAAAAATAAAATTTGTAAAAAACGTGCTTCTGCCCCTTTAAAAGCAAATCAAAAGACCAAGTGAGAAACTCACGAGTAAAACCTCCGCGGCCCTGTTGTATACGGTGATGTAGGTACGGAGGACTGTCTGGTGGAAGGCGGGGGTGAGGAGACGCCTGTTCCTCTCCCATCGACCCCCACTAGCCAGCAGTAGCCCCTCCCCCAGCCAGGGTAAGCCCATCTCGTAGGACAGGGACAGGTGCTTGCTCTTGGGTTTCGGTTCTGTCGTACAGTAAGAATCACTATTTGATTATTTTAAACCTTACCATGCGATTATAGGGCTTCATGTCAACAATAGGGTTTTTATCAAGTAAATATATTTTTTTTTCATCGATCTGAGTCCAACCAAAAGCGGTATGGACTTGAGTTACAGGAAAGGACGCGTTCTGGAAAAGAACGATGTTAAGAACGTTTAAACGAAGTAAAACCATAAACCAACATCTATGGATGTGGGAATCGATCAATAGCAGTTTTTAAAAAAAATTAAGGAACAAATGGTAAAACACGCAAACCAGGACGGAATGTGATGAAGCTGGGGAGATAGAATAAAAATTTCATGTGCACCTTCAATACGATTTCCGCCAAAAGTGGCAATAAAGCAACGTGGTTCCCAGGCTAGTTTAACCTACCGGATGATTTCAGGATGAGTTTTGCTGTGTCCGGATGATGTACGGTTATGATTGGAAATATCGGGCCGACCCAGAACCTCGATAACCGCGGGAATTCTTTCATGTTTCTGAACAGGTAGTCTAGGCCCTCTTCGCCTGGTCCGGGTATCTGCGTCAACACGTGTTAGCAAAGTTGAGAAGATCAAATCCCCTTTCAAAAAGAATACAATCTGGACAGACATAATAAATAATTAATAAACTTTCAATTTAATATCCAATATATCAAAAAGATATTGTTGCATGAAAATCATTCTGTTCGGATACGTTATTGATTCGACGATTTGGTCTGCGAATGTATAACTCTAGATCTGTTTTTTTTATCGCCTTACTTTATCAACATCACATTGTCATGGTATTTATTGATTAGAAAATGCCTTAAAAGTAGTAAACATGTTACCTTAGGAATAAAATGACGTCATCATTTCTTTTGTATCCGCCATTTTGAATGACGTCAAGGGGGGCTCAGGTGACCTTTAGGTGACCTTGGAATTTTAGGTCATGGGATCTATTATGACACATTTTTAATTTCTGTGATTATGTCATTTTGAATTACATCAGGGGATTCAGGTGACCTTTAGGTCACCTTGGAATGTATGGTCATGGGATCTATTATGACACATTTTTAATTTCTGTGATTATATCATTTTGAATGACAACAGTCAGTTCATGGAGATCTTCCTGCCATGTTTGAATGACGTCAGTCATTCAAATATATCTTCCCATCAATGAAATCCTTCCATTTTTGTTGTCATCAGCAATTCATATTTGTTATCTGTCATATTTGACCGATGTCAACAGTTCATAGATTGAATTTATAAAGGGACAATGTATTTGACAGTTGTCATTAATACAAGTGTCTAATAATTTTAACTATTTGGATTAAGAGCTTACTTAATGTTTTAAAAATGAAAATGAGTGGGATTAAGGGTTTTGAATTCTATCCATACTAATTTTCATACTACAATATTTTACAGAATTGTATAAAATTGACTGATGATAACCGAGATTTCATTGACAAGTGGTCAGTAACTGTAGAAATGCCGGCGGATGTGAACAGGATATAACATCTCAAGTACTCCTTCAGTTTGACCAGTCCTTATACTAAGCAGGAAGTTAGCATGAGCTTTCTTTACGTGCATACGCATTATCACTGGAGAGAGAGTTCCTTCATTGATTCAATATTTTAATCTGAAATAAAAGACTTGCACTCAGTCTGAGCTATGCTAGAAAAGTGGTTGTAGACTGTCTACATATTGGGGAACACATACTGACCACAATATGATAATAAAACAATAAAATCAACATTTGTCTTAAAAACTGAGAGTGACTTAGAATATGTTTTAAAAGTCTGGAATAATTTATTTTCTACTCCTATGTTAGTGACATGAATGAAGGATAAAATATACCCTATGACAAATCCATGTGCCATTTGTAGCTTTATTTGTAGATTTATTTGTAGCTTTATTCATATTCATTCAAAAGGAGTTTTGGGGGAGAAAAGGACACAAAGCTTGATACGATAATATCAAAGTCATTGTTTTTCAAATTTTGCCAAGAAAATCATTCCAGAGGCTAATTGTTAGACTAGTAAACACTTTGCTCCGATATAAGAACTTATTCTCGCACTGCTGGTTTCTATATGTCAATGTATAATTAAATGAAGGTTGTATTGAATGTCTACAACAATAAGCACTTCCAACATTGAAGAAATGAATAATGTAAAACCAAGTGTTTTGTTGAAAAACATCGAGCGGATAGTCACTTTGTGCATATGATTCACAATATCTCAAACAAATTTCAGATCTCCTTATTCTACTTTTTAAACAGTGGTCTCACCTTGTGCATATTTCCGAATATAAAGCTAAAATCCTTTTCTCCTGGACACCGCTCAAACATGTGCCATTGGTTCCATATTCGCAGACATTTCCTACCGAATTTAACGATAGCGTAAGCTAGCAGAGCGCCTGTGACAACCTGCCATGTCTGTAGGTCCATTCTGTTTGGAAGCTGTTACCTTTCTGATTTAGGAGAGGTTTTTGAAATTTAATTTAGTTCTAATTATATATAGAGTGAAAGTATCCCGCCTATTTTATATTGATCGTTGATAGTGGGTATCGTTTATTAATTATGGAGTGATGGTGGACGTATGGTAACATTTGTAAAAACCACAGGGGTTCGAATCGCTATATAGGAATAAAACTATAGAAGAAAATATTATCTTTACAATAATATATAGTTTATGTTATGAATGTGTTTCTACATTTAAACAAAATGGCAGACTCAACCATTTTAGATGAATTCAACTTACAATCATAAAATCTTCATTTCTTGTTTCGTTCATATTTGAAACTACATGTTAATCAGTGCATATTATTTTTCCAAGCAATATAATGATAATGTTTGCAATTTTGCTGTTTATATTAAGAAAGTGAATGAAGTGGTAGCTTGTGCCAGCCATGAATATTCAGACGCCACTGTTGTATTACATGATGAACTTACATTTAGAAATCAGTTTGCAGATATGAGATATGAAAATGATTGCTTTGGATTACTTCAGTTGTTAATTTGGTGTGCCTGTCAGAAATTGTCCGATAGTAATAATGTTTTTGTTTTCTTAAGGTTCAAAACCATGTTGAAATAATTCACTTATCCCTTACCCCTCACTACTTGCGATCTATCTATCAATATGAATGTATATTTTTCGCAAAGCTTTATCAGAATGCAAATATTCCAACTCTCCCCTGTAACATCGGCTGAAATCGCTCAAGCTGTTCAATGTTGGGTGTACAACACCTTATTCCCCACTTCCGGTCTCGTTGCTATGGTTTCTTTTGTTACAAGTGTAGGTGTATTAGCCGATACACCTACACATTTTCTGATATACCTACACTTGTTCTGATATACCTACACTTTTTCTGATATACCTACACTTTTCTAATATACCTACACTTTTTAACAACTGAGAAACAATGGAGTCAATTTTCTAAATTTCCAAATTCTAAGTGATGATACTTTATAAAATGTCAGATTATAAATGAACATATAAGGAACCTGGGATCGAACCCGTGTCCTGGTGCTTTCTGGTCGAACGACCTAACCATTACACCACGAAGCCAGTTGAAACTCTGAGTATTTTTTCATGACCAAATGAATAAGGTTCTTATAATGCGTGAAATAATATCACAAATTTATATTTTTCTTTTTGTATAAAAATGTAATTTAATTTGGGGTGCAAAATGTCTTAACATACTGAAAGTTGTTTCTGTTTTCTCTAAACTTTGGCCACGTTGACACTAGCCATGCTGTTTATAGCGTTAGCTGTACATTTCAGCAAGATGCACGTGCATCTGCGTTGACAATGCCGTCATTGGGCCATATCAATTAGATTTCGAGCCCCAAACATGGGTAACCATACAACGCAGCACGGACTGCGTTGTCACAGACGAGGCCGTATTTGGATTGTGCGTTTCATGCACAAGCTTGTTTACAGCTGTATTTGTTTTGAAATATTATGAAATAGTATCCGCTTACACTCGACCGTAAGTGGGGTATAAGACAGATATACCCATACTTTTTCTCGTGTATCAAATGATACCCAACACTTTCCCCGTTGGAGCCTTACTCGGTTCCGCCTCGTAAGGGCCCCACGGGGAAAAGTGTAGGGTATATCTCTCACATAATTCCCACATCATAAGCACGTAAAAAACAGCATAGTCTTTGTTTTCAATGTAATATATCAGTCAAAACTCTGTTCCACAGGAGATATCGCTAGAAGATAGTAGATTCTGCACAATGCCCTGTCAGTGCCATTCTCTTCTCACAGAGTTTACGCCTTTCACTCAGACTTTTCGATCCTAACCTTTGTTCTACTTTGGCGAAAGAAGAATGACTTTGGATGATTAATATAATATCACCCTCGATTCTTCTGATATCAAATATATCAACACTCATTCATAAAAGTAAAATATCCCCGGCAAGCCTCAGATAATTATTACTTTTAAAAACTCGTGTTGATATATTTGATAGGAGAGGACGCTTGGATGAGATTCTCTATATGTGCATGAATACCGCAGAAAAAATTAGCGTTAATAAAACTCATCTTTTATTTGGACGATGAGCAAGTCTTACCTTCACAAATATTTAATTACTAGTAGGTAATATGTGAAAACATAACTTAGCAATTCATTGAAAATAGGCGTTTCCTGGCAAGCACATTATTTCATTTTAAACCAGTTTGTAGCTCTCACCTGAAATATTTGTCTTACACTAGTATATATGCAGTATCCATGCACATATAGAGAATATCATTCAAGTGTCCTCTCCTATCAAATATATCAACACAAGTTTTTAAATGAATTGTGTTACGTTGATGGCATAAAGGGACATACTGGAGAATTCTCTAAATTTCTTTGCCACAAAAAACACCAGTAGTAATGTTCCTTCAGGGTGATTTATCAATGTTAAAACATTTCTTTTATTGCCAAGATGGTAGCAAAGTGAAGGCTATCTTAGAGCTAAGTTATTTACTAAATCCTCTTCTTCCCTTGGAACATAAAGCTGCAAGCAAGCAAGCTTATAGACATTTCTAAAGTCTCAACTCAATCTACATGACAGCTCTGCAAATAATGAGGATTGCAAAAATAATAAAATATAGTCATGTCTGTCAGATGTTTATTATTTCATTATTTTCATATTTACAATTATTACAAGTTCTGTACATGATAATTTATGGTAAGTTGAGATCTTCACGTCTTCTCAGAGGTGATGAGTTGTCTGATGAGAAGAATCAGCTTGTCCTCTGAAACAATACACAGTCAGTTAGTAATGAGCTTGTCCTCTGAAACAATACACAGTCAGTTAGTAATGAGCTTGTCCTCTGAAACAATACACAGTCAGTTAGTAATGAGCTTGTCCTCTGAAACAATACACAGTCAGTTAGTAATGAGCTTGTCCTCTGAAACAATACACAGTCAGTTAGTAATGAGCTTGTCCTCTGAAACAATACACAGTCAGTTAGTAATGAGCTTGTCCTCTGAAACAATACACAGTCAGTTAGTAATGAGCTTGTCCTCTGAAACAATACACAGTCAGTTAGTAATGAGCTTGTCCTCTGAAACAATACACAGTCAGTTAGTAATGAGCTTGGGCTGGAGATGGGGGGGGGGGGATAATACGGTTAAAATATGTTGTGGGGGGAGGGAGGATGGTTTGTGTGTGTGTGCGTTGGGGTTTAGGAATGTTGTGAAACGGGGTATGGGTTTGGGTAGTCTCCAGCAATACACCTGATGTACGGCAACGTAAATCAAAATGTAACTGTCATTTATTTAGGGTGTAGGGAAGAGGAGGGTGTGTTGGTTTGAGGGTAAGACCTACTCGCTCTATTGCTTATCAGGCCTTGTATGATTTATCATCTCAGGTTGAAGAATAGCGGGAGTTTGAAGCAAGGTCCTAGAACCACTAATATGTGTTTGACAATTACAAAATTTACATTTGGAGATTGATCCTGTATAAAGATTTCAGTTTCTGAGGCTTTAGATCTTAAAAGAAAGTCAAAACTATATTTGTTAGTCATATTTGGATACTGGATTCCTAAATATAGGAGCTATGCCTAATCACACTCGGTATCATGTCAGTTATGCTAAAGTCATATAACAAAGAGGTTATACATAACTTCAGACACATGAAATGATTTTCTTTGTAACATAATGTAGTTTCAATATTACACATATTTTTATAACTTGTAACTCTAATCCTAGCTTAGAATTAATGAGAGGAAGGGAGGAAGAACCACAAGGAACCAGAGTTGTCTAGGCCGCAAACATTTATTCATGTGCTTACATGTTTCGACCACTAGGTGGTCTTCATCAGAGCATGAGCAAATAATGATGCCAATTTACTGCCTCATAAATTTTGGATTTTGTGTGATCCGTATATATATTAACTATTAACATTTAATTAATTATTTACAATTCATCAAGTTGATACTAAAGAGACTAAAAGCTTGCCACCTCTGAGATCGAGAGACGTGTCCTCCAGCTTCCTCTGCAGTAGATCCACCAGCAAGTACCTCAGCTCCTTGAATATCACACTCGTCCTAGCTTTAGCCTAGAACACACGAAACACGCAACATAGTGAGCTTGGTCCTACATGTGGGATTTCTGTATATTCTACATGTTGTTTGGAGAACTTCCTATGGATCATTACAGAATTAGTCTGGCATCATTCCAAAAAGCTCCTATATTTTCATCTTCTCCAGAATTAAAGGTCTTATGAAGCTGAAATCTTAATGGCAGACTCCACAGCTGATGGGTTTATGAATTGTACATTTGGTAGCCCTTTGACCACCAATATAGAGGCCATAACGGCCATGCCCTAAAATCTATATACAAAATCACAAAATTGCTTCTAAATTTGCACCTCTCCTGGTATATATTATTATCACTGTAGAATATGTTTTCAAAATTTGAAAAGAATTGGATGAATTGTTTTTCTGCAATCACTTGGTCAAAGTTACATCAGAGAATATGACACAAAGTACATCACAAAGAAATAGGTGATGATGGTTGCAATATGATGATAGTAAAAAAAAAAAAATTCTTTTAACATTTTAAATTTTGTTTATCAGTTGGTTTATGTCATTAATTCACATCTATACTGAATACAAACTGAACAGGAAAAGAACCAACCACAGATTCTAAAATTTGTAAATTCTTAAAATCCCATTTACATGAAAAATTATTCTCATTATGCACTTATAATTATGTCCACATACCTGAAAGTGTATCCAGTTATCGACTGTGACCGACTGCTGGGTATGTTGTACATCGATGTCGCCGCCGAACAGCATAAGGGGGTAGGGGGACGTCAGCGTGGAGTCTCGCACATACACCCGTGATAACTTCACCTGGAACATGTGTTGTGTTATGTCAACATTACGTCGTATGTTGAGACATCTTTCAACTAGATAGCTGAGTCCGCTATCTAAAACCCAATTCTTAGTTTCTTCTCTGATTTTGTGTGTGTTTTGTGTTCAAACTTCTTGATGCAGGAGTTCTCAGATTATCTCCCTTGACTACGAACTGTCAGCCATCTTTGATTAGAGAAATAATTCTAATATAAAGATTAATAACAGTGAATGTTAGACCCCTCCGGCAGTCCGGAACCTGATAACATTTGGTCAAAGCTTGTTACTTTTGGGCTGACTACTTTTCAAGCTTACACATCAAATTCACAGCTTCTTAGCTAAAACATACCTAAAGTTGTTGTTAGAACATGTGGCAAAGAACAGACACCACATTATAATATATGTAAGGGTATGAACTGTCATAGCTGTGAGAGAGAATAATATTATAGTTTTTCAGTCTTTCATTACACATGGTGAGAGATTTACATACTGTCTTACATAAATAAATCCACAATCCACCTCACCTTCTCATGATACACAATCCATCCATCAGCCTGCAGGAACCTGTTGACAGAAGACGGGTGGATCTGCGCTATACCCTGCGGGGTCTCCGCCAGACAAACAACCTTCTCCTGATTGGCCACAGCATCAGTGGTCGGGTTGAAGCTGACCCTGGCAACGCAGGGATAGAGACCAGCGGTCATCACTGCCTTGACCACTGAAATCATTTCGGAGTTGAGACCAGACTCGGATTGGCTACTACAGCTGATGTCCAGCACCCCAGACTCCTTGGACTTCTCCCGTCGAGTGACTGGTACGACGTTCTCGAACCCGATTGATGTGACCAGTTTGACAAGGTCGTTCTTCACATTCTGAAAGGAGATTTGATTTAGTCTTTGAAATGAGGTATGTTTTATTAGGGGTTTGTAAGAAAGTCTGCAACATCGATGCAGTGAATTAAACCTGTGAGCAGTTATCATGGGTTTACTATTGACACAGGGTTGATATTGAGCATAATTACAATGTAAGCATAGAAGATCACATTCTTAATTAGACAAGTTACAATTTGATCAGAAAATGCAAGATCTGCAATAGTATCGTGATGAAAAATACACTTTAGTGATCTCTCTCATAAAGAGTTGACTCATATTTAATCTCTGGAATTAAGACTTTGATCTCAATTAAATAATGAATGAAAACACCTGTGATATTTTTAACTTTCCATACATTGAGCTTTGAAAACTTGATAAAAGATTTAAACACAAGCAGATGAGGCAATAATGCCTGCAAACTTCACTGCAAATAACAAAATTATTTAAAAATTATTTCTTACCTCAATATCTATCAAAGTGTTCCTCTTCAGGAAGTTCTTGCTGCAGTAGGAGTTCTCCGATTGTCTCCCTTGACTACGAGCTGTCAGCCATCTTTGACAAGAGAAAAAATTCTAACATAAAGATCACTGGTGTAATAAATTTACAGAAAGCTTAGCTAAAACCTATTTACAGATGTTGTTAGAGCATGTGGATATATATTTATAGACTGATAATGAGGGCAAACAACATGACAACCCATTGAATCACGACTTACTGTAATTGTAATGTGTCATAGTCAGGTTTGAAGATGGCAGGGTGATCCACATTCTTCAAAATGAAGCAAGGTTTACTCATTGAGAAGGAATCAGGAACAAATTAGCAATTTTAAATCTCCATGTAACAAAGTTGTAACACAGATATTATTCTGAAAGTTTAAGCTTTCTTGAAGTTACTTGAAAATTTTAAGGTGGAAACCCTGCCACACCCATATTTGAGGGAGGGGGAAACAAAACCAAATGAACAATCTTTAGTCTCCATGTAACAAAGATGTTATTCTGAATACATTATCTTCCTATGTCACCTGGTTAAGGAGAAGTATGACAGCCCATGTTATAAGTCCATTAGACCGTATAGACCTGATTTCTAGTTCACCACTTGCTTCATATGATTGCTAAATGTCTATTAAAATATCTTATTTTTAAGACATATGACTGACAGACATCATTCATTTACATATCTCTGTATTTTTTTGACTTGCGATAAAGAAAACACCAACATGCCTATCCAATAACATAAAAGCCTGTTT
The DNA here is from genome assembly GCA_936450465.1 of Gibbula magus. Classification (NCBI taxonomy): domain Eukaryota; kingdom Metazoa; phylum Mollusca; class Gastropoda; order Trochida; family Trochidae; genus Gibbula; species Gibbula magus. The sequence goes on from OW388305.1 coordinate 2,915,937, forward strand.
GATAAAAACAACAAACCCCTGATAGGCCCTGTACACAGTGAGGTGGTCAGAGCAGGCTATGGAAAGAGCTTGTTTAGCGGTGTCAGCCAGATCTCTCTTCCCTAGCGGAACAACGAAGGGGGACTTCTCCGTCATGGCAGCTGCTGTGATGGCCTGGTGCAGATAAAATAAAGCCTTGATTACATTGAGAGCTTCACACAAGACTTACCCATACCACAACCTTGGTGCATTGGCGGATTCAGGTATTTTCAAAGAGGAGTGGTTCACTTTTTTAAACGAGGGGATTTCACAAACGGGGTCAATCAAATTTGAATGCAAAAGTTTTCAAAAAGGGGGAGAGGGGTCTACAACTGCTGATGTAAAGTCAAATAATGTTCCGTCTCCGTCCATATATGGGTACTAGAATGAGCAGCACTAATGTTCTATACAGAGAGTCACATACCACTTGCTCCAGACAACCGAAGATGGATGCAAAGATCAACATCTTGCCGATCCTCACATGTACGGGCAGTGCTGCAAGATGGTGGCCAAGGGGAGTTAACCCATCCCCCTCCACGTCACAGGCTCCGACGTCACGCAGCAGTCCCATTGCACGTGACACAACCAGCGGAAGCGGAGGATCAATAGCTCGACTCAGGAAGTCAACTGGCTTACCAAACTTACATTTCTGGAAGAGATTATTCTTCATATATATCGATGAGTAAAACCATGAGATCAAGATTCTTTTTTCTTTACACTTACGTATTGAATGTTATCACAGCCAAATCATTCTGGGTGGCCAAATTATAGGGATCAAAGGGATAACCTGGGAATCAATTGCTAAAATGATAAACATTATTTCAATAAAAGTGTGAACTATTTATTATTCATAATTCGGTGGTCCTTAAAATTTTGTTTAGTAAAGTAAATTTCAATTTATAGTGCAATGGAATAATTTGAGTATTAAAAATATATATCCCTTTTGTAAGGTCAAAATATCGTCTTTGTTTCATTAATCATATACAAGTGAAAGCAAACTGGAATTCATATAACAACAAAATCATTAATACCGTAAAAACCCAGATGAGGTTATATAACAAGTTACCATGATATTGAGACACAACTCTTCTAGAGGAACTCGCAGTAACTCTGGAATGGTGAACGGACGGAACTTCTCATACCTAGAAACATAAGGAGATTTATAATTAAGATAAACTCCCTAAAGTTGCTCATACTAAAGTTTGCAAGCAGAACATTTAATGAATAAGTTAATTGCTTTCATTCACTGTGCTTGAGGTGATGAGGACTGAAAGTCTATCGGGCTATTTTTTGTGGAAACGAAATTCGAGAGGATATCCCCGTATACACAAATATGCTACTATTAAATGATTGAAACACATTCAAGTTAAAAAATATTAATAAAGGTAATATTTTGATGAATTTATATTTCACAACTTAATAAAGACAAGCGTACATTTGTTGAAAAATAAAAACAATGAGAACTGAAGCCATTCATTCTGCGAGTGGGGAAAAGTTTTCTACGGCATAACAGCAAATTGTTTATTAGTTTTATGACACGCTGTGTGTTACTATGTGAACTTTCTATCAGTGTATATCTTTTATCATTAAAATGTTGTAAAATTAGGTAAAATAAAGCGTGTTTTCATTTCACGTAATGCACAAAATCCAATATGGTGGATTTTGCCGACAGAACGGCCCCTTTAAATCATCACTGCTAGTACTATTGCATCAAGAAATACCATAAATTTGTTGTGGCTGAATTGCTGTGAAACCTGTGAGCGTTTTCAGTAACTATCAAGACAGAAGTGTAGCATTGAATTTCATTGTAGAATTGCATAAAACTATACTACTATACTGTATTAGGAAACTTTCTCAACATCAGGTACAAAGTTGAATTGTTGTTAGGATTTGAACTATTGACTCTTGATTAAAAAGCTGTAAACCACTATGTTTTCCACTACCAAACATAAGTGTTTTATTATCAGTAACATTGTTAGGTTATATTAATAAGTGAATTATAGATAATGTTAACATTTCTTAGAGTTGAAACTACTGGTGGTACTGCGTCAAATTTCAGTGTGGCATGGCACCTAAACCTTACTACCCGGTATAAGAAGAAAGTTTTCCATAGGTGATAAAGTTGCATATGCTAGTCACTTAGCTTCCCTATTCTCAACTCCAGAACAGACCTCATACTCAATTAGAAGAGTTCACTCACATTTGTCTAGTGTAAAGTCTGAAGCAAAAGCCCTCCCTGACACGTCCTGCCCGACCCTGTCTCTGTTTGGCGCTCGCCTGGCTGATGAATACTTCCTCCAGACTGCTCATCTGGCTTGACTCTATGTACCTGAGTATAATACAAAGTAACAGTGTAATATATAGAGTACATGTGTGTAATATATAGAGTAACTGTGTGTAATAAAGAGAGTACATGTGTGTAATATATAGAGTATCTGTGTGTAATACAGAGTACATGTGTGTAATATATAGATTACCTGTGTGTAATGTAGAGAGTACCTGTGTGTAATATAGAGAGTACCTGTGTGTAATGTAGAGAGTACTTGTGTGTAATATAGAGAGTTGATGTGTGTAATATATAGAGTACCTGTGTGTAATATAGAGAGTACCTGTGTGTAATATATAGAGTACCTGTGTGTAATATATAGAGTACCTGTGTGTAATATATAGAGTACCTGTGTGTAATACAGAGCACCTGTGTGTAATATATGGAGTACCTGTGTGTAATATATAGAGTACCTGTGTGTAATATATAGAGTACCTGTGTGTAATATATAGAGTACCTGTGTGTTATATATATAGAGTAAATGTGTGTAATATACAGAGTACCTGTGTGTAATATATAGAGTACCTGTGTGTAATATATAGAGTACCTGTGTGTAATATAGAGAGTACCTGTGTGTAATATAGAGTACCTGTGTGTAATATAGAGAGTTGATGTGTGTAATATATAGAGTACCTGTGTGTAATATAGAGAGTACCTGTGTGTAATATAGAGAGTTGATGTGTGTAATATATAGAGTACCTGTGTGTAATATAGAGAGTATCGTGTGTAAAATATAGAGTACCTGTGTGTAATATAGAGAGTACCTGTGTGTAATATAGAGAGTACCTGTGTGTAATATAGAGAGTACCTGTGTGTAATATATAGAGTACCTGTGTGTAATATATAGAGTACCTGTGTGTAATACAGAGCACCTGTGTGTAATATATGGAGTACCTGTGTGTAATATATAGAGTACCTGTGTGTTATATATAGAGTACCTTTGGGTAATATATAGAGTACCTGTGTGTAATATATAGAGTACCTGTGTGTTATATATAGAGTAAATGTGTGTAATATACAGAGTACCTGTGTGTAATATATAGAGTACCTGTGTGTAATATAGAGAGTACCTGTGTGTAATATATAGAGTACCTGTGTGTAATATAGAGAGTACCTGTGTGTAATATAGAGAGTTGATGTGTGTAATATATAGAGTACCTGTGTGTAATATAGAGAGTACCTGTGTGTAATATAGAGAGTTGATGTGTGTAATATATAGAGTACCTGTGTGTAATATAGAGAGTACCTGTGTGTAATATATAGAGTACCTGTGTGTAATATAGAGAGCACCTTTGGGTAATATATAGAGTACCTGTGTGTAATATATAGAGTACCTGTGTGTAATATAGAGAGTACCTGTGTGTAATATAGAGAGTTGATGTGTGTAATATATAGAGTACCTGTGTGTAATATAGAGAGTACCTGTGTGTAATATAGAGAGTTGATGTGTGTAATATATAGAGTACCTGTGTGTAATATAGAGAGTATCGTGTGTAAAATATAGAGTACCTGTGTGTAATATAGAGAGTACCTGTGTGTAATATAGAGAGTACCTGTGTGTTATATATAGAGTACCTGTGGGTAATATATAGAGTACCTGTGTGTAATATATAGAGTACCTGTGTGTTATATATAGAGTAAATGTGTGTAATATACAGAGTACCTGTGTGTAATATATAGAGTACCTGTGTGTAATATATAGAGTACCTGTGTGTAATATAGAGAGTACCTGTGTGTAATATAGAGAGTTGATGTGTGTAATATATAGAGTACCTGTGTGTAATATAGAGAGTACCTGTGTGTAATATAGAGAGTTGATGTGTGTAATATATAGAGTACCTGTGTGTAATATAGAGAGCACCTGTGGGTAATATATAGAGTACCTGTGTGTAATATATAGAGTACCTGTGTGTAATATAGAGAGTACCTGTGTGTAACAGCAGTATTGTCCAGTACTCCGGCTCCTCCTCTTCCTCGCCCCGTACGGACCGGCGGTCCGCACGGAAGGACCAGCAGGATGTGGACCCACAGGTTTCCATGGAACCACAGGACGCATCGGACCCGCACGGATCCAGCGACCACCAACGTTCCGGTGATCCCCAGCGCACCGTGGATACCCAACGGGACGACCACCGCAAGCAGGCCAACCACACTCCATCGGACAGCCAGCGCTCGGTGCCCCGTCAGCAGTCCAAAAGGAAGTCAACAGAGCCTCCGGAGATCTCCTTCTACGGGCCTCAACCAGAGCCTCCACAAAAGAAGTCGAAGGAAGGGGGTTCAGAAGAATCTTCCTTTCCGACGTTAAGCTGGTATGACAAGATCGACGAGGTTTACCGCCACTTTCCGGACCTCGAACGGCCTCCAGCGCAATCACAGCCTATTCACAATGATATCAGCAGGGGGGTACCCAAGGTGAAGGCCACTCCAGCGAATTCTCTTCCTCCTCCAGAATCTTCGGCTCAGCTAGCGGCTCAACTCTCGGACAGGGTCGGATCTCTGGCCTTTGATAAACAACCAGCCCGGAGCTCCTTTTACAGGTCTTTCCCTTACAAGACCCATAATGCGAAGTTTGCCAGTACAGAGGAGACCCTGTTGGACGACAACTTCAGATACCTTTTGGGCAAGGGCACACCCTCGGACCAGATTAATGTGCATGATTCCCGTCTGAGGGAAGTGGAGACGTCGGTCCATAAAGCAATGCAAACCTCCTCTTACATCCATTGGTTCGCCGCCACCGCAGCCAGACAGTTCCCTATCATCCCGGATTCGGCGGTTCCCACTGGCTCCACCTCAGTTCCGTTTTCATCTCTGGCCACCGCGTTCGCCTTCTTCGACTCCCTAGGAGATGCAGTTCTCGACCTGGACAGACACCTGCTTTGGATCCAGTCTCAGCTCACTCTTCTTCGCCGGTCTGCTTACGTGAAGCAGCTACCCCAGAATACAGATCCTAAGATTAAGGAGATGCTGTACCAGGCTCCTCTGTTCGGAGGTACTCTATTCGGGGACTCAGTGACTAAGGCCTTAGAACGCAAGGACAAGGAGATGGAAAGAAAGAAGAATGAGGATATCCACAACCTTGTCTTGTCTGCTTCTCCCAGAAGGAGACAGTCTCCCAGGAACAAGCCGTCCACTCCGTCCAGGAAACAAGGTTTCCAAAAGAACCAGGGACCTTCTACGCCCAAGAGGAATTTTGACAAGTTCCCTCGCTATGATAAGTTCTCGACTCCCAACAAGAGTGGTGGACGAGGCCGAGGCAGAGTCCAGCAGCGGGTTTGACGACCCAACACCCGTTCCCATCCAGTCATCAACCCTTGTCCGCCCCCCGACCTTCCCGTTGAATGTAGTTCCTGGTCAGGTCGGGGGTCGTCTTCAACAATTTGCCATCAATTGGCCAATTGTTTCAGACGACCCCTGGATCCTGTCCGTAGTCTCCCAGGGCTACCGACTGATTTTCGATTCTCTTCCTCCGACGACTTTCATCCCGGAGGGGCCCCGTTTTCATTTTTCTGGTCGTCCTTTGGTGGCAGCAGAGGATGCAATTCAGAAGCTTTTGCTGAAGGAGGCAGTTATAGAACTGGATCCGGCCACGGTTTCCCGCGGGTTCTATTCTCCAGTTTTTCTGGTTCCGAAGAAGGACAAGGACGAGTTGCGGATGATCATAGATCTGAAGATTCTGAACCGGAACTTCCTGCAGAGACCTCCGCACTTCAGGATGGAGTCGATACCGGCGCTGAAACTGGCTCTAAGTCCAGCGGACTGGATGGTCTCGTTAGACCTCAGGGATGCGTATCTCCACGTCCCGATTCACCCAGCGTCCCAGAAGTATCTTCGTTTTGCTCTCAACGGCAGGCTGTTCCAGTTCAGGGTTCTTCCTTTCGGGATCTCGATAGCACCTTGGCTATTCACTCGCATCACAGCTCCGGTCCTGAGTTTTCTTCACTCCAGGTCCATCAGGATTCACGGGTACCTGGACGACTTCCTCTTACCAGACCAGTCCCATCGCGGTCTGGAGACGAACAGAGACCTTGCCGTTTTTATTTTGGAACATCTGGGTTTCATCGTCCATCCGGAGAAGTCAGACTTCACTCCGTCCCAGAGAGTAAAGTATATCGGAGCCATCTTCGACACGGGGATCTCGAAAGTTCTACCACCGGAGGACAGGGTCACGGTCGCTCGGAATTTGATCCATTCCATGTCTCAGTCTCCACAAACCTTAAGGCAATGGATGTCCCTGTTGGGCAAGCTCACGAGCATGCAGGATTTGACCAACAGGGGGAGGCTGAGACTCCGTCACTTTCAGTTTTGGATCAACTCCGTCAGATCGCTCGAGCTTTCGACTCTTTGTTGTCCTCCTCCAGAGATTCTCCACTCGCTTCGTTGGTGGCTTCAAGACCAGAACGTTCTGCAGGGTGTTCAGTTGGTCCCTTTCATGCAGGATGTTCTGCTGGTGACGGACGCTTCAAGTGTGGGTTGGGGAGCTCACCTGATGGACCAGATGATTCAGGGGTCTTGGTCTCTGGAAGAAGCTCCTCTACACATCAATCAGCTAGAACTGTTAGCCGTTCTGAAGTCTCTTCAGTTCTGGCAGGACCAGCTGAAGGGAAAGAAGCTGATGTTGGCCTCAGACAACACCACGGTAGTGGCTTACGTCAATCGCCAGGGAGGCACTCGATCAAAGGGATTGCTAGACCTCTGTCTTCGTCTGTTCGACTGGATCGACAGGAACGGCTGTCAAATCAGGGCCAGACACATTCCGGGCCATCTGAATGTTCTGGCAGACAACCTGTCTCGTCCGAACCAGATCCAGTCAACAGAATGGACTCTGCATCCCACATCCTTCAAGATGGTCTCAAACTTGTGGGAATCCCCGATGATAGACCTGTTTGCGACCAGACTCAACACACAGCTCCCGGTCTTCGTCAGTCCAGTTCCGGATCCTCAGGCCTTCGCCGTAGACGCAATGTCGATCAGCTGGGACGGTCTCCATGCTTACGCCTTCCCTCCGCCAGCATTGATTCCAGCAGTGTTGGAGAAGGCGAGACGTCACAGTTGCATCATAATTCTGATTGCTCCAGCGTGGCCCAATCGTCCTTGGTTTCCGGATCTGTTGACGGCGTCGTCTCATCCGCCGGTGCAACTGTCAGTCTTTCCAAAGTTACTAAGACAGCCAAGGTCCGACAGGTTTCATCGAAATCCCGAGTCCCTTTGTCTTCACGCTTGGAGGTTATCCAGCGTAATCTCAGGAGTAGTGGGTTCTCCCAAGAAGTTGCAGAAGCTGTCCGTGGAGGGCTCAGAGCTTCTACCTCTGCCCTCTATGATTGCAGATACAGCAAATTCACCGAGTGGAAGCAGCAATTCCAGCCTGATGCTGCTATCTCCATTCCGCTCGTCGCTGAGTTCTTGCTCTTTCTAAGGAAAGAGAAGAAGTTGAAGGCTGGGACGATCGATGGCTACAAGTCAGCTTTGACATCTGCCTTGGCCTTACAAGGTGTCGACTTGGCCAGAGACCAGACCATTCATCGCTTGGCTAGATCGTTCCAGTTAGAGGATCTGAAATCTCCCAAGTTTCAGCTCAAGTGGAATTTGTCTGTGGTCCTTTCAGCTCTACTCGCAGATCCGTTTGAGCCTATTAAAGATGTTTCCCTGCAGTTCTTATCCTGGAAGACAGCTTTCCTCTTGGCGCTGGCTTCCGCAAGCAGGGTTTCGGAGTTACATGCTTTGGACTTTTCCACCATGACGCATTCTAAGAACTGGCAGTCTGTTTCCCTAACGACCCTTCCCGGTTTCGTAGCCAAAAACCAGAAGTCCATTGCTGGTCCCTTGGGAAGAAGATGCTTCTCTGTTCCGACTCTGTCCGCTGCCATTTCAGACGGCATGGAGAAGGATCTTCTTCTCTGTCCAGTTCGAGCCCTGAAGGAGTACGTGAACAGAACCAAGTCCTTTAGAAGGGGTAGGCATAGATTGTTCCTTCCATGTCTTCCTACTTCCGACAAGGACATTTCCAAGAACACCGTTTCAGCTTGGCTGAAGAAAACGATTAAGGCAGCCTATCATAAATCTGCGTCCACTCCGCCGATTTATGGTAAGGTGTCTTCACATGAGATTAGAGCCTGGGCTACGTCAGCCCCCCTCTGGCACTCTGCCTCGGTGGAGGACGTCATCTCCGCTGGGTATTGGGCCTCCTCGACTACCTTCTCAACATTCTACCTCAGGGATGTCCAGTCAGATCTCCAGGGCCTCCACCAACTGGGACCGTTCGTCGCAGCCGGTGCAGTCCAGTCATCCAAGCAGTAGCATAGGTAATTACAACTCTTATTTGAAGAGGTTGTAAGGACGGAGTTCCTCCTTCTCGCTGAGAAATCCTATGTTGGCCTCGGCAGTTAACGGTTGTAAATCCACGACTGTCCAGGCCAGCCTACCATTACTTGGTTTAGCAGGAACTTCGTTCTTGTGACCTCGGTTTTTGGTTAAAGGCATGATCTCTTTTTTGAGTCACAGCACCGCTAGCTGATCTCCTACCCTCCGCCGATCTGTGGGAATCTGCATATAAGTTTAGAGGTAGTGAATGAAAGAAATTTAACAAAATTACAAGTATTTTGTATATTTTTGAATGATACCTACCTCTAAACTTATAGTTTGTAACCCGCCCGGACCTCCCCACGGAACGGATACCAGCTTCTTTGGGTTGCATGCTTCAAGGAAAGTGGTCTCTTAGGCTGAGGGATTGTGGGCGTGAGTTTGTCTTTGCACGTGCTAGCTCGTGCGACTGCTGTGACTCAAAAGTTTGACATGTCTATTTCTAGACTTGATCAAGGTATTGATTGTTGTTATATGTTTGTAAACAAACAAGGAAATGCATATAAGTTTAGAGGTAGTGAATGAAAGAAATATATAGAATACCTGTGTACAATATAGAGAGTACCTGTGTGTAATACAGAGTACCTGTGTGTAATATAGAGAGTACATGTGTGTAATGTAGAGAGTACCTGTGTGTAATATAGAGAGTACCTGTGTGTAATGTAGAGAGTACTTGTGTGTAATATACAGAGTACCTGTGTGTAATATAGAGAGTACTTGTGTGTAATATAGAGAGTACCTGTGTGTAATATATAGAGTACATGTGTGTAATAAATAGAATACCTGTGTACAATATAGAGAGTACCTGTGTGTAATAAAGAGTACCTGTGTGTAATATAGAGAGTACATGTGTGTAATGTAGAGAGTACCTGTGTGTAATATAGAGAGTACCTGTGTGTAATGTAGAGAGTACTTGTGTGTAATATACAGAGTACCTGTGTGTAATATAGAGAGTACTTGTGTGTAATATAGAGAGTACTTGTGTGTAATATAGAGAGTACTTGTGTGTAATATAGAGAGTACCTGTGTGTAATATATAGAGTACATGTGTGTAATATATAGAATACCTGTGTACAATATAGAGAGTACCTGTGTGTAATACAGAGTACCTGTGTGTAATGTAGAGAGTACCTGTGTGTAATGTAGAGAGTACCTGTGTGTAATATATAGAGTACCTGTGTGTAATACAGAGTACCTGTGTGTAATATAGAGAGTACCTGTGTGTAATGTAGAGAGTACCTGTGTGTAATATAGAGAGTTCCTGTGTGTAATGTAGAGAGTACTTGTGTGTAATATACAGAGTACCTGTGTGTAATATAGAGAGTACTTGTGTGTAATATAGAGAGTACCTGTGTGTAATATATAGAGTACATGTGTGTAATATATAGAATACCTGTGTACAATATAGAGAGTACCTGTGTGTAATACAGAGTACCTGTGTGTAATGTAGAGAGTACCTGTGTGTAATGTAGAGAGTACCTGTGTGTAATATATAGAGTACCTGTGTGTAATATAGAGAGTACCTGTGTATAATATAGAGAGTACCTGTGTGTAATGTAGAGAGTACCTGTGTATAATATAGACAGTACCTGTGTGTAATGTAGAGAGTACCTGTGTGTAATATAGAGAGTACCTGTGTGTAATGTAGAGAGTACCTGTGTGTAATATAGAGAGTACCTGTGTGTAATATATAGAGTACATGTGTGTAATATATAGAATACCTGTGTACAATATAGAGAGTACCTGTGTGTAATACAGAGTACCTGTGTGTAATGTAGAGAGTACCTGTGTGTAATGTAGAGAGTACCTGTGTGTAATATATAGAGTACCTGTGTGTAATACAGAGTACCTGTGTGTAATATAGAGAGTACCTGTGTGTAATGTAGAGAGTACCTGTGTGTAATATAGAGAGTTCCTGTGTGTAATGTAGAGAGTACTTGTGTGTAATATAAAGAGTACCTGCGTGTAATATAGAGAGTACTTGTGTGTAATATAGAGAGTACCTGTGTGTAATATATAGAGTACATGTGTGTAATATATAGAATACCTGTGTACACTATAGAGAGTACCTGTGTGTAATACAGAGTACCTGTGTGTAATGTAGAGAGTACCTGTGTGTAATGTAGAGAATACCTGTGTGTAATATAGTGAGTACCTGTGTATAATATAGAGAGTACCTGTGTGTAATATAGAGAGTACCTGTGTGTAATGTAGAGAGTACCTGTGTATAATATAGAGAGAACTGTGTGTAATGTAGAGAGTACCTGTGTGTAATATAGAGAGTATCGTGTGTAAAATATAGAGTACCTGTGTGTAATATAGAGAGTACCTGTGTGTAATATAGAGAGTACCTGTGTGTTATATATAGAGTACCTGTGGGTAATATATAGAGTACCTGTGTGTAATATATAGAGTACCTGTGTGTTATATATAGAGTAAATGTGTGTAATATACAGAGTACCTGTGTGTAATATATAGAGTACCTGTGTGTAATATATAGAGTACCTGTGTGTAATATAGAGAGTACCTGTGTGTAATATAGAGAGTTGATGTGTGTAATATATAGAGTACCTGTGTGTAATATAGAGAGTACCTGTGTGTAATATAGAGAGTTGATGTGTGTAATATATAGAGTACCTGTGTGTAATATAGAGAGTACCTGTGTGTAATATAGAGAGTACCTGTGTGTAATATAGAGAGCACCTGTGGGTAATATATAGAGTACCTGTGTGTAATATATAGAGTACCTGTGTGTAATATAAAGAGTACCTGTGTGTAATATAGAGAGTTGATGTGTGTAATATATAGAGTACCTGTGTGTAATATAGAGAGTACCTGTGTGTAATATAGAGTACCTGTGTATAATACAGAGTACCTGTGTGTAATACAGAGTACCTGTGTGTAATAAATAGAGTACCTGTGTGTAATATAGAGAGTACCTGTGTGTAATAAATAGAGTACCTGTGTGTAATATATAGAGTACCTGTGTGTAATATAGAGAGTACCTGTGTGTTATATATAGACTACCTGTGTGTAATATAGAGAGTTGATGTGTGTAATATAGAGTACCTGTGTGTAATAAAGAGTACCTGTGTGTAATAAATAGAGTACCTGTGTGTAATACAGAGTACCTGTGTGTAATAAATAGAGTACCTGTGTGTAATATATAGAGTACCTGTGTGTAATATAGAGAGTACCTGTGTGTTATATATAGAGTCCCTGTGTGTAATACAGAGAGTACATGTGTGTAATATATAGAGTACCTGTGTGTAATATATCGAGTACCTGTGTGTAATATATTGAATACCTGTGTACAATATAGAGAGTACCTGTGTGTAATACAGAGTACCTGTGTGTAATATAGAGAGTACCTGTGTGTAATGTAGAGAGTACTTGTGTGTAATATAGAGAGTACCTGTGTGTAATATATAGAGTACTTGTGTGTAATATAGAGAGTACCTGTGTGTAATATAGAGAGTACTTGTGTGTAATATAGAGAGTACCTGTGTGTAATATATAGAGTACATGTGTGTAATATATAGAATACCTGTGTACAATATAGAGAGTACCTGTGTGTAATACAGAGTACCTGTGTGTAATATAGAGAGTACATGTGTGTAATGTAGAGAGTACCTGTGTGTAATATAGAGAGTACCTGTGTGTAATGTAGAGAGTACTTGTGTGTAATATACAGAGTACCTGTGTGTAATATAGAGAGTACTTGTGTGTAATATAGAGAGTACCTGTGTGTAATATATAGAGTACATGTGTGTAATAAATAGAATACCTGTGTACAATATAGAGAGTACCTGTGTGTAATACAGAGTACCTGTGTGTAATATAGAGAGTACCTGTGTGTAATGTAGAGAGTACCTGTGTGTAATATAGAGAGTACCTGTGTGTAATGTAAAGAGTACTTGTGTGTAATATACAGAGTACCTGTGTGTAATATAGAGAGTACTTGTGTGTAATATAGAGAGTACTTGTGTGTAATATAGAGAGTACTTGTGTGTAATATAGAGAGTACCTGTGTGTAATATATAGAGTACATGTGTGTAATATATAGAATACCTGTGTACAATATAGAGAGTACCTGTGTGTAATACAGAGTACCTGTGTGTAATGTAGAGAGTACCTGTGTGTAATATAGAGAGTACCTGTGTGTAATGTAGAGAGTACCTGTGTGTAATACAGAGTACCTGTGTGTAATGTAGAGAGTACCTGTGTGTAATATAGAGAGTACCTGTGTGAAATGTAGAGAGTACCTGTGTGTAATGTAGAGAGTACCTGTGTGTAATATAGAGAGTACCTGTGTGAAATGTAGAGAGTACCTGTGTGTAATATAGAGAGTACCTGTGTGTAATATATAGAGTACATGTGTGTAATATATAGAATACCTGTGTACAATATAGAGAGTACCTGAGTGTAATACAGAGTACCTGTGTGTAATGTAGAGAGTACCTGTGTGTAATGTAGAGAGTACCTGTGTGTAATATATAGAGTACCTGTGTGTAATACAGAGTACCAGTGTGTAATATAGAGAGTACCTGTGTGTAATGTAGAGAGTACCTGTGTGTAATATAGAGAGTTCCTGTGTGTAATGTAGAGAGTACTTGTGTGTAATATAAAGAGTACCTGCGTGTAATATAGAGAGTACTTGTGTGTAATATAGAGAGTACCTGTGTGTAATATATAGAGTACATGTGTGTAATATATAGAATACCTGTGTACACTATAGAGAGTACCTGTGTGTAATACAGAGTACCTGTGTGTAATGTAGAGAGTACCTGTGTGTAATGTAGAGAATACCTGTGTGTAATATAGTGAGTACCTGTGTATAATATAGAGAGTACCTGTGTGTAATATAGAGAGTACCTGTGTGTAATGTAGAGAGTACCTGTGTATAATATAGAGAGTACCTGTGTGTAATGTAGAGAGTGCCTGTGTGTAATATAGAGAGTACCTGTGTGTAATATAGAGAGTACCTGTGTGTAATATAGAGTACCTGTGTGTAATGTAGAGAGTACCTGTGTGTAATATAGAGAGTACCTGTGTATAATACAGAGAGTATGTGTGTGCAATATATAGAGTACCTGTGTGTAATATATAGAGTACCTGTGTATGATATAGACAGTACCTGTGTGTAATGTAGAGAGTACCTGTGTGTTATATATAGAGTACCTTTGTGTAATGTAGAGAGTACCTGTGTGTAATATAGAGAGTACCTGTGTGTAATATAGAGAGTACCTGTGTGTAATGTAGAGAGTACTTGTGTGTAATATACAGAGTACCTGTGTGTAATATAGAGAGTACTTGTGTGTAATATAGAGAGTACCTGTGTGTAATATATAGAGTACATGTGTGTAATATAGAGAGTACCTGTGTGTAATGTAGAGAGTACTTGTGTGTAATATACAGAGTACCTGTGTGTAATATAGAGAGTACTTGTGTGTAATATAGAGAGTACCTGTGTGTAATATATAGAGTACATGTGTGTAATATATAGAATACCTGTGTACAATATAGAGAGTACCTGTGTGTAATACAGAGTACCTGTGTGTAATGTAGAGAGTACTTGTGTGTAATGTAGAGAGTACCTGTGTGTAATGTAGAGAGTACCTGTGTGTAATATATAGAATACCTGTGTACAATATAGAGAGTACCTGTGTGTAATACAGAGTACCTGTGTGTAATGTAGAGAGTACCTGTATACAATATAGAGAGTACCTGTGTAATATAGAGTACCTGTGTATGTCATATAGAATGTACCTGTGTGTATTTTCCTATTGCAGAATGTCATAACAACATAGTCACATGATAGCCATTTATCCTATGATCACTCAATAATGACCTGGTTTCCTTTGCTTTCCCCGCATCAATCACAAAGACGACGTCAGGTATGGTGATGCCAGTCTCAGCAATGTTGGTGGCAAGGACAATCTTCCTGACTCCTGGGGGAGGTGAGGTGAACGCTGCGTTCTGGTCTTGTGAAGAGAGCACTGAGTGGAGAGCCAGCACCAGATATCTACAAGTGATTAAATCATCTTTATATTGACTCTAGATTGGTTAACGAATTGATTTGTCACAGCTCCTAATGCCCTTCAAAGCCTTGAACCGCCCGAGGAGTTATATCAACAATAGTAATAGACCACTTATACAGCACCTTCCCATGTCACAATGATATCCTCATCAGGCTTTCCTGAGCTTAGATAAATATATTCCAGATGACAGGTACAGACGTGTATGAATGAGTTTCCTTTCACTTAGATGCAGTGGCAGATCCAGAGGGGGGCTTCAGGGGGTTCAATACTCTCCCCTTATGTAAAATTGATTGACCCTCAAGATGATGGTAAACTGCTCCTCATATCAGGTAACAGTACTTGACCTACTTTGTTGTGTCCGAGAAGCGCCGGTCTGCCTGCAAGTTCTCGTAGAGTTCCTGGATATCTGACAGTCCTGGCAGGAATACAAGTGCAGCGCCACCTATACTCCGAAATGTGGGGTCTTCATCGAGGTGACGGAGCAACTCCTGGAACAAGAACAGACAACTCTTGTTCTTACTCATTTGTACTCAGTTAAATAGCTATAATATAATACTTAAGTATTTCCAAAATGGCCACCTTTCTGGACTGATATTATGTGGAATTATCTTAGTGCTTTGTGAAAGGAAGGCTCAAGGTGTTATTGACCTGTAAGGATAGAAGATAAAATATACAAGAGTCCGGCTTTTGATAAATCAAACACGGCCTGTGTCAATCTTTTAGACTTTTGGTATAGAGGGATCAGATACTTTAATCTACATTGTAAATATATACAGTAAGATATTCGGCATTCTCAATATCCTGTGCAGCTTTGTTACCATTGAATCAACAGCGACATACTGACCATGATCAGATCCATGTTGATTCTCTTCATGTTGAGTCTCGTCACCGTGTTGCGTGTTTTCAGACTGTACTCTTCAGCTGACAGGTCAGTCTAGCAACAACAAGGGAGATAATCAGGATACACCTTTCAGTTTACACATACAAATGTTTATCTTTGATTTCAAGTATATTGTATTGAAGTAACAGAGGTAATTAAGAGCTGTCTTGGATTAATACTTCGCCGCTGAATACATTCTAGTAAAACTAGTCTGAGTGACCAATTTACAGGAATGACAGAATATCAACAAATGAAATAATCCAGTATACCGAAAAATAGTACAATGGATAACATACCCTGTCTATTTTCGCTATATCTTCCTTGGTCCAGAACACGTCCACCTGGGAAGAGTCGCCTCCCCTTTCTGTGATCTCAACAGTAGCCGACTCCTCCTGTAGTAGAATGTAGCAACATTCACATCAACATCTTGCATAAGGAGAAAATACTGGCCAGTAATCCTGGTATAAAATTTATTAATCAACTAGCAATTCTATCTTGTAAGAGTACGGAACAGGCGATCCTCTAAAGTTTGTGTTTTTAAATGGTGAATTTATATAGCATGCAAAATCATAAATTTCTGTAAATTCCTAACAGCAAGGAGCACTAGTTCACAGCATGTTTCCTATGTATGTCAAATTTCAGATTGATATCTTCAACTAATTTTAAATCATGGCCACAGACAAAGTGACGGACAGGCAGAGTGCACTCTCATATCCTCTTACCACAAATAACATGTTTACTTACCGGTAATACTGAAGTTAATAAATGAGAAATTAACTAAAGTAACTGTCCTGTGAATGAATGGCAATGTCTCAACACTCACCTCAATGAGCTGGCCGGACTTGAGTGTATACTTGGAGTCCTCGTCCACCACATAACCAACCATCTCCACTACATCCTCCACGTGGTTCACCTGCCGTCAATATCTAGTCTTATTACTTAACTATCAATCGTATGGCATGTATCTGACAGAACTGAATTGAGAGATATCAACCTTCTGCAGATCACTTCATCCTCAAAGTCCCCAAAATACGCCTCAAAAGATATGGATAGAGGTCTTTTTTTAGAGGCCCCTACTCTGTGTTGAATGAATTGCCATTAGTAATCAAAAATTCAAAATCATTGTCAGTTTTTAAAAGTTGCTTGAAAACGTATCTGTTACATTCATCCTACCAGTGTAGATTTAGCATCTGAACTGAGTGTGTGTTGTTTATGTAGCACTATGAGCAGGCACTGAGTATACAGTATTTCTGCAAAGACATGTGAGTCAGCAAATGGACCATTATAGCAAAACTGGGTCACTACTGGAAAATAAGGCCTATATGATACAAACTTAACCAATACGAGTCTGAGTATGTGCAGTCGCAGAGTCAAACTGAAGCGGACGGAAATTTGACTATTGCTGTCTGTCTATAGTCAGCAATAGTCATGTTTATAATTATCATACCAATGAAAATAGAAATAGAACGAAAGTTTAATTAACAAAACTGTCATTAATTTTAATTAGGTATTGCGCACTGGCCTAGTTCCAGGAAGTCAGTGATAGATGATGTTTTGTTCCAGATCTGAGACGTTACCCAATTCAAATCACGAAAGTATTCAAAAGGCAAACCTTGACGGGAAACGTGCGTCCAGGAATGTTGATGACAGGACAGTGACTGAAGTAGGACGAGAACTTCTGACTGTCCAAGGTTGCACTCATTAGGACAACCTTGAGATCTCGTCGTCTGCTCAGAATCTCCTTGACAACAATCATCAGGAAATCTGATTGGACGCTTCGCTCATGGACCTGTCACACAAGACTTAATGTTTGAAAGCAAAAAAGACACATAAATGAAATGAGTTATAAGCAACTTGAAGACACCAGGAGATGAATTCAAGAAATACTTTGTAATTGCTAAAATATGTCTAATAATAATAGTCCATAATATCAACACTTGCAAAGGTCATAGATGAAAGGTGACATCTAAGAACTGTTAATGACATCATGTAACCATGACAAAATGATATTCTGTCCTAGGGCACCGCATGAAAAATATGGACCGTGATACAATTGTCCTAATAGTGAGTAAGGGAGTAATTATCATCCTTATTTACCTCGTCAATGATAGCATGTGTGACATCAGACAGTAGGGAATCCTGCTGCAACTTCCTGAGGAGCACTCCTGTTGTGCAGTACACCAGTCTGGCGTTGGGTCCCTTCTTGGATTCGAACCTGATCTGGTAGCCACATAGCGAGTCTCTGGCACCAGGCCCACTCTCCCCCAACTCCTGAGAGACCCGGTTGGCTAAACTCATCGCAGATATACGTCGAGGTTGGGTGCACACAATATTGCATCGTCCTCCATTGCCTGAGAGTATTGCTTCCTGAAGAGCAGTTTTTTTTATGAATATAATGACATGAATAATCTACTGGTTGTCAAACTGAAATTTCATTCTTGACAGAAAACATCTTTTAGTTATACAGCATTAGAAGTAATTCTGACTGACGAAATAAAACATCTTTTAGACATGCAGCAAGAAGAAATTATGACTGTTAAAACAAGAGCCATCAGGAGAGATGGCTTATACCTCGGCCCCACATAAGTTAAATAATCAGTTTTAACAGTGTATAATTAAAACTAGAAGGTGTTTTTGTTCGTGAAAACAGATGTCTCCACCTTCACCCAATTCACTTCAACTTATTTCCTTTCTAAAGAAAGACAAATGTACAAAATGTTGCCATGGCACCAGAAAAAAATAAAATTCAAAAAGTTCAAACCCCAAAAAGGCACATCAACATCATATGAGGAGGTAGTATACAACATTTGGTGAGGATAGGTCAATCAGTTTTTAAAATCCACTTCGGAAAGAAACTCTTCCCTTCCAATAAACATAGTCAAAATTGTTACCATGGAAACAAAAAAAATTAAAATTTAAAAAAGTCGAAACCCCCAAAAGGCACGTCTACATGATATGAGGAGGCAGTATACCAAATCTGGTGAGGATTGGCCTAGTAGTCTCAGAGATTTGCTCCGGAAACAAACCCTACCCTTCAAATAGACAAAGTCCAAATTATTACCATGGAAACAAAAAAAACAAAAAAATTCCAAAAAGTTGAAACCCTCAAAGGCACATCTACATGATATGGGGAAGCTGTGTGCCAAATTTGGTGAAGATTGGCCAAGTAGTTATCAAGTACTGCTCCGGAGACGATGTGATCACGGACGGACAGACGGAGCCAACGACTATATCCCCCCACATTATATGCCGGGGGGATAATAATATAAAAAAAATTGTTTTAAATTCGGACACTGTGGAATTCTTTTTTTAAACATCAAAGGTGGTCAACTCAAAAAAGCTGAAATAAGTTGGACTGTCGAAATGCATCTAAAAGAGTTGATACATTAAAGCGATTCCCCGTCGACTTTTTCCATAGGGACCCATATTTATAAAATCAGCAGTGAAGCTTAGCTTGGCTCTTTAGCGGGGACAGGCTAATCAGCCCTGGTCTACTGGTATAATGATTAGGAACTTTGACGGTGATTTGCTTTAAGGTCTATAACTTTCACATATGTTTATTGTATTATTCACCTCCAACACAAACTGAGGTATCTGTGTACTTTTGCCGCTGCCTGTTTCCCCAGCAACCACCACAACATTCTCCCGCAAGATGGCGTCCATGACAGCATGTCTGTGTTGATAGACTGGTAGTTTCTGTCTGCCCTGGAGTAGAGTCTGATAGCCTGGAGAGCTCTGTCTGCCCTGGAACAGTCTGGCCAGGGCATCATTGTCCAGGGTAGATCTGGAGCTTCTGGATGGTTGCTTGGTGACCTTAGGACCGATCTCCTCCTGGAAATGGTCAACACAGGTTAGTCTAGATACATTGGTGCAGTGGTCAATTCAGGAGAGTTTAACACCTCAGCCCTTTATTTCAAGTGTCCCCCATGTACATAGAAAACCTGTTCTCTCCCTACAGAAGTTACTCAAATCATCACTCTTACCATGATAACCTCTGTTCTCATCCAAGCATTTTTTTTCCCCCGAAATAGAGAATCTTGATTGGTAGAATCAAATTTTTTTGTGCAAGCAGCGACATTGTTTCAAACTGAACATTTGGTCTGTTCCTGTAAGACTGGAGTTTGATCATCTGTGTGACGTGCCCATATTTCTAGAGGATTTAAAATAGGTTATACATGGAAAGAAATGACTTGAGATGTTTCTGTGTGGTGTGCAGAGAATGATAAATGCAAACAATTTAAATTAGGTGAGCACTAAAATAGGCACTGTCAAAACCAACAAGCGGTCAAATAGCTCCCCAAATATAGACACCTGAATAATCATTCATGAGTTTTCTGTATGTACATTAGCAACAGACAATAATCAAACGGATTCAATTCATTCCTAATCTCACCTCATCAGCCAAGTCTTCCCAGGTCATCTCTTCTTCATCCTTGACGTCTGCGACCTTCACCTTGCCGGATCCTGAGTTCCTCTCCTCCATTTGAATCTTCTTCAGCAGTCTTGCGACAAACTGATCTCTCGGCTGTAAATAACAAGTGATAAAAGATGCAGTTGAGTATCAACCCT
Organism: Gibbula magus; assembly: GCA_936450465.1. NCBI lineage: Eukaryota > Metazoa > Mollusca > Gastropoda > Trochida > Trochidae > Gibbula > Gibbula magus. Next base: position 2,936,128 of record OW388305.1, read on the forward strand.
TCAAGTCGACAGTGTATGAAATACGTTTTGAGTCTAAGGCCTCTCTAAGGCCCTGTAATGTGTAGACATTTTCATTTTCCGAAATTTCCCTAGATGGCTATTTTTCCAAAAAGGCAAATCTGAAATTAACCATCAATTGGCAGACAAACAAGCATCTAATTAAAAAACTGCTTGTTATATACATAATGTATTCTGGGGCATACCTTCAAATTGTCCATCAACAATGATTATTTCCTTTGTTAACAGATTTTGAATCCTGAAAGTAAACCACTAATCCACAGGTACAGGTGCTATGCTCTGCACTACATCTAGAAGAATCTCCATGAGCAGTTGAGGAGTAAGCACATGGAGCCCACAAGGCCAAGAGTGATACTTTAATGCCAAACCATCAAACAACCATTCTCCCACGACTTGAGTCCTTATTCTTACATTTATCTGACAGCTATGAATGAAATCTATATAGTTCCTACTGCATATATATATATCTGACAAGGGATCAGCTATGAGTGAAATCTATATAGTTCCTACTGCATATATATCTGACAAGGGATCAGCTATGAGTGAAATCTATATAGTTCCTACTGCATATATATCTGACAAGGGATCAGCTATGAGTGAAATCTATATAGTTCCTACTGCATATATATCTGACAAGGGATCAGCTTTGAGTGAAATCTATATAGTTCCTACTGCATATATATATATCTGACAAGGGATCAGCTATGAATGAAATCTATATAGTTCCTACTGCATATATATCTGACAAGGGATCAGCTATGAGTGAAATCTATATAGTTCCTACTGCATATATATCTGACAAGGGATCAGCTATGAGTGAAATCTATATAGTTCCTACTGCATATATATCTGACAAGGGATCAGCTATGAGTGAAATCTATATAGTTCCTACTGCATATATATCTGACAAGGGATCAGCTATGAGTGAAATCTATATAGTTCCTACTGCATATATATCTGACAAGGGATCAGCTATGAGTGAAATCTATATAGTTCCTACTGCATATATATCTGACAAGGGATCAGCTATGAGTGAAATCTATATAGTTCCTACTGCATATATATCTGACAAGGGATCAGCTATGAGTGAAATCTATATAGTTCCTACTGCATATATATCTGACAAGGGATCAGCTATGAGTGAAATCTATATAGTTCCTACTGCATATATATCTGACAAGGGATCAGCTATGAGTGAAATCTATATAGTTCCTACTGCATATATATCTGACAAGGGATCAGCTATGAGTGAAATCTATATAGTTCCTACTGCATATATATCTGACAAGGGATCAGCTATGAGTGAAATCTATATAGTTCCTACTGCATATATATCTGACAAGGGATCAGCTATGAGTGAAATCTATATAGTTCCTACTGCATATATATCTGACAAGGGATCAGCTATGAGTGAAATCTATATAGTTCCTACTGCATATATATCTGACAAGGGATCAGCTATGAGTGAAATCTATATAGTTCCTACTGCATATATATCTGACAAGGGATCAGCTATGAGTGAAATCTATATAGTTCCTACTGCATATATATCTGACAAGGGATCAGCTATGAGTGAAATCTATATAGTTCCTACTGCATATATATCTGACAAGGGATCAGCTATGAGTGAAATCTATTTAGTTCCTACTGCATATATATCTGACAAGGGATCAGCTATGAGTGAAATCTATATAGTTCCTACTGCATATATATCTGACAAGGGATCAGCTATGAGTGAAATCTATATAGTTCCTACTGCATATATATCTGACAAGGGATCAGCTATGAGTGAAATCTATATAGTTCCTACTGCATATATGTCTGACAAGGGATCAGCTATGAGTGAAATCTATATAGTTCCTACTGCATATATATCTGACAAGGGATCAGCTATGAGTGAAATCTATATAGTTCCTACTGCATATATATCTGACAAGGGATCAGCTATGAGTGAAATCTATATAGTTCCTACTGCATATATGTCTGACAAGGGATCAGCTATGAGTGAAATCTATATAGTTCCTACTGCATATATATATATCTGACAAGGGATCAGCTATGAGTGAAATCTATATAGTTCCTACTGCATATATATCTGACAAGGGATCAGCTATGAGTGAAATCTATATAGTTCCTACTGCATATATATCTGACAAGGGATCAGCTATGAGTGAAATCTATATAGTTCCTACTGCATATATATCTGACAAGGGATCAGCTATGAGTGAAATCTATATAGTTCCTACTGCATATATATCTGACAAGGGATCAGCTATGAGTGAAATCTATATAGTTCCCACTGCATATATATCTGACAAGGGATCAGCTATGAGTGAAATCTATATAGTTCCCACTGCATATATATCTGACAAGGGATCAGCTATGAGTGAAATCTATATAGTTCCTACTGCATATATATCTGACAAGGGATCAGCTATGAGTGAAATCTATATAGTTCCTACTGCATATATATATGACAAGGGATCAGCTTTGAGTGAAATCTATATAGTTCCTACTGCATATATATATATCTGACAAGGGATCAGCTATGAATGAAATCTATATAGTTCCTACTGCATATATATCTGACAAGGGATCAGCTATGAGTGAAATCTATATAGTTCCTACTGCATATATATCTGACAAGGGATCAGCTATGAGTGAAATCTATATAGTTCCTACTGCATATATATCTGACAAGGGATCAGCTATGAGTGAAATCTATATAGTTCCTACTGCATATATATCTGACAAGGGATCAGCTATGAGTGAAATCTATATAGTTCCTACTGCATATATATCTGACAAGGGATCAGCTATGAGTGAAATCTATATAGTTCCTACTGCATATATATCTGACAAGGGATCAGCTATGAATGAAATCTATATAGTTCCTACTGCATATATATCTGACAAGGGATCAGCTATGAGTGAAATCTATATAGTTCCTACTGCATATATATCTGACAAGGGATCAGCTATGAGTGAAATCTATTTAGTTCCTACTGCATATATATCTGACAAGGGATCAGCTATGAGTGAAATCTATATAGTTCCTACTGCATATATATCTGACAAGGGATCAGCTATGAGTGAAATCTATATAGTTCCTACTGCATATATGTCTGACAAGGGATCAGCTATGAGTGAAATCTATATAGTTCCTACTGCATATATATCTGACAAGGGATCAGCTATGAGTGAAATCTATATAGTTCCTACTGCATATATATCTGACAAGGGATCAGCTATGAGTGAAATCTATATAGTTCCTACTGCATATATGTCTGACAAGGGATCAGCTATGAGTGAAATCTATATAGTTCCTACTGCATATATATATCTGACAAGGGATCAGCTATGAGTGAAATCTATATAGTTCCTACTGCATATATATATATCTGACAAGGGATCAGCTATGAGTGAAATCTATATAGTTCCTACTGCATATATGTCTGACAAGGGATCAGCTATGAGTGAAATCTATATAGTTCCTACTGCATATATATCTGACAAGGGATCAGCTATGAGTGAAATCTATATAGTTCCTACTGCATATATATCTGACAAGGGATCAGCTATGAGTGAAATCTATATAGTTCCTACTGCATATATGTCTGACAAGGGATCAGCTATGAGTGAAATCTATATAGTTCCTACTGCATATATATCTGACAAGGGATGAGCTATGAGTGAAATCTATATAGTTCCTACTGCATATATGTCTGACAAGGGATCAGCTATGAATGAAATCTATATAGTTCCTACTGCATATATATCTGACAAGGGATCAGCTATGAGTGAAATCTATATAGTTCCTACTGTATATATATCTGACAAGGGATCAGCTATGAGTGAAATCTATATAGTTCCTACTGCATATATATCTGACAAGGGATCAGCTATGAGTGAAATCTATATAGTTCCTACTGCATATATGTCTGACAAGGGATCAGCTATGAGTGAAATCTATATAGTTCCTACTGCATATATGTCTGACAAGGGATCAGCTATGAATGAAATCTATATAGTTCCTACTGCATATATATCTGACAAGGGATCAGCTATGAGTGAAATCTATATAGTTCCTACTGCATATATGTCTGACAAGGGATCAGCTATGAGTGAAATCTATATAGTTCCTACTGCATATATATCTGACAAGGGATCAGCTATGAGTGAAATCTATATAGTTCCCACTGTATATATATCTGACAAGGGATCAGCTATGAGTGAAATCTATATAGTTCCTGCTGCATATATATCTGACAAGGGATCAGCTATGAGTGAAATCTATATAGTTCCTACTGTATATATATCTGACAAGGGATCAGCTATGAGTGAAATCTATATAGTTCCTACTGCATATATGTCTGACAAGGGATCAGCTATGAATGAAATCTATATAGTTCCTACTGCATATATGTCTGACAAGGGATCAGCTATGAATGAAATCTATATAGTTCCTACTGCATATATATCTGACAAGGGATCAGCTATGAGTGAAATCTATATAGTTCCTACTGCATATATGTCTGACAAGGGATCAGCTATGAGTGAAATCTATATAGTTCCTACTGCATATATATCTGACAAGGGATCAGCTATGAATGAAATCTATATAGTTCCTACTGCATATATATCTGACAAGGGATCAGCTATGAGTGAAATCTATATAGTTCCTACTGCATATATATCTGACAATGGATCAGCTATGAGTGAAATCTATATAGTTCCTACTGCATATATGTCTGACAAGGGATCAGCTATGAGTGAAATCTATTTGTTCCTACTGCATATATATCTGACAAGGGATCAGCTATGAGTGAAATCTATATAGTTCCTACTGCATATATATCTGACAAGGGATCAGCTATGAGTGAAATCTATATAGTTCCTACTGCATATATATATATCTGACAAGGGATCAGCTATGAGTGAAATCTATTTGTTCCTACTGCATATATATCTGACAAGGGATCAGCTATGAGTGAAATCTATATAGTTCCTACTGTATATATATCTGACAAGGGATCAGCTATGAGTGAAATCTATATAGTTCCTACTGCATATATATCTGACAAGGGATCAGCTATGAATGAAATCTATATAGTTCCTACTGCATATATATATATATCTGACAAGGGATCAGCTATGAGTGAAATCTATATAGTTCCTACTGCATATATGTCTGACAAGGGATCAGCTATGAGTGAAATCTATATAGTTTCCTACTGCATATATATCTGACAAGGGATCAGCTATGAGTGAAATCTATATAGTTCCTACTGCATATATATCTGACAAGGGATCAGCTATGAGTGAAATCTATATAGTTCCTACTGCATATATATCTGACAAGGGATCAGCTATGAGTGAAATCTATATAGTTCCTACTGCATATATATCTGACAAGGGATCAGCTATGAGTGAAATCTATATAGTTCCTACTGCATATATATCTGACAAGGGATCAGCTATGAGTGAAATCTATATAGTTCCTACTGCATATATATCTGACAAGGGATCAGCTATGAGTGAAATCTATATAGTTCCTACTGCATATATATCTGACAAGGGATCAGCTATGAGTGAAATCTATATAGTTCCTACTGCATATATATCTGACAAGGGATCAGCTATGAGTGAAATCTATATAGTTCCTACTGCATATATATCTGACAAGGGATCAGCTATGAGTGAAATCTATATAGTTCCTACTGCATATATATCTGACAAGGGATCAGCTATGAGTGAAATCTATATAGTTCCTACTGCATATATATCTGACAAGGGATCAGCTATGAGTGAAATCTATATAGTTCCTACTGCATATATATCTGACAAGGGATCAGCTATGAGTGAAATCTATATAGTTCCTACTGCATATATATCTGACAAGGGATCAGCTATGAGTGAAATCTATATAGTTCCTACTGCATATATATCTGACAAGGGATCAGCTATGAGTGAAATCTATATAGTTCCTACTGCATATATATCTGACAAGGGATCAGCTATGAGTGAAATCTATATAGTTCCTACTGCATATATATCTGACAAGGGATCAGCTATGAGTGAAATCTATATAGTTCCTACTGCATATATATCTGACAAGGGATCAGCTATGAGTGAAATCTATATAGTTCCTACTGCATATATATCTGACAAGGGATCAGCTATGAGTGAAATCTATATAGTTCCTACTGCATATATATCTGACAAGGGATCAGCTATGAGTGAAATCTATATAGTTCCTACTGCATATATATCTGACAAGGGATCAGCTATGAGTGAAATCTATATAGTTCCTACTGCATATATATCTGACAAGGGATCAGCTATGAGTGAAATCTATATAGTTCCTACTGCATATATATCTGACAAGGGATCAGCTATGAGTGAAATCTATATAGTTCCTACTGCATATATATCTGACAAGGGATCAGCTATGAGTGAAATCTATATAGTTCCTACTGCATATATATCTGACAAGGGATCAGCTATGAGTGAAATCTATATAGTTCCTACTGCATATATATCTGACAAGGGATCAGCTATGAGTGAAATCTATATAGTTCCTACTGCATATATATCTGACAAGGGATCAGCTATGAGTGAAATCTATATAGTTCCTACTGCATATATATCTGACAAGGGATCAGCTATGAGTGAAATCTATATAGTTCCTACTGCATATATATCTGACAAGGGATCAGCTATGAGTGAAATCTATATAGTTCCTACTGCATATATATCTGACAAGGGATCAGCTATGAGTGAAATCTATATAGTTCCACTGCATATATATCTGACAAGGGATCAGCTATGAGTGAAATCTATATAGTTCCTACTGCATATATATCTGACAAGGGATCAGCTATGAGTGAAATCTATATAGTTCCTACTGCATATATATATCTGACAAGGGATCAGCTATGAGTGAAATCTATATAGTTCCTACTGCATATATATCTGACAAGGGATCAGCTATGAGTGAAATCTATATAGTTCCTACTGCATATATATCTGACAAGGGATCAGCTATGAGTGAAATCTATATAGTTCCTACTGCATATATATCTGACAAGGGATCAGATATGAGTGAAATCTATATATTTCCTAATGCATATATATATGACAAGGGATCAGCTATGAGTGAATCTATATAGTTCCTACTGCATATATATCTGACAAGGGATCAGCTATGAGTGAAATCTATATAGTTCCTACTTCATATATATCTGACAAGGGATCAGCTATGAGTGAAATCTATATAGTTCCTACTGCATATATATCTGACAAGGGATCAGCTATGAGTGAAATCTATTTGTTCCTACTGCATATATATCTGACAAGGGATCAGCTATGAGTGAAATCTATATAGTTTCTACTGCATATATATCTGACAAGGGATCAGCTATGAGTGAAATCTATATAGTTCCTACTGCATATATATCTGACAAGGGATCAGCTATGAGTGAAATCTATATAGTTCCTACTGCATATATATCTGACAAGGGATCAGCTATGAGTGAAATCTATATAGTTCCTACTGCATATATATCTGACAAGGGATCAGCTATGAGTGAAATCTATTTGTTCCTACTGCATATATATCTGACAAAGGATCAGCTATGAGTGAAATCTATTTGTTCCTACTGCATATATATCTGACAAGGGATCAGCTATGAGTGAAATCTATATAGTTCCTACTGCATTTATATCTGACAAGGGATCAGCTATGAGTGAAATCTATATAGTTCCTACTGCATATATATCTGACAAGGGATCAGCTATGAGTGAAATCTATATAGTTCCTACTGCATATATATCTGACAAGGGATCAGCTATGAGTGAAATCTATATAGTTCCTACTGCATATATATCTGACAAGGGATCAGCTATGAGTGAAATCTATATAGTTCCTACTGCATATATATCTGACAAGGGATCAGCTATGAGTGAAATCTATATAGTTCCTACTGCATATATATCTGACAAGGGATCAGCTATGAGTGAAATCTATATAGTTCCTACTGCATATATATCTGACAAGGGATCAGCTATGAGTGAAATCTATTTGTTCCTACTGCATATATATCTGACAAGGGATCAGCTATGAGTGAAATCTATTTGTTCCTACTGCATATATATCTGACAAGGGATCAGCTATGAGTGAAATCTATATAGTTCCTACTGCATATATATCTGACAAGGGATCAGCTATGAGTGAAATCTATATAGTTCCTACTGCATATATATCTGACAAGGGATCAGCTATGAGTGAAATCTATATAGTTCCTACTGCATATATATCTGACAAGGGATCAGCTATGAGTGAAATCTATATAGTTCCTACTGCATATATATCTGACAAGGGATCAGCTATGAGTGAAATCTATATAGTTCCTACTGCATATATATCTGACAAGGGATCAGCTATGAGTGAAATCTATATAGTTCCTACTGCATATATATCTGACAAGGGATCAGCTATGAGTGAAATCTATATAGTTCCTACTGCATATATATCTGACAAGGGATCAGCTATGAGTGAAATCTATATAGTTCCTACTGCATATATATCTGACAAGGGATCAGCTATGAGTGAAATCTATATAGTTCCTACTGCATATATATCTGACAAGGGATCAGCTATGAGTGAAATCTATATAGTTCCTACTGCATATATATCTGACAAGGGATCAGCTATGAGTGAAATCTATATAGTTCCTACTGCATATATATCTGACAAGGGATCAGCTATGAGTGAAATCTATATAGTTCCTACTGCATATATATCTGACAAGGGATCAGCTATGAGTGAAATCTATATAGTTCCTACTGCATATATATCTGACAAGGGATCAGCTATGAGTGAAATCTATATAGTTCCTACTGCATATATATCTGACAAGGGATCAGCTATGAGTGAAATCTATTTGTTCCTACTGCATATATATCTGACAAGGGATCAGCTATGAGTGAAATCTATATAGTTCCTACTGCATATATATCTGACAAGGGATCAGCTATGAGTGAAATCTATATAGTTCCTACTGCATATATATCTGACAAGGGATCAGCTATGAGTGAAATCTATATAGTTCCTACTGCATATATATCTGACAAGGGATCAGCTATGAGTGAAATCTATATAGTTCCTACTGCATATATATCTGACAAGGGATCAGCTATGAGTGAAATCTATATAGTTCCTACTGCATATATATCTGACAAGGGATCAGCTATGAGTGAAATCTATATAGTTCCTACTGCATATATATCTGACAAGGGATCAGCTATGAGTGAAATCTATATAGTTCCTACTGCATATATATCTGACAAGGGATCAGCTATGAGTGAAATCTATATAGTTCCTACTGCATATATATCTGACAAGGGATCAGCTATGAGTGAAATCTATATAGTTCCTACTGCATATATATCTGACAAGGGATCAGCTATGAGTGAAATCTATTTGTTCCTACTGCATATATATCTGACAAGGGATCAGCTATGAGTGAAATCTATTTGTTCCTACTGCATATATATCTGACAAGGGATCAGCTATGAGTGAAATCTATATAGTTCCTACTGCATATATATCTGACAAGGGATCAGCTATGAGTGAAATCTATATAGTTCCTACTGCATATATATCTGACAAGGGATCAGCTATGAGTGAAATCTATATAGTTCCTACTGCATATATATCTGACAAGGGATCAGCTATGAGTGAAATCTATATAGTTCCTACTGCATATATATCTGACAAGGGATCAGCTATGAGTGAAATCTATATTGTTCCTACTGCATATATATCTGACAAGGGATCAGCTATGAGTGAAATCTATATTGTTCCTACTGCATATATATCTGACAAGGGATCAGCTATGAGTGAAATCTATATAGTTCCTACTGCATATATATCTGACAAGGGATCAGCTATGAGTGAAATCTATATAGTTCCTACTGCATATATATCTGACAAGGGATCAGCTATGAGTGAAATCTATATAGTTCCTACTGCATATATATCTGACAAGGGATCAGCTATGAGTGAAATCTATATAGTTCCTACTGCATATATATCTGACAAGGGATCAGCTATGAGTGAAATCTATATAGTTCCTACTGCATATATATCTGACAAGGGATCAGCTATGAGTGAAATCTATATAGTTCCTACTGCATATATATCTGACAAGGGATCAGCTATGAGTGAAATCTATATAGTTCCTACTGCATATATATCTGACAAGGGATCAGCTATGAGTGAAATCTATATAGTTCCTACTGCATATATATCTGACAAGGGATCAGCTATGAGTGAAATCTATATAGTTCCTACTGCATATATATCTGACAAGGGATCAGCTATGAGTGAAATCTATATAGTTCCTACTGCATATATATCTGACAAGGGATCAGCTATGAGTGAAATCTATATAGTTCCTACTGCATATATATCTGACAAGGGATCAGCTATGAGTGAAATCTATATAGTTCCTACTGCATATATATCTGACAAGGGATCAGCTATGAGTGAAATCTATATAGTTCCTACTGCATATATATCTGACAAGGGATCAGCTATGAGTGAAATCTATATAGTTCCTACTGCATATATATCTGACAAGGGATCAGCTATGAGTGAAATCTATATAGTTCCTACTGCATATATATCTGACAAGGGATCAGCTATGAGTGAAATCTATATAGTTCCTACTGCATATATATCTGACAAGGGATCAGCTATGAGTGAAATCTATATAGTTCCTACTGCATATATATCTGACAAGGGATCAGCTATGAGTGAAATCTATATAGTTCCTACTGCATATATATCTGACAAGGGATCAGCTATGAGTGAAATCTATATAGTTCCTACTGCATATATATCTGACAAGGGATCAGCTATGAGTGAAATCTATATAGTTCCTACTGCATATATATCTGACAAGGGATCAGCTATGAGTGAAATCTATATAGTTCCTACTGCATATATATCTGACAAGGGATCAGCTATGAGTGAAATCTATATAGTTCCTACTGCATATATATCTGACAAGGGATCAGCTATGAGTGAAATCTATATAGTTCCTACTGCATATATATCTGACAAGGGATCAGCTATGAGTGAAATCTATATAGTTCCTACTGCATATATATCTGACAAGGGATCAGCTATGAGTGAAATCTATATAGTTCCTACTGCATATATATCTGACAAGGGATCAGCTATGAGTGAAATCTATATAGTTCCTACTGCATATATATCTGACAAGGGATCAGCTATGAGTGAAATCTATATAGTTCCTACTGCATATATATCTGACAAGGGATCAGCTATGAGTGAAATCTATATAGTTCCTACTGCATATATATCTGACAAGGGATCAGCTATGAGTGAAATCTATATAGTTCCTACTGCATATATATCTGACAAGGGATCAGCTATGAGTGAAATCTATATAGTTCCTACTGCATATATATCTGACAAGGGATCAGCTATGAGTGAAATCTATATAGTTCCTACTGCATATATATCTGACAAGGGATCAGCTATGAGTGAAATCTATATAGTTCCTACTGCATATATATCTGACAAGGGATCAGCTATGAGTGAAATCTATATAGTTCCTACTGCATATATATCTGACAAGGGATCAGCTATGAGTGAAATCTATATAGTTCCTACTGCATATATATCTGACAAGGGATCAGCTATGAGTGAAATCTATATAGTTCCTACTGCATATATATCTGACAAGGGATCAGCTATGAGTGAAATCTATATAGTTCCTACTGCATATATATCTGACAAGGGATCAGCTATGAGTGAAATCTATATAGTTCCTACTGCATATATATCTGACAAGGGATCAGCTATGAGTGAAATCTATATAGTTCCTACTGCATATATATCTGACAAGGGATCAGCTATGAGTGAAATCTATATAGTTCCTACTGCATATATATCTGACAAGGGATCAGCTATGAGTGAAATCTATATAGTTCCTACTGCATATATATGTCTGACAAGGGATCAGCTATGAGTGAAATCTATATAGTTCCTACTGCATATATATCTGACAAGGGATCAGCTATGAGTGAAATCTATATAGTTCCTACTGCATATATATCTGACAAGGGATCAGCTATGAGTGAAATCTATATAGTTCCTACTGCATATATATCTGACAAGGGATCAGCTATGAGTGAAATCTATATAGTTCCTACTGCATATATATCTGACAAGGGATCAGCTATGAGTGAAATCTATATAGTTCCTACTGCATATATATCTGACAAGGGATCAGCTATGAGTGAAATCTATATAGTTCCTACTGCATATATATCTGACAAGGGATCAGCTATGAGTGAAATCTATATAGTTCCTACTGCATATATATCTGACAAGGGATCAGCTATGAGTGAAATCTATATAGTTCCTACTGCATATATATCTGACAAGGGATCAGCTATGAGTGAAATCTATATAGTTCCTACTGCATATATATCTGACAAGGGATCAGCTATGAGTGAAATCTATATAGTTCCTACTGCATATATATCTGACAAGGGATCAGCTATGAGTGAAATCTATATAGTTCCTACTGCATATATATCTGACAAGGGATCAGCTATGAGTGAAATCTATATAGTTCCTACTGCATATATATCTGACAAGGGATCAGCTATGAGTGAAATCTATATAGTTCCTACTGCATATATATCTGACAAGGGATCAGCTATGAGTGAAATCTATATAGTTCCTACTGCATATATATCTGACAAGGGATCAGCTATGAGTGAAATCTATATAGTTCCTACTGCATATATATCTGACAAGGGATCAGCTATGAGTGAAATCTATTTGTTCCTACTGCATATATATCTGACAAGGGATCAGCTATGAGTGAAATCTATATAGTTCCTACTGCATATATATCTGACAAGGGATCAGCTATGAGTGAAATCTATATAGTTCCTACTGCATATATATCTGACAAGGGATCAGCTATGAGTGAAATCTATATAGTTCCTACTGCATATATATCTGACAAGGGATCAGCTATGAGTGAAATCTATATAGTTCCTACTGCATATATATCTGACAAGGGATCAGCTATGAGTGAAATCTATATAGTTCCTACTGCATATATATCTGACAAGGGATCAGCTATGAGTGAAATCTATATAGTTCCTACTGCATATATATCTGACAAGGGATCAGCTATGAGTGAAATCTATATAGTTCCTACTGCATATATATCTGACAAGGGATCAGCTATGAGTGAAATCTATATAGTTCCTACTGCATATATATCTGACAAGGGATCAGCTATGAGTGAAATCTATATAGTTCCTACTGCATATATATCTGACAAGGGATCAGCTATGAGTGAAATCTATATAGTTCCTACTGCATATATATCTGACAAGGGATCAGCTATGAGTGAAATCTATATAGTTCCTACTGCATATATATCTGACAAGGGATCAGCTATGAGTGAAATCTATATAGTTCCTACTGCATATATATCTGACAAGGGATCAGCTATGAGTGAAATCTATATAGTTCCTACTGCATATATATCTGACAAGGGATCAGCTATGAGTGAAATCTATATAGTTCCTACTGCATATATATCTGACAAGGGATCAGCTATGAGTGAAATCTATATAGTTCCTACTGCATATATATCTGACAAGGGATCAGCTATGAGTGAAATCTATATAGTTCCTACTGCATATATATCGACAAGGGATCAGCTATGAGTGAAATCTATATAGTTCCTACTGCATATATATCTGACAAGGGATCAGCTATGAGTGAAATCTATATAGTTCCTACTGCATATATATATCTGACAAGGGATCAGCTATGAGTGAAATCTATTTGTTCCTACTGCATATATATCTGACAAGGGATCAGCTATGAGTGAAATCTATATAGTTCCTACTGCATATATATCTGACAAGGGATCAGCTATGAGTGAAATCTATATAGTTCCTACTGCATATATATCTGACAAGGGATCAGCTATGAGTGAAATCTATATAGTTCCTACTGCATATATATGTCTGACAAGGGATCAGCTATGAGTGAAATCTATATAGTTCCTACTGCATATATATCTGACAAGGGATCAGCTATGAGTGAAATCTATATAGTTCCTACTGCATATATATCTGACAAGGGATCAGCTATGAGTGAAATCTATATAGTTCCTACTGCATATATATCTGACAAGGGATCAGCTATGAGTGAAATCTATATAGTTCCTACTGCATATATATCTGACAAGGGATCAGCTATGAGTGAAATCTATATAGTTCCTACTGCATATATATCTGACAAGGGATCAGCTATGAGTGAAATCTATATAGTTCCTACTGCATATATATCTGACAAGGGATCAGCTATGAGTGAAATCTATATAGTTCCTACTGCATATATATCTGACAAGGGATCAGCTATGAGTGAAATCTATATAGTTCCTACTGCATATATATCTGACAAGGGATCAGCTATGAGTGAAATCTATATAGTTCCTACTGCATATATATCTGACAAGGGATCAGCTATGAGTGAAATCTATATAGTTCCTACTGCATATATATCTGACAAGGGATCAGCTATGAGTGAAATCTATATAGTTCCTACTGCATATATATCTGACAAGGGATCAGCTATGAGTGAAATCTATATAGTTCCTACTGCATATATATCTGACAAGGGATCAGCTATGAGTGAAATCTATATAGTTCCTACTGCATATATATCTGACAAGGGATCAGCTATGAGTGAAATCTATATAGTTCCTACTGCATATATATCTGACAAGGGATCAGCTATGAGTGAAATCTATATAGTTCCTACTGCATATATATCTGACAAGGGATCAGCTATGAGTGAAATCTATATAGTTCCTACTGCATATATATCTGACAAGGGATCAGCTATGAGTGAAATCTATATAGTTCCTACTGCATATATATCTGACAAGGGATCAGCTATGAGTGAAATCTATATAGTTCCTACTGCATATATATCTGACAAGGGATCAGCTATGAGTGAAATCTATATAGTTCCTACTGCATATATATCTGACAAGGGATCAGCTATGAGTGAAATCTATATAGTTCCTACTGCATATATATCTGACAAGGGATCAGCTATGAGTGAAATCTATATAGTTCCTACTGCATATATATCTGACAAGGGATCAGCTATGAGTGAAATCTATATAGTTCCTACTGCATATATATCTGACAAGGGATCAGCTATGAGTGAAATCTATATAGTTCCTACTGCATATATATCTGACAAGGGATCAGCTATGAGTGAAATCTATATAGTTCCTACTGCATATATATCTGACAAGGGATCAGCTATGAGTGAAATCTATATAGTTCCTACTGCATATATATCTGACAAGGGATCAGCTATGAGTGAAATCTATATAGTTCCTACTGCATATATGTCTGACAAGGGATCAGCTATGAGTGAAATCTATATAGTTCCTACTGCATATATATCTGACAAGGGATCAGCTATGAGTGAAATCTATTTGTTCCTACTGCATATATATCTGACAAGGGATCAGCTATGAGTGAAATCTATATAGTTCCTACTGCATATATATCTGACAAGGGATCAGCTATGAGTGAAATCTATATAGTTCCTACTGCATATATATCTGACAAGGGATCAGCTATGAGTGAAATCTATATAGTTCCTACTGCATATATATGTCTGACAAGGGATCAGCTATGAGTGAAATCTATATAGTTCCTACTGCATATATATGTCTGACAAGGGATCAGCTATGAGTGAAATCTATATAGTTCCTACTGCATATATATCTGACAAGGGATCAGCTATGAGTGAAATCTATATAGTTCCTACTGCATATATATCTGACAAGGGATCAGCTATGAGTGAAATCTATATAGTTCCTACTGCATATATATCTGACAAGGGATCAGCTATGAGTGAAATCTATATAGTTCCTACTGCATATATATCTGACAAGGGATCAGCTATGAGTGAAATCTATATAGTTCCCACTGCATATATATCTGACAAGGGATCAGCTATGAGTGAAATCTATATAGTTCCTACTGCATATATATCTGACAAGGGATCGATGAGCTATGAGTGAAATCTATATAGTTCCTACTGCATATATATCTGACAAGGGATCAGCTATGAGTGAAATCTATATAGTTCCTACTGCATATATATCTGACAAGGGATCGATGAGCTATGAGTGAAATCTATATAGTTCCTACTGCATATATATCTGACAAGGGATCAGCTATGAGTGAAATCTATATAGTTCCTACTGCATATATATATCTGACAAGGGATCAGCTATGAGTTAAATCTATATAGTTCCTACTGCATATATATCTGACAAGGGATCAGCTATGAGTGAAATCTATATAGTTCCTACTGCATATATATCTGACAAGGGATCAGCTATGAGTGAAATCTATATAGTTCCTACTGCATATATATCTGACAAGGGATCAGCTATGAGTGAAATCTATATAGTTCCTACTGCATATATATCTGACAAGGGATCAGCTATGAGTGAAATCTATATAGTTCCTACTGCATATATATCTGACAAGGGATCAGCTATGAGTGAAATCTATATAGTTCCTACTGCATATATATCTGACAAGGGATCAGCTATGAGTGAAATCTATATAGTTCCTACTGCATATATATATATCTGACAAGGGATCAGCTATGAGTGAAATCTATATAGTTCCTACTGCATATATATATATATCTGACAAGGGATCAGCTATGAGTGAAATCTATATAGTTCCTACTGCATATATATCTGACAAGGGATCAGCTATGAGTGAAATCTATATAGTTCCTACTGTATATATATCTGACAAGGGATCAGCTATGAGTGAAATCTATATAGTTCCTACTGCATATATATCTGACAAGGGATCAGCTATGAGTGAAATCTATATAGTTCCTACTGCATATATATCTGACAAGGGATCAGCTATGAGTGAAATCTATATAGTTCCTACTGCATATATATCTGACAAGGGATCAGCTATGAGTGAAATCTATATAGTTCCTACTGCATATATATCTGACAAGGGATCAGCTGTGAGTGAAATCTATATAGTTCCTACTGCATATATATCTGACAAGGGATCAGCTATGAGTGAAATCTATATAGTTCCTACTGCATATATATATATCTGACAAGGGATCAGCTATGAGTGAAATCTATATAGTTCCTACTGCATATATATATATCTGACAAGGGATCAGCTATGAATGAAATCTATATAGTTCCTACTGCATATATATCTGACAAGGGATCAGCTATGAGTGAAATCTATATAGTTCCTACTGTATATATATCTGACAAGGGATCAGCTATGAGTGAAATCTATATAGTTCCTACTGCATATATATCTGACAAGGGATCAGCTATGAGTGAAATCTATATAGTTCCTACTGCATATATATATATCTGACAAGGAATCAGCTATGAGTGAAATCTATATAGTTCCTACTGCATATATATCTGACAAGGGATCAGCTATGAGTGAAATCTATATAGTTCCTACTGTATATATATCTGACAAGGGATCAGCTATGAGTGAAATCTATATAGTTCCTACTGCATATATATCTGACAAGGGATCAGCTATGAGTGAAATCTATATAGTTCCTACTGCATATATATCTGACAAGGGATCAGCTATGAGTGAAATCTATATAGTTCCTACTGCATATATATCTGACAAGGGATCAGCTATGAGTGAAATCTATATAGTTCCTACTGCATATATATCTGACAAGGGATCAGCTGTGAGTGAAATCTATATAGTTCCTACTGCATATATATCTGACAAGGGATCAGCTATGAGTGAAATCTATATAGTTCCTACTGCATATATATATATCTGACAAGGGATCAGCTATGAGTGAAATCTATATAGTTCCTACTGCATATATATATATCTGACAAGGGATCAGCTATGAATGAAATCTATATAGTTCCTACTGCATATATATCTGACAAGGGATCAGCTATGAGTGAAATCTATATAGTTCCTACTGTATATATATCTGACAAGGGATCAGCTATGAGTGAAATCTATATAGTTCCTACTGCATATATATCTGACAAGGGATCAGCTATGAGTGAAATCTATATAGATCCTACTGCATATATATATATCTGACAAGGGATCAGCTATGAGTGAAATCTATATAGTTCCTACTGCATATATATATATCTGACAAGGGATCAGCTATGAGTGAAATCTATATAGTTCCTACTGCATATATATATATCTGACAAGGGATCAGCTATGAGTGAAATCTATATAGTTCCTACTGTATATATATCTGACAAGGGATCAGCTATGAGTGAAATCTATATAGTTCCTACTGCATATATATCTGACAAGGGATCAGCTGTGAGTGAAATCTATATAGTTCCTACTGCATATATATCTGACAAGGGATCAGCTATGAGTGAAATCTATATAGTTCCTACTGTATATATATCTGACAAGGGATCAGCTATGAGTGAAATCTATATAGTTCCTACTGTATATATATCTGACAAGGGATCAGCTATGAGTGAAATCTATATAGTTCCTACTGTATATATATCTGACAAGGGATCAGCTATGAGTGAAATCTATATAGTTCCTACTGTATATATATCTGACAAGGGATCAGCTATGAGTGAAATCTATATAGTTCCTACTGCATATATATCTGACAAGGGATCAGCTGTGAGTGAAATCTATATAGTTCCTACTGCATATATATCTGACAAGGGATCAGCTGTGAGTGAAATCTATATAGTTCCTACTGCATATATATCTGACAAGGGATCAGCTATGAGTGAAATCTATATAGTTCCTACTGTATATATATCTGACAAGGGATCAGCTATGAGTGAAATCTATATAGTTCCTACTGCATATATATCTGACAAGGGATCAGCTGTGAGTGAAATCTATATAGTTCCTACTGCATATATATCTGACAAGGGATCAGCTATGAGTGAAATCTATATAGTTCCTACTGTATATATATCTGACAAGGGATCAGCTATGAGTGAAATCTATATAGTTCCTACTGTATATATATCTGACAAGGGATCAGCTATGAGTGAAATCTATATAGTTCCTACTGTATATATATCTGACAAGGGATCAGCTATGAGTGAAATCTATATAGTTACTACTGTATATATATCTGACAAGGGATCAGCTATGAGTGAAATCTATATAGTTCCTACTGTATATATATCTGACAAGGGATCAGCTATGAGTGAAATCTATATAGTTCCTACTGTATATATATCTGACAAGGGATCAGCTATGAGTGAAATCTATATAGTTCCTAATGTATATATATCTGACAAGGGATCAGCTATGAGTGAAATCTATATAGTTCCTACTGTATATATATCTGACAAGGGATCAGCTATGAGTGAAATCTATATAGTTCCTACTGCATATATATCTGACAAGGGATCAGCTATGAGTGAAATCTATATAGTTCCTACTGCATATATATATATCTGACAAGGGATCAGCTATGAGTGAAATCTATATAGTTCCTACTGCATATATATATCTGACAAGGGATCAGCTATGAGTGAAATCTATATAGTT
Source organism: Gibbula magus (assembly GCA_936450465.1). Taxonomy (NCBI): domain Eukaryota; kingdom Metazoa; phylum Mollusca; class Gastropoda; order Trochida; family Trochidae; genus Gibbula; species Gibbula magus. The sequence continues at coordinate 2,955,850 of OW388305.1, forward strand.
CCTACTGCATATATATATATCTGACAAGGGATCAGCTATGAGTGAAATCTATATAGTTCCTACTGTATATATATCTGACAAGGGATCAGCTATGAGTGAAATCTATATAGTTCCTACTGCATATATATCTGACAAGGGATCAGCTGTGAGTGAAATCTATATAGTTCCTACTGCATATATATCTGACAAGGGATCAGCTATGAGTGAAATCTATATAGTTCCTACTGTATATATATCTGACAAGGGATCAGCTATGAGTGAAATCTATATAGTTCCTACTGTATATATATCTGACAAGGGATCAGCTATGAGTGAAATCTATATAGTTCCTACTGTATATATATCTGACAAGGGATCAGCTATGAGTGAAATCTATATAGTTCCTACTGCATATATATCTGACAAGGGATCAGCTGTGAGTGAAATCTATATAGTTCCTACTGCATATATATCTGACAAGGGATCAGCTGTGAGTGAAATCTATATAGTTCCTACTGCATATATATCTGACAAGGGATCAGCTATGAGTGAAATCTATATAGTTCCTACTGCATATATATCTGACAAGGGATCAGCTATGAGTGAAATCTATATAGTTCCTACTGCATATATATCTGACAAGGGATCAGCTGTGAGTGAAATCTATATAGTTCCTACTGCATATATATCTGACAAGGGATCAGCTATGAGTGAAATCTATATAGTTCCTACTGCATATATATCTGACAAGGGATCAGCTATGAGTGAAATCTATATAGTTCCTACTGTATATATATCTGACAAGGGATCAGCTATGAGTGAAATCTATATAGTTCCTACTGTATATATATCTGACAAGGGATCAGCTATGAGTGAAATCTATATAGTTACTACTGTATATATATCTGACAAGGGATCAGCTATGAGTGAAATCTATATAGTTCCTACTGTATATATATCTGACAAGGGATCAGCTATGAGTGAAATCTATATAGTTCCTACTGTATATATATCTGACAAGGGATCAGCTATGAGTGAAATCTATATAGTTCCTACTGTATATATATCTGACAAGGGATCAGCTATGAGTGAAATCTATATAGTTCCTACTGCATATATATCTGACAAGGGATCAGCTATGAATGAAATCTATATAGTTCCTACTGCATATATATCTGACAAGGGATCAGCTATGAATGAAATCTATATAGTTCCTACTGCATATATATCTGACAAGGGATCAGCTATGAGTGAAATCTATATAGTTCCTACTGCATATATATCTGACAAGGGATCAGCTATGAGTGAAATCTATATAGTTCCTACTGCATATATATCTGACAAGGGATCAGCTATGAGTGAAATCTATATAGTTCCTACTGCATATATGTCTGACAAGGGATCAGCTATGAGTGAAATCTATATAGTTCCTACTGCATATATATCTGACAAGGGATCAGCTATGAATGAAATCTATATAGTTCCTACTGCATATATATCTGACAAGGGATCAGCTATGAGTGAAATCTATATAGTTCCTACTGGATATATGTCTGACAAGGGATCAGCTATGAGTGAAATCTATATAGTTCCTACTGTATATATATCTGACAAGGGATCAGCTATGAGTGAAATCTATATAGTTCCTACTGTATATATGTCTGACAAGGGATCAGCTATGAGTGAAATCTATATAGTTCCTACTGTATATATGTCTGACAAGGGATCAGCTATGAGTGAAATCTATATAGTTCCTACTGTATATATGTCTGACAAGGGATCAGCTATGAGTGAAATCTATATAGTTCCTACTGTATATATGTCTGACAAGGGATCAGCTATGAGTGAAATCTATATAGTTCCTACTGTTTATATATCTGACAAGGGATCAGCTATGAGTGAAATCTATATAGTTCCTACTGTATATATGTCTGACAAGGGATCAGCTATGAGTGAAATCTATATAGTTCCTACTGTATATATGTCTGACAAGGGATCAGCTATGAGTGAAATCTATATAGTTCCTACTGCATATATGTCTGACAAGGGATCAGCTATGAATGAAATCTATATAGTTCCTACTGCATATATATCTGACAAGGGATCAGCTATGAGTGAAATCTATATAGTTCCTACTGCATATATATCTGACAAGGGATCAGCTATGAGTGAAATCTATATAGTTCCTACTGCATATATATCTGACAAGGGATCAGCTATGAGTGAAATCTATATAGTTCCTACTGCATATATATCTGACAAGGGATCAGCTATGAGTGAAATCTATATAGTTCCTACCTCATATATATCTGACAAGGGATCAGCTATGAGTGAAATCTATATAGTTCCTACTGCATATATATCTGACAAGGGATCAGCTATGAGTGAAATCTATATAGTTCCTACTGCATATATATATATATATCTGACAAGGGATCAGCTATGAGTGAAATCTATATAGTTCCTACTGCATATATATATATATATCTGACAAGGGATCAGCTATGAGTGAAATCTATATAGTTCCTACTGCATATATATATATCTGACAAGGGATCAGCTATGAGTGAAATCTATATAGTTCCTACTGCATATATATCTGACAAGGGATCAGCTATGAGTGAAATCTATATAGTTCCTACTGCATATATATCTGACAAGGGATCAGCTATGAGTGAAATCTATATAGTTCCTACTGCATATATATATATATATCTGACAAGGGATCAGCTATGAGTGAAATCTATATAGTTCCTACTGCATATATATATATATCTGACAAGGGATCAGCTATGAGTGAAATCTATATAGTTCCTACTGCATATATATATATATATCTGACAAGGTATCGATGAGCTATGAGTGAAGGTACCTTGTTCTCCTTCTCCATGGCCTCCTGCTTGACAGCGTTGTCTGCATCTCTCCACTCCATCCACACATCTCGGTACGGGGGCGGCAACAACTGGTGGATCGGCTGCACAGGAAGATTTTATTCAAGCAACCGGATTAAAATGTTAGTGTGTCATCTGATTTTAACGAAACAACTGTGAAGTTTTGTATCACTGAAGCTAGGAGCAAGGTCAAAACATAAATTAACATGAGTTTAATAAAAGTAAAAGGCTTGTGTCACACTTTCTAATAAGTGTTGATATTATACCCTACTCAGACTGTAGAGAAAGTACCAGTGTATTTCTGTTTAATTACTGGGAATGGGAGTTAGCACGTAGGTATTAAAATAAATAGGTAGTAGATGGTTAGAAATAAGCTAAAAAGTCAGACTATGAAAACACTAAATGGCAAAATCTACCAGCTTACAGGTGTACAGTCAGGCCTTGACGTGAAGGAGAAAACATGAGGAAGGGATTAAACCTCAAGGGCTCTATGGGACCATGGGATTTTTCTTAAAGCAGAAGAACGAGCAGTGTTTTCTCCAACTTATTAGCCATCAAACAGCAAAATTAACATACATTTGATAATTTTTTACTCTCAGGTGATATAAGGTTATACCAAAACAGAAATCCATCTAGAAAACAATAGACAAAATCCTATTATTTATAAGTTTTAAACAGAGATTCAAAGTATGGCTCCCAAGCTACATACCTGTCCGCGACACAGATGGTAGAGAGCCAGGGTAGCTGAGAGGTGCTGAGCCTCCATGTTGTTCTCACACAGGATCTCCGGGGTTACCGCCAACATACCGCCATCTTTCTTCCTGTCCACCTTACATCTGAATTACGCAAAATTGCTTAAAGACAACTTTTCTCTTCTTTTTGTAAATTAAAAAGAACTGATATCAGGGTGTGAAATAAGGCCAGTCTGACAGTGATAAACTATCTTTAGCCAGTGATTATTCCGGATTATTTCATTTGTAATTGTAAGAAGGAATCAAAAATGCATAAAGTTTACAGATGGACGAACAACTTGGACAGGGTTGAGTATTTGTGAGAGACTTAGAAAAAGTTAAAATGTTCTGACGTGCACTTCCACTTCTGCCTGTACTGTTTCTTGTCAAACTTGGGCGGGTCACTGCGTGGAAGGTGTTTGCGTACCCAGTCGATGAGGAACTGTTTTGGGGACTTGCCTGTCCACTGTTGTCTTGTGTACTCAAAGTTACGCACATCCAGTTTCACTTCTTTCACAACTGGTAATGAGAATTACAAGATATTTCTTCAATATTTCCCAGATGTCGTTCAAGAATTCATGAACCATAAATTTAATTTCAAACTCAATAGTTATTTTTAAATATTGTAAGAGAAATAAATTTTAATATTTACTACTACAATATACATTATATCTTCAATCTTCTACAAATGTCAAGAATATATAGAGGTTATCATGTGAGTGAGTTTGAGAGTGTTGTATGGACAGTATCCTGCATTAGGAATAATCATTCTATTTTGTGAGTCTCGAATATCTCTTGGAAAAATGATTTAAAGAAACTAGGTCAACCTTTAACAGAATCTTTGCCTTGAGCTTTAGCTTCCTCTTGCATTGCACTGAATCCTGACAGGTCGAAGGTGTCTGATTGGTCTTTGGACGGAATGCTCTGTTTTGATTGGTTCTCTACTTGGATAGAATTTGATGCACTCGTTTCTGATTGGTTGGCTTGGCTGGTGCTTGCAGTTGATTGGTCACTTCCTGTTGGTGTCTTACTCTCTGTAGTTTTCTCCTGAGTGTTCTGTAGTTTGATAGCTGGGTTAAAACCAGGCTGTATTTCCAGTGCATCCATTTCTAAAAACATTGTTAGATTTATTAATCAACCAAGGCAGTTCTCTCGCTGATTGTCTGCCATCCTTTTTGCAAAACATTAAATAATGATAATAATAATAATATGTCATCTTGTATAGCACACATATCAAACTACTCAGCAGTTTCTCAAGGGGCTGACATTATAACCCTGACGGAATTGTATTTCTGAGCAGCCATACGCGCTTCACGAAACCACCCGTTACTTCAGGTACCCAATTATACAGCTGGGTGGACTGAGTGCAATGTGGATAAAGTGACTTGCCCAAGGACAGAACACTGAGAGAGACCCAGGTTACAAATTGAAGGTGCCTCCACCGGGAATCGAACCCGGGTCGTTGGCGTGAGAGGCCAGCATGCTAACCACTACACCACTGTGTAAATGAAAAATGCTGTATTTTCACTAAGTATTCTATTCACAAGTAACACATTATGTATCATCAAACTAATCAACAATGTGGTGACATGTCTTCTCCATATTGTGAGATCTCTTTATTTCCATTTTAAACGTCACTTACGCTGTATCAATTCTCTGATTTTCTTAGAGATGTCCTTCTGCAAGGATTTGTTAGCTTCCTGTTTAGCTGTAGCAGCTTGAGACTTGGCATCCAGGAGCTTAGCTGTCAATTCCAGGTAAAGTTCATTCTGAAAGAAACATGGACTTTAAAAAAAAAGTAAGGGACACTTCTGGGTGTATTTTTTGTTAAGCTGAAATTCAAGAAAATATGTTGCTTGTTGTGATTTAAGCTTTTGCTACATTTTTTTTTTGTCCTTTACCAAAAATACAGCAAAGTGAAATGGTTCTTTAACACAATAAGTAAAGAACTGAAGTAGTGTACAGTTCACCCAATTTTGGGGGGAAATGTTTCATAAATGCCTAGATATATTGAGTGCATTAGAAAGCAAACGGTAAAGTTGAACTTTGACCTACAGGGTCAGTTTCTCCATCATCTTCTCCATCATCAGAATCATCCGAGTAATCAGCGTAGTTAAGAATCCAGTCTTTCATCAAGGTCTTCTCTTCAGTCGGGGCGAGTGTCTTCTTCACATCCTGCTGGTGTAATAAGGAAAAGTTGAAGTAATCGATAGCTCATATCATGATCATTATAAAATGTAGGTGTAGAATATTGGGGTGATGCTTGATTTAATTTGGAGTATACATATACAAATCGAATAAGTAAGTTTGAGAATTGTGATATCTTAACATTGTGAGTCCAAAAATCTAAAAACATTGTGATATCTTAACATTGTGAGTCCAAAAATCTAAAAACATTGTGATATCTTAACATTGTGAGTCCAAAAATCTAAAAACATTGTGATATCTTAACATTGTGAGACAAAAGATGTAAAAACATTGTGAGACAAAATCATAAAGGCATTGTAACACATTTTTTCGCTCAAAAAAAGTTGATGAAATGTATTTGAAAAATATTGTCACCAATGGTAAAACACCCTTCTCTCTTCTTCGGTAAATCAAGTTACAAATGAGTGTTCATGGTTCCGTAAAGCCATGGGAATCATTTTGTCATTTGAAATAATAAAATCACCGCCATGCAATTTTTGCTTTATACGCAACACCGTTATTACCACTCCTTATAATTGTTTTACCCTCTCAAGTAAATATAAATGACATGAACATAAACATAAATCATTATAAATGGGAAAATTGAAAAAATAAAATTTGCAAAAAACCTGGTACAACGCTTTAACATTGTGAGTCAAAAGATGTAAAAACATTGTGATATCTTAACATTGTGAATCAAAACATGATATCAAAGCATTCTGATGTCAATACATCATGATTTCAAAGCATTCCAATGTCATAGTATTCATTTGGGTATAAACTTTTTGAACAATGTGAAACATATTTCCTATAGATATTGCTTGATCTACAACATGCATTACCTTTCCCTGGAACCTAGTTTTGAACCATTCATTTTCATGTTATACCTGTTGTTGTAGCGGTGACATGTCACCTGAAGGTAGAACTGGGGCCGATTGACTTTGAAGGTCAAGGTCAAACTTAGGTCGACGCTTTTCCTCCTCTCTCTGAAGGGTCTGTGAAAAACCTTCCGGAAGGTCATCTGAAAATAATTTTATATTATTTAATTATATTATATTTGGGGATAATTTATTGTATTATCCCAAACAGGTTTTATGAATAAAGTAATCAAAGATATGTAGCTTAGTTTGTAAACTATCCACTCATCACCCGGAAGGTCAGGGTTCAATTCCTTGTCGTGTAATGCCAAAAGTCGTTCAAAGTTGGGAGTTGTTGCTTCCTTTCTTGGCCCTTAAACCAGCAATGCACTGTGCCTGCTACGTGCAAAAAGTACAACCTGAATTTCCAATCTACACTGTGTTGCCGAAAATAAAAATTTATTATTATGATTATCATATATATAAAGGAATAAATGAGGAATATATGATATACAATTAGTCAGATACACAATGACTTTACATGTTGGACACTGAATCAATATTCATGGACATGCTATTTTCAACCAGTGGCCAAACATGGACTATTCAGTTGTTAACAAGGTGTAATTCCTGTAGAGTGATCACTCAGCAGCACTTGTTACATATGTCTACCAAATTTCTATTAAAAATTTCATTTTTAATGGAACGTGTTCTGACCATTGTTAGTGTTGAGACAGAGCCAGTCAAGGGCGGTGATGAGGTCTCCTCCGTGAGCCACCGTGTTATTCATCGCCGCCTCGATCTGCTTCTGGGCAAACCCTGCATCTGACAGGTGGTTGTAGAGGTCCTACAGGGAGAAACATACGGTCCTTGATGTAATCATAAGCTGCGTATATGCTTATTATGCAATAAAATCCTTAAAAACCCAATTAGTTTAAACGCTTGTAGTAAAGATACGCAGACATTTACTTTAAAACCCAAAAGAATCAAATAGCTTGTGATCAAAGTATACCCGGGTAGACATACATAGGTATACATAATGACTTACTTTGTGGTGTCTGATTGATGAAAGACTTAAGTATACTTTTACTTACAGTGAGTTTCTTGAGGGAGAGTCTCTTGGACACGTCCCCGACCTGGTCACGCTCCTGCTGGTGGTGAAGGATCAACTTGACGAGTTCCTGCTCCACGTCAGCTGCTATAGACACCTGGTCAGCAATAACACCTCTTTATACCACATAGACACCTGGTCAGCAATAACACCTCTTTATACCACATAGACACCTGGTCAGCAATAACACCTCTTTATACCACATAGACACCTGGTCAGCAATAACACCTCTTTATACCACATAGACACCTGGTCAGCAATAACACCTCTTTACACCACATAGACACATGTGTCAGCAATAACACCTCTTTATACCACATAGACACCTGGTCAGCAAAAACACCTCTTTATACCACATAGACACCTGGTCAGCAATAACACCTCTTTACACCACATAGACAAATGTGTCAGCAATAACACCTCTTTATACCACATAGACACCTGGTCAGCAATAACACCTCTTTATACCACATAGACACCTGGTCAGCAATAACACTTCTTTATACCACATAGACACCTGGTCAGCAATAACACCTCTTTATACCACATAGACACCTGGTCAGCAATAACACCTCTTTATACCACATAGACACCTGGTCAGCAATAACACCTCTTTATACCACATAGACACCTTGTCAGCAATAACACCTCTTTTCACCACATAGACACCTGGTCAGCAATAACACCTCTTTATACCACATAGACACCTGGTCAGCAATAACACCTCTTTATACCACATAGACACCTGGTCAGCAATAACACCTCTTTATACCACATAGACACCTGGTCAGCAATAACACCTCTTTATACCACATAGACACCTGGTCAGCAATAACACCTCTTTATACCGCATAGACACATGGTCAGCAATAACACCTCTTTATACCGCATAGACACCTGGTCAGCAATAACACGTCTTTACACCACATAGACACATGGTCAGCAATAACACCTCTTTATACCACATAGACACCTGGTCAGCAATAACACCTCTTTATACCACATAGACACCTGGTCAGCAATAACACCTCTTTATACCACAGAGACACATGGTCAGCAATAACACCTCTTTATACCACATGGACACCTGGTCAGCAATAACACCTCTTTATACCACATAGACACATGGTCAGCAATAACACCTCTTTATACCGCATAGACACCTGGTCAGCAATAACACGTCTTTATACCACATAGACACCTGGTCAGCAATAACACCTCTTTACACCACATAGACACCTGGTCAGCAATAACACCTCTTTATACCACATAGACACCTGGTCAGCAATAACACCTCTTTATACCACATAGACACCTGGTCAGCAATAACACCTCTTTATACCACATAGACACCTGGTCAGCAATAACACCTCTTTATACCACATAGACACATGGTCAGCAATAACACCTCTTTATACCGCATAGACACCTGGTCAGCAATAACACCTCTTTATACCACATAGACACACGGTCAGCAATAACACCTCTTTATACCACATAGACACCTGGTCAGCAATAACACCTCTTTATACCACATAGACACCTGGTCAGCAATAACACCTCTTTATACCACATAGACACCTGGTCAGCAATAACACCTCTTTATACCACATAGACACCTGGTCAGCAATAACACCTCTTTATACCGCATAGACACATGGTCAGCAATAACACCTCTTTATACCGCATAGACACCTGGTCAGCAATAACACGTCTTTATACCGCATAGACACCTGGTCAGCAATAACACCTCTTTACACCACATAGACACATGGTCAGCAATAACACCTCTTTATACCACATAGACACCTGGTCAGCAATAACACCTCTTTATACCACATAGACACCTGGTCAGCAATAACACCTCTTTATACCACATAGACACATGGTCAGCAATAACACCTCTTTATACCCCATAGACACCTGGTCAGCAATAACACCTCTTTATACCACATAGACACCTGGTCAGCAATAACACTTCTTTATACCACATAGACACCTGGTCAGCAATAACACCTCTTTATACCACATAGACACACGGTCAGCAATAACACCTCTTTATACCACATAGACACCTGGTCAGCAATAACACCTCTTTATACCACATAGACACATGGTCAGCAATAACACCTCTTTATACCACATAGACACCTGGTCAGCAATAACACTTCTTTATACCACATAGACACCTTGTCAGCAATAACACCTCTTTATACCACATAGACACCTGGTCAGCAATAACACCTCTTTATACCACATAGACACATGGTCAGCAATAACACCTCTTTATACCACATAGACACATGGTCAGCAATAACACCTCTTTATACCACATAGACACCTGGTCAGCAATAACACCTCTTTATACCACATAGACACATGGTCAGCAATAACACCTCTTTATACCACATAGACACCTGGGGCCTTATTCTTGAAACGTACGTAGCCCTACGAACTTCTTAAGCGCATTCTTAACAAACGGGTTACGATCAAAGTTAAGACTTAATAAGGCTACGAACGTTTCGAGAATAAGGGTGCTGGTCAGCAATAACACCTCTTTATACCACATAGACACCTGGTCAGCAATAACACCTCTTTATACCGCTAACTGTGATACATGCTAGATTCTTAACATTATTTCTTTAAGGATACAAGAAAAGCAATATTTCAATGATAACAATTTCTTTACTATGAACAAGACCTTGTGGGTAGGAATCTACAGAACCTGTTCATATCTGGGCAGATACATTATTTTGCAAATTTTATTCCTCAGAACAAGGTCGATTTTAGTCAGACTGTTTCTTTATTGTGAACACATCTTTCTGATCTTCTCAACTCCCTGGGGAGTGTACAATCCATCCTGCAATATACCTTCATCCTTCATATACATGTTCATTCAAGTGTGGTTTCAATCAGATATTTGGAAACCAGTGTTCTATTTTATGCAACAAGCCTTGGCAAGCTCGATACAACCTAACAAAAGTCTAATAACTGCATCTTTGTGTTCACAGTTTAGACCTCACTCTTGCAACCCAAGAGAAAAATTGATAATCGATTTTGTGTTAACGATACTACTAGTCTGGTGTTGGGAATTGGTTGTGATTTCATAACCGATCATCGGTGACAAACAGATCGACAATACCAATCAATCATTTATTAATAACCGATTAAATTAAATCTCAAGGAAATCATCTCAATAGATATTATTCAACAAGATAATGTGTTTGAAATAGTGTAGGACTTCTAGTGAACAAGTACAAGCTGTCCTGAAAGTAAACGCAAACATTGGGAAGGGGTAACCAACCAATCATCGATTATAATAGATCATCAGAACACCACTAACTGGTACATTATATGACAATATTTTAAATTCATAATTAACTTTAGTTTATGCTTGGCAGAGAATCAATCTTTATCATTGTTTATGCCGGCTCCTCTAAAAATCAATATCGCCATAGTTATCATCACAGCGTTGAGCACTGAATGTGATGATCGAGATTCAATGTGGCAGTGGCATGATAGTGACATATATTACAGTTTACAGCAAGATGCGTCTATTTGGATGTACTGTACATGGTGTAGTTTTTGTATGGTTTTTCGATTTGTTGATTTTTACAAATTATTAGGTTGTGGATAACATATGACTAAAATGCATGATAATGAATGATAAAAAAATTATTTTGGCGCAGAACACTTACTTTGGTCCTTGAATCGGACTCAGGCTGGGCTTCCTGTTTTGATAAACTGTATGTTTTCTTGGCTGAAAAGAATTGTACAAATTAAGAGAAATGTTAGTACAATGTTTGTGAACCCAAAAACAGAAATGCCCATCACACCTTATAATAAAACTCATTGTTAAATTTCACCAAATCATTTTTAAAATATAATAAGAAAGAGTATTATGTTGTCATGATGAGATATCACTATCAGCCAAATACCATCTGGCAGAATTTATTTTTTTACCATGTTTGGGAAATCTGTTCAACTTGGGATAATAATGCCAAATGAGAAATATACATGGTCAAAATTAAGATTTATATTGAATCATATATTATTCATGAAAACATATGTTATATTAAGAACACAATATTCCATTGAAAATAAGTATCAATTAACGTTCTGTAGACTGTATTACCTTTTTCATCTTTCTTTGTTATCTTGTCAGTTGATGTCAAACTTTTCGCCTGCTTCTTTTTACCCATGGCTTATAGAGATTATTAAATCTATTTAACGTTTAAAATACTAGTAGGGCTAATTGATTTAGAAGTAACCGTGTTGTAAAAATGCTTGTCTCAGTATGTTGACATGTCAGATGGGCGCAGACATCTTTCAAAGGGAGGTAACTCTCACTTTTTTCATTTAAAAGGACCACTAACCTATTTCTGGATATATAAAAATATATATATAAAAATAAGAACACATTACAAAACGGGAATCAGAAATAAATAAAGTAAATGAAAAATAAAAGGAGAAGCGTAAAAATGGATGTCGAATAAATAGTTACAATACAAAGACCCAAGAGACTTTTATTTATATACATGTTCATGATGTTGTTTAATATTACTTTAATTTAACTAATTAATTTTGACTTGCAAAGTGGAAAATGACCGTCTAATGCAATTCAAGGTTATGAACAATAACATATTTTTTTCTTTAAAAACAAACCAAAGTAACCTTGATTATTTTAATTCTATATATATATATATATATAGAAAATAGCTAGTAAACATCAGATGGTTTTGACTGGATCAATCTTCTTTAATACAATACGATGAGCTCATTTCGACCAGTATATCGGTCTTTTCAAGTATGGTTAACATTCGGAAGATTGCATATTTATGTATGAACAAAAACAATAGCATGTTGTAATGCTCAACATCTTGACACGTCAGTGTATTGACATCCAAATCAGTCGTTGTCTTTCAATCATGTTCGTGAATTGCCTCGAGGTCTTCAATTGGGTGTCACTCCAGGACAATGAGGTCTCTGAGGGTTAACGAGTTCATTGTGTGTCCTTGATTACATGTAAAACAATGGAGTCGTAATCAATCAATTTCTCGTGTGAATTAACTGTTCAGTGATGGGCAGTATTTATTTATGAAAAATGTTTCTTTAGTCTCTAAAGTTAAATTTGTAATTTGTGAATTGGAGAATAATTTATAAAATGGAAAAATAAGAAAGTTTCTATTCAAAACCATCTGATGTTTACTATTTTCTATATATAACCTTACTTCACGTGAGAAGCAACTCATCTTATTTTTATATATATATATATATATGTACTGAATGAAATAGAACCCCGGGGTTGTATTAGAGGAAATACGGTAGCTGTTTTGTTATGTTTGTATGTGTGTGTATGTGTGTGTATGTGTGTAGGTAGGTAGGTAGTTACTTATGTATGTATGTTATGTGGCGTATGTATATGTTGTGTAATTAAGGTGGCCTGAGTATTATTATTTATTTATATTTCTTTTTACAAGTGTATTATAGACATATCTGATTTTATAGGTTCCAATAGGTCAAAAATGGTCTTTTGTTATACTTTTTATATGCTATTCATCAATGTTTAGTTATGCCTGTATAACTGCCGACACTTAAATAGTCAATACTCTCTCTACAAATTTGAGAAAAGGCGATGTATCAACGTTATCAGTGTATAACTAATACACGATGTCCAAGCGTGTTCAAAACAAGGTTACCACCCACTGTCTGAACGATTAACCCCGGGGCAGGGGTGAACATCAAGACACGAAGTTTGCTGTTTTATCTAGAGACCGGGCGATGGTTCCCAACTGTACACCGTAGACAAACACAGCACGCCATTAACCGTCGTCATATACGCTCTCGAATTCAGACATCGCTAAGGAACGTCGTGTTAATCCAACAATGAAGAGTGATGATCAGGCAATGAGGCGCACCTATATACACCCGGCCTGTTTCTCTACAGATGCGTTCCAAAAGGTTGTGAACTTGTCATCAGAACAGAACAGAGCAGATTTTATTTCTCATAATTCACATAAGTGAAACAGAGAAAAATGTGTCATAGCTTATACAAGTTATATACACAAGTTACTAATCGATGCATTTTGTATTTCGAGTTTCAATGACATTTCTATAGACATCAATTACTGTACTACCCTAACTCACAGTATATTGGCATGTATCTTTGTATTACTCTCTATTGCCACTGTGCTTTTTAACATATTGGCTGAATGCATGGACTTGACTGATGCGATCGACATTTCAAGTGTCTAAAAATTGATTGGTCATACGGACGTAATATAAATCCACTAAAACTATTATAATTAGAACATTGTATCACCTGTTCGTTTCCATCATATACACCTATTTAAGATATCACCTTACTGAACTAACTAAATGTATAGGTTAATGAGATTGTAATATTCCGTCCCAAACTGGTTTGACTCTTCTAGGATAAGGTTCGTTTAATTTTCGTTTGCTGGGACGTATCAAAGTCATCCCGAATTACACGAGTTTTGCACTAGCAACAGACCTGTTAGTGAATAAACTTTTGGGATGTAGCAGTGTACCCGAGTATATAAGTGCTGTTTCTGTAAGTGCCTCGTCACTGTGTCGGTCTCTGCCATCATGAGGAATCTCCTGGCTCTTGTGTGTCTGCTGGCTTCTGTTTGTGCCGAGTCGAGATGTAAGTATAATATGGATAATGAGAAGGAAATAATTGTTAAAGGTACATCCATTGTGTTGTTGGGGTCAAATATTGCAAACGTTATAAACGGTGTTACTTTATCGAGAAGTACCGACTGTTACCGAAAACTATCATTTTCAGATGATAGAAGACTTAGCATATGGACGATATGAAGGTAAAAGCAGTGATTTCTGATCGAAAACCGGACAATGCACAGCGTGTGACGCGCGTCAATGAGTCAAACGTAATTTTGGAATCTTATTTATAACAGACGAAACTACAAATTTGAGGTGATAGTGTGATACAGCGATTGGGGATAAATATGCAAGCTGAGTGAATTTATTTGTATTGTAGACAGCAAATGTTGTGAATTTGAACGTATTAAAGCCAAATCAAATGTTATGAAACACAATGGATGTACCTTTAAGGTGGGCTCAACGTGAGGATTAGAAAGACTACTCTCTGATATTTGTCCCTGTTTAATGGTAGGTATACCGATCAATGTTTCTGCTCGTTTCTGTTTGTAGGAGTCGAGATGTAAGTTGATCGTGGTTACTATGCTTCATGTTATAAGCAGTTGATAATTGTTAAGAAGAAGCGTAAATGTACATGTAACCCATTAATAACTTTGGTCTTTATCTTTAATCATATATTATGGGTTTTAGTTTGTTAAGTTACCAACTTAGCTACTTCTAGTGTTTACTTCATTTGTCTTATATTATAAACGAAAAAGACACATATTTTCGTATCCATGAGGTATTTGTGAGTTCTGAATATGTGAATATTATTTCTTTTGATTTAACACGGAGCACGTAAAGCCGTGACACGGGTGGGATACACAGCACTCTAACATCATCCACAGGCCAGGTTTAGAGCAAATACACTGTCGGCCAAAAGAAACGCCTACTTGATTTTCCTTGAAACGAAAGTTGAAATAATTTCTGACATATAATCAATGATGGTCTCCACGTTATGCTGAAAGCAAATTAATATGAAAGGCCCTTGAAATTGTGGAAAAACTGTGATTTGAGTCAATAACATTCATGAAAACCACGCCCAATGAAAACCGATATTTCCGGTTGATTCACTTACGCACCATACCGACGTACATCTGTAGCATCATCATAACTTTTATGCGAATGCGTGCCTGTATTGTTGCTCGTGGTTGTATGAAAATCGGTTTCAATTGTTTTTCTGACCAAGCACTGATCGAAAACTGAACAATTCATTAAAAATTTTGTCTCATTCAACAATCGCCATTCTTGTATGAGAAGAGAATTTCTGAAATTTGAATATATTATGTAGAACTGGTGCATCTTCATAAGGCTATAATATTGCTAAACTGTTCATTATAGTTTTTACGAAATCTGATAAGATATCTGGTAGGCGTTTCTTTTGGCCGACAGTGTATGTTCCACAACAGAGATGAACGATCGGTTTACCCTGTTGCGGAACATATTTGCGTTAAACTTGGGTTGTGGATAATCATATACATTATCATAACACGTAACCCATGTGTGTAGCAACGAGCACTGAAATCGTGCCTCTTGTTGCACTATGAATTAAAGATGTGTATGTTAATGATAAAACTAAGAATATGTTCATTTGATCCATGCGATGTTTGAAGACACTGCCAGTGCAAAGGGTATAGATGTCGTACTGTTATGTGTGAAAAACACAAGTGTGCCCTCATCCACAGGTCAAATTTAGCGCGAACATGTTCCGAAACATCTGGGCTCTGTTCCATAACAGCGAGCGCTTATAATCGCTCATTGATCGGTCAAGGTAGCGCTCCATGTAGCTCATTCTCTCCTGAACGACACGGTGCGATTTGCTCGCTTCGCTACGTAGCTCTACATTGAGCAATCGCGTTCAAGAGAGGTTTAATGTAGCACTCAATGAGCGATTATAAGCGCTCGCTGTTATGGATGTTATGGAACAGAGCCCCGTTGTTTTGAATCAAAATTTGTATTTGTATTATATCTTATCTTGTTAATATGCTCTTGTATCAACATGGTGTTTTTTTAGAATAAATAATTTAATTTAATTGAACAGAGACGAACGACCAGTTTTCCCTTGTGAAGACGTACTTCGTTTGGAAAACAGGTCGTTCATCTCTGTTGCAGAACATATTTGCTCTAAACTTGTCCTTTGCTTCACCAGCCGTCTGATCTCGAGAACATATTTAATTTAGAATTTCAAACAATAAACAATAATAACTTCTTATAAAAAACTCAATTTGGTTGGATTTATGTTATGATACGGTGAGATGGTATCATTATCGCCTGAATATACTTTATTTATATATTCATCTATTGTTAAAATTTATTTTCAAATAAAACATCCTTTCATTCTACGACATGGAATAAATGAGTGTGAAACGCTACAGTCGTACAGAAATGATGTGATTTTTTTCTTCTTTCAGTTAAACGGCAGCTTCTATGCAACAGTAAGTATACTATTTTTTACATTGAATATATAATTATATTTCTAATATATCGCGTAGAACATCATTTGTAAGTATTATATGCAATGTGATTTATTATCAGAATTGGCTCGGCAAGAATAATTCACGTGTTAGCTGATATCCTTGTTTAGTTGAAGATTTAAAATTAAATGATTGAAGAGTGAAGAACTATTTTAGAGATATATCACTTTATTCTGCGATGTCTCGACATAGATTGACAACGACATTAGTACTATATATATATATTATATATGTCGAAACGTCAGAATAGATACGTTGAATATCAATTAGATAACTCTTCATTCTTTATCACCTCAACTTCTAAAATGCTTATCAATGAATTCAATGTTGGTTAGCGCCCCTCTGTACCATCAGACACCCACAGCTGATACTCTTAACACCATCAACGTCATTTACTTGTTTCTTTCACAAAGCAAGATGTTATTGTTAGTCATCAAGTATATCTTAATGTATGTAAATTAATTAATGTAATGCCTAGATATTCGAAGCTACCTTAGTGCTGTCGAAGACAGATGCTAATGTATGGTTCTTACGACTATCTTAGCGTTAATTAAGAGACCTTCGAAAATATAGACCCGGAATGAATGTTAAAATGATTATTATCAAAAGTTGCTTTGTGAAAGATGATCCGATAACTTGTGTTGCATGCACGCTTTTCATTTTAACTAAAGCTGTTTTAGTTGTTGCTGTTGCTGTAGTCCATTATTTTACCGCAATCCATTCCCTCTTGACGAGGAATACATGCATTGATTAAATGATTCCAATAGGTCTTATATCTTTGGCAAGAATATATGTGTTGATATAATAACAAACATTGCACAAAAGAATTGGATAATCTGTGTAAATAAATCTCTAGAAGCGCGCCCATTGTAGCGGATGTTATAATTTGAGTAACCTCTTGCTGCCCAAAGCAAATAATTTTCCCAGAATGTAAACGAGTGTCCGTGAACAGTTAATGTTAAAACAAGATACCTTTTGAAAACAATGAATTAATAAGCGCAGGGCAGGTCTTCTTTTGCTCGCCTATGAAGTTGTAAACATGTGAAAGGATTTGCTTTATGATAAGGATAAACCATGATACCGACGATATGGTAAGATTGTGGACCCTGATAGGAAGGAAAAACCCGAGGTAGAATGGTTTATCTATATCATCAACCGTTTTTAAGTTAAAAAACCGCTTAGTTATCGCGTTATCGAAAATACCTAAATATAAGAGTCGCTCGTAAAATCCCTGAACACGTCAGAAATCCTGATTACGGCCACATTTCCTATTCTAGTGGTTTAAATACCGTGGTAATCGGCTAAAGCGTTAGCTGACGAACCACAGGTCTTACTGGTTACGGGTTCCAGTCGCACTTTCGTCAAAACATTTGCGGTTCATATTGTACTTTATATTAGAGAAAGCTTTCAAAATCAGCCTGAGATAGTTTCTTCAGATCAATGCTTTCATATCATCCTGTGAGGAAACATATCAGGGTTTACAATCATTGTAATTCCGCCAAACAGGGTTTACAATTGTCTCTGTAAAACCTCCTGGAGGGACTTACAACGTTGTAAGTCCCCCGTAACGGGTGATACAGACCTATAACCAATGCTAACCATATGATACGATCTTGAAAAGACTGTCTGAAATGAACAATTATACGGATGTCGGTTGATAATGCGCAGCCGACTGAAACACGTACGTGGATCGCATGAATACAAATCTTGACTCCGGGCTAATTACAAGCGATCAAATCTTAGTGGTTTAATTTTCTGTATCTTAATGCATTACTTAATCTACCCGCTGTTCACCTGTCAATAGCACGAGTTTCTAATTGGTTCCAGAATCAACGCTTTGTCCTGTAGAGTTCGAATTATGATAATACCACAAAACAGTGTTCTTGTTTAGTAAAATAATGTGAAATGATACATCTTTTGACACTTTTCAGACAACTGGGCACAGCCCGCCAACCCGTGTGGGAGTGTGACTGGCCAGACTATCTTCCCTCACCCTAATGATAACCAGAAATACCTTCAGTGTGATGCCCAAGGCCGGATGTACATCATCCAGTGCCCTTCCGGTATGGTGTACAACACAGTTGCAACAACAACACATGTACAGTCCCCTTGCAAGAATCCGCCGCCGGTAGTTACCCAGAGTCCCTTGCTCAACTCTGCAGCAGCTCTGTGTTCAAGGCAAAACCTTGCGAACGGACAGATCTACTTCGGTGTGCCAAATGATAACAAAAGGTTTATTGAGTGCACCAACCAGGGAACAGCAACAATACTAACCTGTCCTAACCTCCTTATATGGAATCAAGCTCGTCAGTCATGTGTTACTGTGGCAACTGGCGTACATCCAGGAACAGGAACCGGAACTGGCATAGGACCCGGAACTGGAACAGGAACTGGAATAGGACCCGGGACCGGAACTGGAACTGTAATTGGATCTGGGGTTGGGACCGGTTTGGGAACACTGGCTAATCCATGTCGCTCCAGTTCTGCTGTTGCTGGTAAACTGTACTACCCCCATCCTGACATCCACAAATACATCCAGTGCGACACCAACGGTGATGCATACGTTGAAAGCTGTCCAGCAGGGCTGGTATGGAATTCTGTCCAGGATACCTGTTATGCGCCCTACCAGACCGTAGGCTGAACGGAGGTTGGCATGAGGCTCTCGACATGTCTCATGGACACTGTACACATGCTAAATTCCTGCTTTATCCTTATGAAGTTGTTGCTGTATTATTTCATCAACGGACATCTTTCATCTCTTTTTGAACCATTCGTCACTTCAGTCTTCTTTATGATTAAGAAATAAAGCCGTTATGGCAAAATCTAAAACGTTGATCCTATTCTTTATCGTCTGTTCTATGTAAGATATGCATCAAACACAGTCATTGTATAAGCCGCTGAGAACATGTAATCAAAATTCATTTTACAGGACATAAACTTACTTGCCAAAGAAAGGCAACCAACAACAAATCTTTGTATTTAAATACACGGGTAGTATAAACGACTGAAACAGAGCTACGTCATTCTCAAATAGTCAACTGAATTAAATACAAAAAATTTAAACACTATCTGTTCATGTTTCTGGAAAAAAACACATTAAAAAATGTGAAAAGAGGTCAATAACGTCTCCATCATCATTGACTTTTTTTTATTGAAATTTCGAACATTATGGTCCAAATCCATTTTGAAAAGGCGATGTCAGCACTCCATGTGTTTGAAGAGACATTAACATAAACGTATCATAACCTGGTGAATGAAAATGAGAGTACTTCTTTACAAGAGCTTGTTATTATCAGACATATATCCGAAATACCTTGAAATCGTCACTTTACTTCAGGGGTACAGCAGATATTTTATTCTGGAGGTTACGAACAACATACAATCTCATTTAGATCGGATTGAACGGAACACTGCGTTTCTGATCTGAGTTCTGCACCATAGAGGTGACCTTTTACTCCAGCCAATCAGCTAAGGCCAGAAACCCATTGGCCCAATTTGAGTTGACACAAGAAGCATCACATTCAAAGCCATATCTAACAAGGCGTCTGATTGGCTGAATTGATTGAAGGTGAAAGGTGACAGTGAAAGTAACATGAGATGATCTCTGAGGTGTGGTATTCAGGGTGGTATTCAGATTGACGAATTAGGTATGATCAGGAATGATCTGATTTAAATGAGATAAAATAACATTATAGTGAATCTACACAAAAATACATAATCGAAAGTCTCCGACTGTCGCAAACTAAGGATCTAGCTATCGAAATTAAAAGGTAAGTAAAATGTAGTATTTGCATGAAGGGTGTTGTAACCATCTCCTTACCTACATTTATTATTTACATGTTTAATAACGATATCTAGTTTCAGTGTGGTTACGAAACTGTATTGACAAAGCTGGTAAACATGATTACTTACATCCACCAGCACAAGCTGATCAAGCGAAGACTAAACTCACGGGCAAAAGAAAGTATAGGTACAACAACGCAAGATATCTTAATCAACGAGTGAAGAATACGATTAAAACATAGTTATAACCATGTCTCTAAAAGCAAACTAACTTTGTCTGTAAATTTTGAAACATTATCTGTTCATAATTCTGAAAAACACGGCTTTTTAAAAATCGTCGTTATAGAATCTCCTTAACCAGGCGAGATAGGAGATTGAAATATGGCTTTCTAGCTTATTTTAGTACATCCTACAGCAAGGATGCGTCATTGATTTTCAAGTCAAAGCAAGTACATTATGTCGATATCATCTTGTACTAACATAATTTCCATATTTCATAAAATGTTACCTTAAATACCCAGACTTATTTCCCAAAATACCTTTTGAAATAGCTATTTCAGCACCCCATGTGTGATTGAACAGATATAAAATATTAAGTATCATACTCTCAGGAATGAATTGTGTACATCTCTTAACGACATATATCCTCATCACAAACATTCAAACCCGAGTTTATCCGGCAGAAATAGTTTGTGTTTATCACAAACACCAATACTATTGTAAACGTTAAACCATTCACTTCCTGCTATCTGTACAACTGAATACCGAAGTGTTCACCTACTTATGTATCTAAGAGCGATTATCATGTACGCCGAATTTGGATTTGGTTTCGACGTTGATTGTATTCCTTCAACTACGCTGACAAAGAACCATTCTTCCTCCATGTGTACAGTAATCATTCTCTAAGTTGACATGTAATGAAATAGACAGAAGGGAGTCAGATTTTAAAAATATCCATAATTTCATGTCTCAGTAAAATTATTCTGTAATTACGTTATATTGTGTAACGTAGTGCAGCTAATAAAGGTCTGATTTAAATGAGAACGCCATATTTTTGGAATATCATCGACTAAATAGATAAACTATAATAACTAAAGATATTTCATCACAAGAAAATGAATATGAAAGAAAAGACATGACTAATGTTTGAGGCTGTTGAGAACTTATTGGAGATTAGGCATACATGTAATGACTTCTGGTCGTTATAACAAGCTGCTTTGAGTGCTGCAGAATGCGACAACTAGCAGGAAAACACACATTTTACGGTTCGTCATGTAGCGCTGACAGAAAGACACCATACGAGCACTGAGATACACAGGCAGTAGAACAACCTTTTGGGATGCAGCTGTTGTAACAACTCTCCATTGTACTGTGATACTAAATCGAATCACACAGGTTGTAGCTACAAGTCGTACTATGGAAATCGTCCTTCAGTATGATTTTACTGAATGGGATATATATATATGTTGTCCGTAGTCAAGGTTGCCTTCTGAAATGAGCGCCAGACTGTCTTACGTAAATTAGTATTTGAAAACGAATCATGTTTAACATGTGGACAGATCTAACACATTGCTGATTTTCTATTATCCGATTTAACTACTATCTCTTTCACTTTCCGTGGTTTTGAATAAAACCGCAACAATTATAAAACGTATAATGTGTTGATCAAATCAACTTGTTTTAAAACCTGTAAGTTAAGTATGTCGATTCTCGGAGTAAGTCTCTTAATAGTCTCCAGGGAGTAAGTTCCGATGAACCTCAACTAGAATCCTGGAGGCGTCTACTGCTCGATCCCATGATTTTATATACCCCCTCAGATAATCTGTTATCGTTCTGGTTACCATGAACCTTATTCCACGCAATAACAGTTATTGCATCTACCGGGATACACATTGGTTTGGAAGATACGTCTTCTCAAGGTCTTCTCACAGCGAAAGCTTTCATTGGAGGACTGGCTATCTGAACTTGTGTTCCAGTTTATGGACCATCATCAGACTGAGTGCTATATCAAATTATCCGACGTGGGTGCAACAACATTTTAATGGCACGACCAACATACAACTTCTTGGATAAAATGCCAACCAATGGAGATACTGAAATTATTGAGTCGAGCACGAAAGACTCAAGAGTATGACAGAGCATTTATCGGCATGTATACTCTCTGGAATTGGAGAATTGGTTACCCTCTTGGCGGTTAGTTCACATATGGTGAGATCCAACGAGGGGAGGGTGTCCGTGTTGAGAGCTGCCCCCTGACCCAGGTGTTCTCGTCCCCTGGTCCTCCTCCTGGGTGCTGGAGCGGCTGATTGTCCTCATGGTGTGGCTCCAGGTCGGAGCGGACCTACAACATAGGGTCTGTCCGAGCGCAAACCTGAACCTGGTCCCACTCAGACAATACAGGTAGAAGTTAGCGCACCTGTTCAAATACAGTAGGTAGAAGGACACAGAGAACAGTAGCTTGCTGAGTCCTTGCTGGCGGGGAGTGTCGTCGAAGTGAATTAAAGACGAGCTTATGAGGGAGAAGGGTAACGTACACATGATGATTGTGAAGGAGTCTATCATTAGCATTACAGACAGTTGACGGCCACGGGATTCCATCTTTGAGGTATTTTTTACCGTTTTCTGACCAGTTATTGTGACGTTTCTCTTGTGGGAATGTTTGACATTTCTTAGGATGATGATGTTGCTGATGATGATGATGATGAATGAGAGAAGGAGGAATAAGTTATGGACCCATGGCCAGACACTCTTCCAGAAGAACTCGTACTCCTTAATCCCGAGATCCACATCACAGAGGGCGTTGGTCTGGCCTTCAGGAACTACCACAGACGCGAACAGGAAGTGAAGTTCTTTCAGGAAGATGACGAATATGAGGACGAGGATAACCATCTTTGCTCGTCCTTTGCTACACAACGTGCTCGCCTTCAGCGGAAACGTTATCGCTAGCGCCCTCTCGGTTGTCATAGCAACTGTCAGAATGATCCCAAGGTCACTGGTCCCCCAGCCAAAGAAGTTGAAGAACTTGCACATGTAATGAGAATGGTCCGTCCTGTTGACGACCCAAGGGAAGTTAACATAGAGCCAGTGCGCCGGAAGCGCAACAGTTAGGCTTGATATGTCGACAACAGCGTTCACGCTCATATAGAAGGAAGTCGACACATTCCGGAAGTATCTACTCTGCATCACCATGACAACCATAATATTACAAATGGTTCCCACAATCACCAAGACGGGTGGTGTATACATATCCACAGCAGTGGCAGCTGCATATTCTCGTGTATCCTCCACTGAGAGATTGGACATTTTCATATGGTACTTTCTCCTTGTGTTAAGGTCAATATCGTTTTGTCTTCCTTGGAGGGAGATTTGACGACATAGCTGTCCCGAAAAAACTGGTTGCTTGACCTGAAAGGAAGCCAATGTGTTTAGCAATTATTTTAAAAAAATTACAAAATTCTACTATTTCTTATAAATGCACTTAAACGTATTTCTTATTTATTTATGTATCTAATGTTTGTTCCTTTCCTTGAACAAGCAACGGAAAACATCCTTAATTTGGAAAAAAATATATTTCACTGTGTTTGCGAATCAGAAGCCAGTCAGAGATGTATTGGTTTTCTGTACTAATTGGTAAATACAAACGAGCTTATTACAAACTTTAAAATTCCGGAGAAAATAATGACATATTGATTTCTTTTGAAAGCTATTTTCATAACGAACATTCGTTAAATTCAAAATGTCTCCCATTAGACCCACCCTGATTTCATATTATTCTATTTGAGAGTTGTAAATGCAGCTCAGCAGTCGTGGTCGATGATGCAAGATAAAGGCTGGTCTGGCAAACAGACACTTATCCAGGGATACAAGATGAAAACACTGCTTAATAAATGAAACTGGTTCTTCATATTTGCACCATAAAGCCATATGATTGCGTTATTTTGTCATAACCAAGGTCATTAATTATCCAGGTGCCATTGACAAAAGGAAAACTCATAAACCTTCCCATAAACAACAAAGTTACAATTCGTGCGCGGCTATCAATGAACTGTTACATCCCGGAGATTCTGGTATTCGCAGATGCCGTTTAAAGGCTTACTGTCGTTGTTCAAATGACGAGTTCTTTCAAGTATGCTTGATGATTTCAGAGTGCTTTTGAATATAGTGAGGTGAAGCTAACATGGAACGAAGTATCATTTCGTCATGGCAATGCGGCGAAACTTTGAAATAGCTAACAACAAAGATGTGAGAGCTTTTAATTCGGCCGTTGTTTCAACGTAGGATAAACAAATTAATCTTACATTGGATATTAAAACGGTTTCTAATTGGTCTCTCATCAAATAACTGAACCCATTACTGCTTCAACAGTTTATATGAGATTTGTCAATTCAGCAATTCGTTCAATGTTTGATACAGAATTCATTTACATTCCAAAATTAATTGTTTTAAAGAGGCGACCCATCCAGTGAGTGAGTTATTGCTTAACGCCGCTTCGGCAGTATCGCAGCCATTAGCGGCGAGAAATTTAAGTTAATTGATTAATTTTAAAATAATTGCAAAAGCATAAAGTCCCATCCAATGACATCTATTGCCGCTGGAAAGGGTACGGA
Organism: Gibbula magus; assembly: GCA_936450465.1. Classification (NCBI taxonomy): domain Eukaryota; kingdom Metazoa; phylum Mollusca; class Gastropoda; order Trochida; family Trochidae; genus Gibbula; species Gibbula magus. The sequence continues at coordinate 2,981,151 of OW388305.1, forward strand.
AACTGTCCATTCAGCCGTTGTTTCGATGTCGGGCGGGTGTTCATCATTGGACGATTGACCCTTTTTACAAAATTGCTAATGAGAGTGTCAGCTTAATTCTCCTGCCACAGTTATGGAGACTGGCAAGAGTTATGCCTTGCGCAGGGAACAACTCCTGCCAGGCTCCATAACTGGCTGATTTAAGCCTGTGGTATTCATGGTATTTTCCTTACTTTTCCGTGCTAGGATAGTGGAGCGCTGCACCAAATTTGCATAGCGGGCTCTGATTTCCGAGCACGAAAACCTAAAGGAAATGCGACAAGGTTTAAATCAGCCAGAAGTTATGGAGACTGGCAATAGTTATGCCTTGCGCAGGGAAGTTGAGTCGTACTTCACCTTTAAGGACGTTCTAGGAAGGACCGTTCCAGATCAGGTTTTAAGTAGTTTGTATTTCATCAAGTTTTAGTTTTGCAAAAACATCGACCACAAGATAAAGCGCTTCATAATGTTTGCATTTTATCCTGTTAGTTTCTTTTATGGTTTCAAAATAAATGTGTATTACTTTATTACATCTTTATTCAATTTTATTATATTTGTTAAACGAGGAGGGACTATGGTAACTGGTTTTGAAAATTTTGTAAATTTGATCGGGTTAATGAAAACTCTTGCTTATTTTAGGTGAACAGACTTTCGGGAAGCAGATATTGACCTGAAAATTAATCTGCAATGCCAGTAGAAGGTCAGCTTATGAATAACGTATATATCAATGATTTCACATATATATATACGTGTGTATTTGGTGTATTTCCATTGTATGAATAATTTTATTAGTATTATTATAATAATTTTCGAGTAAGACATACTTTTGATGGATGCGGCTTTAATCTATTCCAAACCCTGAAACACCTCATGTGGCATTTTAAATGCACCAGGGCCATGTTCAAGAGAGGTTTCATTACTTTTAAACCACTCTTGAACGCGAATGCTCAATGTAGCGCTACGTAGCAAAGCGAGCAAACCTCGAGGAATCGCACCGTGTCGTTCAGGAGAGAATGCGCTACATTGATCGCTACATTGAGCGATCAATGGGCGATTATAAGCGCTCGCTGTTATGGAACGGAGCCCACATATAGTCTAGAAACATACCCGATCAGATATTTACAGTTAAACCTCGGGTTAACACACATTTAACGTACAATAACGTTTCTTAACATTTTAACTTATCATTACGTGTGGCAACGTCGTGTCAAAAGTCAATACAGAAAAAGGTATTCCGCTGTAAAGGAGTTGACTGTCCGTTACATATAGTGTTTGAATCATAATACCTATACACCAATAACACTCAAACAGTGTTCACCCATATTTTGGCAAAAAATACACCACATGTAAATAATAACAATGAGAAATGATCTATTCCTCGTCGCTATGAATGTGGAAGCTTAATTTCAAGTTAGGAACAAAGTGGCGGATATCATAGAACCCTCCCTTTAACAATGTTTTTTATTTTGTATGTAGACATCACAATGCACTTAACCATGTAAGATGCATGATTGGGTACATCCCCAGTGAATGCTAAGGTGGTATGGCACCATCTCTAATACTGAAACATATACTGTTAACTATACTGATAAATACAATCATATAAAGGTGGGGATCAATTGTAGACAGTAAGTTAATGCAGAATTAGTTCACTTACCTGAAAACAGACTTGGAGAGAATTCCGTTAAAGTGTCTACGACTGTTTCATTCAAGCGATTTATACATGGACGATTCCACCTCGAGGTAATACGGGGGGTGTAGTAGAGATGGTGCCTGTAGGCAGTAGAGCCAAGTTATTGGAGCAGTCTCAATTGTATTGTCCAATCAGACCCCTCCTTTATTCTGATAAGGGAAATTAATAGTTTATACATTACCTTGTCGTCAATGTCAAACGTCAATGAACTTGATTTTCCGTAATAACAAATGTATTTCAACGATTTGGGATTGATTGTTATTAACTAATTTGTCTGGAAAGGTTTTTTCAGTTGGTTAGCTTGTACCCAATCCATTTCTTGAATGAATAAAATATGTTTCAATCAATCAATCAACTGCATTCTTGAGACAAACAATGTTGAAAATGCAACATTTTGAAATACAATGTATTATACGTTTTGCAGATGTCAACTTTAGATTATATTTAAATAATTGGTTCCCCCTGTTAAATGATAATGTAGATACAAAATAGTTTTTTTTATATACAGGGTAGTAAATGGATGAAAGGCAAGATTCAGGCACACTTGTCCTAAGCATGTAGTCTTCTTATAGTTCTATGTATTACTTAAGGAGCAGAGTTCTGAAAAAATACGACTACATCTAATATGGAACATTTATGCGAACCCTTTTATTAGGCGGCGCAATAGACATCATGGTCAAACAAGGTGTATATATCTTACAGCACTGACGACGTGCTAAAATGAGCTGTTGTACTCGAAGAAATCTCTAATTTCACCATATTTACAACGATTCATAATTGTTTTCAATATAAAACCTTATCAAAGCAAAGCTTGTTATATTTTCTGAAATTTGTCTTAATTGGAGGATTACGAAATTCATTATATGTTTTCCTTTCGAGGATGAAGATAGGTTAAATTAAAGCCTAATCAATGTTCTATACGTTTATAATGCACCTAATTTCAAAACATGACAGTTAAATGGAAAGTAGTCTTTGAGACTAAGTTTTGAATGTTAGTGATGAGGATATATCTCGTTAAGAGACATACACAATTTCATTCTTGAGAATATGCTACTTAATATTTTGTATCTGTTCAAGCACTCATGGGGTGCTGAAATAGCAATTTCAAAAGGTATTTTGGGAAATAATTATGGGTATTTAAGGTAAAATTTATGAAATATGGAATTTATGTAAGTACAAGTAAGTGTCGACGTACTGTACTTCCTTTGACTTTAAATGAAGGACGTTCAAAAACAAGCCAGAAAGCTCTATTTCACTCCCCTATCTCGACTGGTTAAGGAGATTCTATAACGACGATTTTTAAAAAGCCGTGTTTTTCAGAATTATGAACAGATAATGTTTCAAAATTTCTGGAGACATGGTGTAACTATGTTTCAATCTTGTTCATCGCTCGTTGATTAAAATATCTTGCGTTGTTGTACCTATACTTTCTTTTGAGTGAGTTTATGTTTAAAAATCTGTAAAGTTATTATAGTGTATATATTTTTCTTGGTTGTAACTGAATTGTATACATATGTTGAGGACATTGTTAAAATCTAAGACCTCATCCACATTTGTACATCTTCATATACTTCTCCAGGATAGTAAATAAGTAATTTATTAAAATTATTGCATTTGAGTCTCCAAGCAGAAATGATGAGAAGTTTTCAAAATATAAGTGTTCGAGAGTTTCATTTTTGGTTTCAGAAACAGAACGTTATTGATCATTGCTGTGTCCGGAAGGAGTGTGTAGGTGTGATTCGCTGGAGTAAACTTATTTGAAAATATCGAGTGGGATTATTAATCGTTTAGCATTTGGACAAATTATATTTCGTAATGCTGCAATCTGTCTTTCTTTCCCATTTATTGCATAACGTTTAAAATGAGATCTGGTTTTGTTCAATCAGTACGTTTTCTAATAATACAATCTTAATGACTTAAGTATTCGGAGTAATAAACCGCAGATCTTCGCATTTGTAATTCTTGAATGTGTTTGGTTATTTTTGATAATTGAAAGCAATTCCCATGGAAGATGTTTGATAAACTTGAAATGAAGAAGGTAATGATAGTGAACTCACATTTTAATCATTATAATCTTTAATTTCACTTGCTGTTGTAATGATTTGGTATACGTATCTTAATCACCTTTCTTGTCATCGAAACAAATTTACTGGTAGTTGTTTCGTCTATATAGCTTGAAATGACATCTCTCCAATTTCAGTTTCAATGTTTCTTCTAGTTCTTGCTAAATCTAATTTTTTTGGAAGTTTAGGATCGAGAAAATATGACATGGGTATATAAAGACAGCTTTTGATAGCCTTTGTTAGATGCCTCTTGTTGATAATCGTTTGATTCACTTACTTTTTATATATTTATCTAAAGTAAGGAATTGACATTTCGAGGACCGAGTTCGAGCGAGAAATGATGCCAAGTACGTATATGGTTCTTTTGATGGAATGTTTGAACTGAGTTTTATGTACTATTCTCTTTGATCAAATCGAGATCATGTTTTTATCATTATGTAGACCTGAGCAAGAAGCAAGTTTCCTAAAAATATCTACGAGTACTAGTTCCAATTAACTTGTTCCAATAAACTTGTTCCAATAAACTTGTTCCAATAAACTTGTTACAATAAACTTGTTCCAATAAACTTGTTCCGATAAACTTGTTCCAATAAACTTGTTCCGATAAACGTGTTCCAATAAACTTGTTACAATAAACTTGTTCCAATAAACTTGTTCAAATAAACCTGTTTCCGGGACTCCGTGTCATCACGTGTACAACTAGTCTCATCTATATGTTGGAAAATACAATATTCTACTTAACTGACTTGATGCAAGTGAAATGTTATTCTGCGCAGATAATATAAATTGATGAAGACGCTGCATCACCTTGTCTACAGTCTCTTCTCATTTTAAACTAGTCAGAAACACCACATGCATTATGACTGCAAACTAGTCAGAAACACTACATGCATTATGACTGCACTAATACTAGACGTAATCTGTTAATTATGAAATTGATCGTTCTGTTAGGAATCCTGTTTGGGTTTCATAAATGATTTCTCGTAGGAATTTTGACATTCTAATATTGATACAGACTTGATTTGCTTTGTCTCAATGACAATGTAACTTAGCTCCATAGCATGCTTGTCCAATGACAATATAGGCAATGAATACACATGTTTATGATACTTACATGTAAAATTATAGACATATGTTTGAAAACTGTAATCCGAGAAGACCATGTGGCTTTAACAATGACCCAGCTGCTACGGACATGGATGACAGCACAGAGTCACGGTTCGTTAAACAACCTGTTTTGTGGAGGTCTTATGGGAGATGTCAGGAAGGGGTCGCTTATATGCCGGAAAAACTTCCATATCATTTCTATAATGGATACTTCGTACTTCCGGTTCTCGTTTCTAGAACAAGTTTATTTTCTGAATTGTCAATGAAACTCATATTCTCGAGGGCCTCTACATCCTGTTCAGGTGTCTGATTGGTAAATTGTTACCTCCCAAAGTGGAGTTGATATCAGTTGTTGTTATAGTTTTATAGTTATCAGTAGAAAGGGATGTGTTTGTGAATTATTGTTAGAAAATAAAATGTCCATATATAACAGTTATAGATACAAACAAACTTATATAATGAAGTTCTTGGGGGAGTTCTTTGTAGGAGAACGAGTTCTATGGATAAACAACTTCTTTATTACAGGAGTGTGACGTTTCGAAGTAGATTCAATCAATCTTTATTTCAGTACTTAAAAGGCCCTCAGGCCTATAGTACAAAATATACAGTGCACTGACATTTCATGCGATTTCTATGTACAACAAATAAAAGATAAACATGGACAGGTTTTCAATTTCTTTTTTGTTTACACTGTTTAAAAGTAGAGACAATTTTAGCTTATTTGGATTTACATAGTATTTTTTTTTTTATATATTTCTTACGGATGTTGCTGTACAAAGGACAAATCAGTAAAAAATGGTATTCATCTTCTATAATATAAGACTTACATATTTGACAAAATCTTTGTTCTCTACTTTTATTCTTATATCTACCCGTTTCAATACAAAATCGTGCTAGACTAATTCTGTATTTCTTTACATTTAAACAAGATAAGTAATATTCGGTATGGATATTGCATTTAAAGGTTAGGATCACATTTACGTGTACGTGTCACATTTACTTGAAAGTGATAATTTTTCCATCCAATTTTGAAAATATATATATCTTTTAGTCTTTGTGTAAATTCACTTATGAATTCAGGATCTACACCTATTTCTTGATTTTGCCAAATATTCCCAAATCCCACAGAAAATAGTGTTGCTATAACGTCGGTAACCCAATTCTTGTGACCATTCTTGTCGTATAAAAGCATCATTGCATAACATTTTTAGGTATAATATGAGGGCATGTTTAGAAGCTTTATCCAATACCGAATAACTTTACAAAAGGGAATCTGCCACATTCTCCATAAATCATTAAGTTTGGAGTATTTTGTTTAACACCTCAGAACTTTTTACATGCATAAAGATGAACCATTTCTAGTTTTGCGAAAGAATTAAACCCCCAGATATTCTGCCCCGTATAAGAGAATGGGGTATATTTTGGCATCGAATATTTTGAAAAATGTGTTAATGCTTAGGTCACCTAGAATACTCATCTATCTTATAATACCAACAAGTACTTTTCCCCCCTGTATTGATGCATAATTTGAATGCGTAGACCATGATAATTGATTAGTGAAAAATACTCCAAGATATTTGTAGGAATTTGTTATATCTAATTCACAATCTTTATAAAACCATTTTTCCTACACCACCAAGGAAAAATGGTGTAGATTCATAACCGTTATCAAGTAAATGAGGATTTTTTAAATAAAGTAAAAACTTGTGGATATTGTCCAAATACAACGGAGTGAGAAGTTGAATGGTATGGACTATGTACGAGATGCATGTATGTTATATGTAGCTCATTGGTAGAGTGTCCGCTCATCACCCGGAAGACCGTCATACCACAAGACGTTAAAAGATGGGAGTTGTTGCTGCCTTGCTTGACACTCAGCATATAAAGACAGAACAACGCTTGAACTGGCGCTGCACTGTGGCTGCCGGGTGCTATTTGCACACAAAGAATGTCCTATGTACATTGTATTACGGACAATAAAGAGTTATTATTATTATTAAGCCTTAACACATCAAAGTTGTTTTCAAAGAGGTGCAAGCTCAATCGCCCAGTAACAAGTCGAGATGTGTTAACCAGACATTAGACCAGTGACAGAAACTGCCAGGCAAAAGAAAGTACACACATCATATGATTTCGATTTATTCAATATTTCAAAAGAAATGATTTTCATTTGATTATTACACGATACAACACCACGTATCTGCAGTTGTTTGAATGTATTGATTGGTTATTTTTTAGTTAAAATATCTTTGTTTAATGTAGATAGGGGTAAGTAATGAAATTTACATCAACATGACCCCTACCCTGTTTAAAATGTTGTAAATGTGTACAGAATGAGGCACATTTATTGATTTTCACATAAAATATTATCTTATATGTTGTCATTAATATATCTAATTACATTTTTGACGTATTTTTCAATTTAAGATTTAAATTTCTCTTCATGTATTCTTTGACTGGTGACTAAAGGCCTACGCATTTCAGTTTTAGAATACGTCTATAACTCAAGATATTTGTAATTGAAAATCATACATATGATGAAACCAACTGAGGTGAATACTTTATATTGCCTGGTAATTTGCAACATTCAGTACAAGACTGTATACTATTGCAGATGCAAACTATACCTATGATAAAACAGTGTACCTGAGACTATCAGGATATTGGATACGAACAGCCCGTGGCTATAAAACTATCCCAAGATAATCGCTATGCTAACTAGAAGGTAATAACTATAGCTTACGCGTTGTTTGATTCACTTTATTTCTTATAACACTAGTCGTCGTTTAGCACATCGTGATAGTCAGTTGAAATTGTGTCACAAGTGTTCAGATAACTTTCGTGTTTTGGAGAAATTTGGACATGCAAGTTCTATGACAAACACATTTGTTCATATGAAAATCGTTTATTAACTTAAAAGCACCTGTTCAAAAGAAAAGCAGTCAGTGTCAAAGTTCGCAGCAGTCATCAAATCATATCTCGTCACGTGTCCATGTTAGCAAATAGCCTCGAGAGTAAGAGTCAGAAGTCCGTGTTAACCAATCGCGTTGAGTGCCGTCTGGTAGGGTGAGAAGCACGTCTCCAGGGCAGTGTTCCAGATCAGTCCCCCTGGACACGATACGACGAAGGCTTCGCCGTTAGTGTCGCACTGGATGAACTTGTGAACATCCGGATGAGCGTAGTAGAGCTTTCCGGCCACGGCAGTCGTGGATGTACAAGGGTTTTTGAATCCAGCACTAGTACTTCCGGTTCCTGTGGGGGTGGTAGGGGTTGCTAGGATGTTTCCGTTGGTGGAGGCGTACACACACGATGTTCTGGCCTGGTCCCACACAAGCAGAGCTGGACACGTCAAGATGGTGGCACTACCACTGGGTCCGCACTCGATGAACTTGTTCTTCACGTTGGGTACAGCCCAGTAAATACGGCCAGCAGCAATGTTTTGAGCAGTGCAGAATTTAGACGAGGTTCCTAGCTGGGTGGGGCCCTGGGACGGGGTGGGGCCCTGGACCTGACAGGAAGTGGTGGCCCGGCTGAAGAGCATTCCTGCAGGACAGCGGATCATGTACATGCGGCCCTGCATGTCGCACTGCAAGAAGGAGGAGGGGTCCGAGGGGTGCGGGAAGTAGACCTGGGTCCCACCCACCTTGCAGGGGTTGGAAGGCAGGCTCCAGTTGTCTGAAACACAAACACCAAACTAGTGTGTTTTAGTTCTTTCTTTGCATGACGAGCCCTTTTATTAATTTATGAAGAAGTTTAACACATGATCGAGAGGATGAGGATCTAGTTAGAATGGGTACATCTGAATATGATGGGGCGTTGCTGGGTCGCTTTGAAAACTCAAATTGTCTTGAGTACAAATACGTATCTTGTCATAAAGAACTGACCACAGTTGATTTCGGACCTCTAGCGGGATACAAACCCAGACCTTACAATTAAATGTCTAACATTTCCAATTCAACTGATCTATTCACATAGCAAATTATTCTGCAGAACCATACGTTTGTTTCTTTAAATAAATGTAAAGTGGTAAAGTACGAAAGAAAGCGTTGGCACTAGTAATACAATTGAAATATAAATTACACAAATTATTACCCCGCGACACGTACACGCACATACGCAGTAATATGATGGTGTAATTGGTAGACCATTTTAATGGATCAGAGGAAATTCATTCGCGCTCAAAACAAGAGTTCATCCAAACTTCCGTTGCATACGAGCCCTATATAAATACTGCTAATTGCATCATACACCTAAAACTGTCAATGTACACAATTGAGGTTGATATTATAAGGATAACCCATGATACCGAGGATATGGTAAGGTTGTAGACCCTGATAGGAAGGAAAAACCCGAGGATTCGAAGCATTCGAGGGTTTTTCCTGACTTTCAGGGTCTACAACCTTACCATATCCGAGGTAGAATGGGTTATCTATATTATCAACCGTTTTTAAGTGTAAAACAGGCTTTTTACTTGTTATCGCGTTACATTGAGGATCCCTGGGTGATGTCAGCCTGTTACCAGCCGCGCTATATGAGTTTCTTTTGTACAGTGACATTTCGTCTGTCCTCTTAGCGCAGTAGTCTGAGGCGCTGACTGAGTAACTACAGGTGATCGTGGATACGGGTTCGAGACGCACTTTCTGCAAAACATTTGCTGTACATATTCTGTTGTAAATTTAAGAAATTTTTCAAAATTAGTCTAAGTTAGTTTCTTCAGATCTTTACTTTCAAGCCGTCATCTTAACAAATATATCAGGGTTTACAATCATTATAATTCCTTATAACAAGGTTTACAACTGTCTGTGTAAACCCTCCTGGCGGGAATTACAATGTTGAAAGTCCCTCGTACCGTGTGATACGGTTTAGAAAGGTCGTTTCAAGTATCACGTTATATGGCTGGTAGGTTGATAAACCATTGTATCGAAGTACTGCGTATTCAAGCAGCGACTGCTTGTTCCTCTGATCTCTAGATCCACATGCGTGTCGAATGACGCATAATAATTGTCCTCGGGTGACTTTTATGAATATTTAACAATGAAATATTTGTAGAAGTGTCAAATGATAGCTCTATAAAGTTACCATATCGTTGGGATGGCACATTGGGCCGTGTTCATGAGAGGTTTCAAAGTAATCGCTCAATTGCGATTATAAGCGCCCGGTGTTATGGAGCCCTGTGGTGTGTAAACTTATCTTTAGGAGATTCCAGTTTGCATAGGTAATGTTTCTCCGTGTACACACTAATTTGAAGCTCTGGGTACATAATTGTACTTACTGTTGCATGGTGCCAGACGCCGAACTGAAAACCAAAAATAAGGAATTAAGTAAAACGTTATACATGGCTGTGATGGGTGGTCAATAGCACATACTAACTTCTTTGAGAAGCATTTTAGAAGTCGATGTTATGAAGGCGATGAATTCGAAACGTCGACTTCTCAATTGGGAACACTGTAACGTTTCGACCCGTACCTGCCAACTGTGTTTAGACTCGGTGATGCCGAAACATTGCTTTATTTAAATGAACGCGTTAACTATCCATGGAACTAGTTCGTCATCAAATCACTTGTTGCGCAAATATATTGACATGACAGTGTTGTATTGCAAATTCTCATGGTATACCACTCTCATGTATAACTGATCTCACGAGTTTATTACAAATCCTCATTGTATACCATTCACGTGAATTTGTAATCTCCCTGATTGAGTATCCTTACTGTTTCCTATATAAATGTATACTATTCTGTTTTTCCTTACATTCCACTTGATGATGGAGTAAGTATAAACTCCGAAACGTTGTGTATTTTCACATTAAGGAAGTTGTTATTCAGGAAATATTTCTGTTCTTATGACAAGTTGGCAAGGTTAATGTAAGTATTTAGGTAAATGTCCACTGAACAACTTCCTAGATGCTTCAATTCATACGATCCAGCGACTGGTAGTTGTCAGGGTAACTGAAATTATTTTAAAGTTATTAGTTTTATAAATACACTGAAGTCTGAATGTCTACCTGATTTATTCTACATGCATCCCTCGACTGTTAGTTTTCCAGATTCAAAGAGACATTGCGGAAAGTAAAGTCGGTGGGATTGTCCATTTGCAATAAATGCATGCCAAAATAACGCCGTAAGTTTCTGTTTCTATTTGACTGTGGCATACACAATTTGACTTAAATATATACTTTGACATAAACAGAGAAAAAACAGAAACACGCATTGATTTTTGTTTGCCGAACAATTACTAAGGTTCTACTGCCCCTTTAAAGAAGTTATATTACTGAGAGACGATGCATCCAAAACATCATCAATACAACGCAGCCAAACTTAATGCCAGACTAAAATATGTAGAATTGTAGCCGTTCTTCTTTCCACCTTATGTTCCAACAAACTTAAAAATGGTTTTAACCTTCCAGAACTTTCACCCAAACTAATCAATCAAATAATATAGAAGGTAATTAAGCTACTTACACCGTGGTTCCGCGGACGCCAAGACTGCCAGACACAGGACTGAGACGAGACACCACATGCTGCCAGGAATTGCCGGTGGACTGAGGAAGAAGCAGATGCGCACGCACCTTATAAAGATGGCGGACGTCCAGACAATTGCGTGCCCATCTTACAAACATGGCGGGCGAGTCGGTTTCACCCATTGTTTTCCTCATTTCCTTGCTCTTTTGCCTGGACGGCATATTGACGTTGCCTCGTAAAATCTTGGGTTAGTACAGGGTGAAGGGACATTGGCCTTTAATGTTTGGTAAACAAAGAACAAATTAGTGAACTTAACCGGTTGCTAAGGACGATGAAACGTGAGTTCCTCGACCATAGACGCATCGTCCAGATCTGTTGAATTTAAAAAAAAGGCATTAAACCTCATTTGTACACTCCCAGATAGACACACTGAGACATACATTTGCATCATTCGTTGCTTGACAAAAAGTATGTTTCTTACTGTTATGAGGGTAGATGGAAGACATCAAAGGCCTACAGCCTCATTGGAACGATAAAGCTCGAGTGACTCTGTGAATAATGATTAGGTTGTACTTTTGATATATCTGACTATATAAACTGAGGTGCAAAAGAAAGTATATCACTCAGTTGTATTTATCATTATGTATAATTTTCAAAGTTACATATCTCGAGTTTTCGACGTCGTATTCAAAAACTGACTAGTTTGGCAAATTAGTCCAAAAACATTAAATCAGTCCAAGAATACCTCTACGCGTTGTTAAAAAAAACAAATTAAAATTAAAATATTTAAATTTTGAAATTCCCCCAAATTAATTTTGACAAAACACAACTGTTCATCGACATACAAGACATACTCTGTGTGAAAATCAATAAATGTGCCTCGTCCTGCACACATTTACAACATTTTGAACATGGTAGGGGTCATGTTGGTGTAAATTTCATTTCTTACCCCCGTCTACTTTAAATAATTATATTTAAGTTAAACAATAAAACAGTCACTAATTAAGTCATTCAAACTACTGCCGAAAGGTGTTGTTATATCGTGCCATAATCAAATGCATCTAATTTCTTTAAAATATTGAATTAATGGAAAACAACTGAGTCATATACTTTCTTTTGCACCTCACTTTATATACTGAGTATGTCATTAAAACTAAGATCTAGACTACTTAAAGATGCATCCATTTTGTTTCATAAAATTGTATTTGATTTTGATATGTGTCAACATACGATATGTTCTTATTTCAGTTTAAATAACTTCATTCAACTTGCATATTCATCCCCAATCGCCAAATATATAATAATTACGAGTTTCCTATTGAAATCGAGCAATATATCATTAAACAAGTGCAGAAACCGAAACTACACGTACCGCTTACATGCACAGTAGTTATAAGATATATTAAACATTTTCAACTCAAACTTGTCTATTTGTCTGTTGTAAATAAGTTTCCAAAATTACGTTTGACGCGCGCCACATGCGGTGCATTGTCCGGTTTTCGATCAGAAATCGATACTTTTACCTTTATATTGTCTGTATCCTAAATCGACTATCACCGAAATGGCAATTTTCGGCAACAATCAGTACAGCTCGCTAATATAACACAACTTATTACGTTTAGCAAATGTGACCCCAAACAATACAATGGATGTACCTTTAACAAAGATATGGTGTCGATCCGGTTAGCAATGTTGAAGGCATTAAACAGGTTATAATGGATAAATATGCTTCATGTAAATGGAAGATATACCTCTAAATCTATACCTATATTTGACTTATATAACATGCGAACGTTGCTTCAAACACGAGAAACAGGTACCTTGTATGCGTTTAAAGCCATGCACTATTGGTTGCTTTCTAAGTATTCAATCAAACATGGAAATATATTAATAATTTAACAAATATATATTTTTTCGAGTGAGATGGTTACGTTCCGCCTTGCTGTGACTTAGGTTCATTTTCCTCCTGAATAAGCGATGGATAAGAATCAATCAAACCCATTTCCCATAGCATTTGTTTATATGACTTTAGGCTTGAATGTAAAGCAAATTCTCAGTTCAGAGTGCATAAATATATTCCTAATTTTGATATTTATTTGAGAAGATACCATTGCAAAGTGTTACGACCTGTCTTGCCGATGTATTGTCCCCCAAGACTAAGATTTGACAATGAAAGTTTACTTTGTTTAATTTAATTTTTTCGGTTATACTTTAAACGACTCATTAAACATCAGTTGTGTATTGTGTGCATATGCAGTTCTACTTCAAGTGCCCAAACACCCAACTTGGAAGCAAAGTAAACCATTTAACCATATTTTCTGCAAAGTTTCATACAATAACGATATTAGACATGAGATTGTCAATACGAAAATGAGATTATTTTATTGTAATGGATGACAGGTAAAGTCAATACTTCGTCGGTAACAGTATCCACCATGCATACAACACGCTGCAGATCAAGGACAGGATATTGAATCTTTGATAAGAACTGAGTCCGTGTTTGTTTTCCTCTGAGGAAATGATACATTATTGGATGAAATATACATTGATAGATGAGTTGGCTATCACCAGCTGCACTTCTCACTGCTTGGAGTAACGGGATTGTTTAAGAATACAAAGGTAAATGTTGCATTAATATTTCACTCACTCATTGCTGCACACGTTAAGCTTGGTTTTTTATCAAAATATAGTTAGGGTTTAATTTTAAATTGTGTGAAACAGGACTTTTTATATGTTTGCTGATTAATGTACCATAAATGTCGGATTTCCAGAGAAGCAGAAGCAGAACACATGCACACACGTTATATTACGTATTAAACACTACCAACCCAAATCTGTCAAGTCCAAAAATTACGTTTGGCTATTTGGCGCAGTTTTGTTTTTGGTTTTTATTTTAAACATATTTTATTCACGGAAGTGAATGGGGTTGGGCACAAGTTGTCCAACTTATAAACATTTCACATTTACATTATGTATACAGTCAGAATGAAACAATATAATACACAAGATACAGCAAAAAGAGAGTAAGACAATAGAGTAAAGAATTGTAATTAAGAGGCACACTTAAATATCTTTGTTGCTTGAATATACGCATGCAAATGTTTCATTTCCACAAGGTGACGTTTGAAATGCGAAATGGATGGACGGTTTCTAATTTCCAGATTATTCCAATGTCGAATTGCCGAAGGGAAGAAAGATTCATGAGATTCCTTAATACTTGAAAAAGGGAGCTGCATATTTTCCAAATTTCTGAGGTTATAGCTCATATTATTTCCCACCTTGTCAGGCAATAATTCACTATTTACACCATTAGACCAGTGATCATGTTGTGACCAGTCAGCACTCTGATTAGAGGTGAGGTGAGGTGAGCTAGAGTTTAACGCCGCTTTCAAGAGTATTCCATTTTTTTTATATCGCGGCTGCTAGTATTACGGCAGGGGGAAAGCCCGCAACGCCATGTGGCTATGCATTGCGATGAAACCTGCGAGCAACGGCTGGAACTAGCGAACCATGGGTGGTACTGCAATGAAATTCAGTGTAGCATTGCACCCAAACCTTACTGCATGTAGAACAGTTCTCTACTGCAGACAAAGTTGGCGGGATTCGTACCACGGACCTCTTGATCCGAAGCCGCTCTGATTATAGAGTCTCTGGTTGTACACACGACTTGTTATCTGTATAATTTGTATCTTCCTGATATTTATATCTTTTTTTTTGTAGGTCTGACATTAAACATTAGGACATTGTTCTCATACTCGACCCCAAAGTGGACGACGTTATCCCAGGAGGCCAGTTGACATGAGTCACACTAATGACAGGAGTCACACTACAGCAGTAGGTCAGTAAACTGCACTGTAAGGAACAACAAGCTACTCCACCAGATAAAAATAACGTTTCTCTCACAAGATGTGCGACTTGATCGTAGCGTGTTTCAGTTTCCATTTGCCTTTACCTTCACTGAATATGTTTACATTTTCTCAGATAATTTCAATTTATTCTGATGCAGTATTGCACATTCTAAAAATTTCTCAGAGTTTACTCCAGTCATTTCTTCCCACCTAACGTATGTTACAAGTGGGTCATATTCATTGCTTCTAGCAAAATCGTACCATGAATGTTTCTATACTTTCGATCCAATGAAATGAAATCTTACAACGATTTGCATAGAATAACTAAATATTCCTTACCCTTTTAACCAGAAGGGTATTTCTAATATGCCTATGTATTTGATATAATTCATAAAAATAAGTCATTAACTTGAGTAACCTGGGTGGGGAGAGAATGGAGATAACAATTGAAATTGTTCCCCACAGTATCCTAGTGTTTGCAGTATAAGAGTATTTGCCTGCTTGTTGATCAGTTCTATGTAATTCATTCAAAACTGTTACCATAATTCATTGTTACAGAGCTCAACATGGAATATCAAAGCTCCCTCAGCCGCACCCTACTGTTTGCAGTTACGAGTATCTGTTTGCTAAATGGAGCAACTTCGTTGAACACCTCGTGTCACCTTGATGACCTCATCGCCAACTGTTCATTTCGCTCACTTACTGATGTTCCACAGGACCTGCCCATCAATATCCAAGTTTTGCTGTTAACTGGTAACCGACTGGCAATGATAAAAGCACACTCATTCAACAGATATCAACATCTTTCATATTTGGATATAGGACAAAACCACCTGCGGCATCTCGATAACCACTCCTTTGACGGACTGACCAAGCTTGAGGTTCTAGATCTGCAGAGAAACAAATTAAAATATACACCCTCTGTGTTCCCGGTGTTATGTTTTGAAGGATTAACTGCGTTGAGGAAGTTGTACCTTGGACGTAACATTGACAGAGGATGGTTCCTTGAGCCTGATGATTCCTTTACTTATCCACACGAGGCATTGGAGGTTCTTGCCTCATTAGAAGAGTTGGGCATCGATGGTTTACCTGTTCTGAACTTTGGTTCAGGATTCAAATCCCTTACTAAGCTGAGGCAACTTTCCTTTAACAGATGCTACCTGAACTACGTACCGCGGGACATGTTCGTGAACACCCCTCACGTTGTACACTTGAGGATGAGTGGCTGCCATATCATTGACACCCATAAGGAAACCTTTGCGCAGGTTCCAAACATTGAGTTCCTAGACATATCCCACAATGATGAACTTGGCTGGGAAAACGCGACTCATGTATTCCAGGGGCTTCAACATACGGCAATTCGTGTCTTGAATATAAGCATCATTATTCCTAAGTTTTCAATTTGTCGTGTTCCTCCAAAGAACATTTTGAAATATTTACAGAACACTTCCCTGGAGGAACTGGTCAGCGACCACAATAGCATATATCGTCTTAAAAGCGGAACGCTGAAATATACACCAAGACGCCTCTCTGTCATATCTGTGAGGGATAATCCCTTTCTCTTTGGCTTTTACGTGTTTGAGCTTTTTTCAGTCAAAAGTATCAGAAAAGTGGATTTAAGCGACTGTGCATTCCAACATTCCAGCGTAGAGCCCATTAATGGAGATGTACCCGAATATCCTGATTACCTACCGAAGTTTCCCATTCCTCCAAATCTAATATCGATTACTGCACGAAACTTAATAACCGATGCCGGTATACCAGCTGTGAAGTTTATGAATAACTCTTTGAAATTTCTTGATCTATCAAGAAATGGTGTCCCAATTTGGAAAGGCCCCGTTGAAGGTTTAGACCGTCTAGAAATACTTGACTTGTCTTTCAACTACTGTGAGAAGATATTTCCATCTTTCTTTGACGAATGTCCTTCGTTGCGCATACTGAACGTATCTAACAACTTTCTGGGCGAAGCGCTTCTCGACCCGTCCTTACATAGTGTATTCAACCAGCTACAAAAGCTAGAAGTACTCGATTTGTCCAAAAATAGATTCACCCATTTACTCAATGGCTTATTCTCAGAGCTACGACAGTTAAAAGTTTTAAACTTGAGCCAGAATCATTTGATTCAACTGGATGTCAACTTTGAAGGACTGAAGCTTCATTTCCTCGTCCTGAGAGGCAATGATCTACAGATACTGGACTCCAGAACAAGGAACAACTTGGATCTAATGGCCAGAAACCGCACAGCCAACGTTGATCTTTCGCTTAATCCTTTGCGCTGCACCTGTGATGATCTGAACTTTTTGCTGTGGATTTTTGCCACGGAGATCCACTTTTTGCACCTTCAAGCTTACACATGTGCTGACGAATTTAACAGTGGTAAACAATTGGATGCATCCCTCGTCCTCTCCATGCAGGTCCAATGCAGGTCGTACGGAGGAATTCTGTTTGGTGGAGGATGTACGCTGATGTTCTTTCTCTTGGTGGCAGCAGTCGGAATCGTGTACAGGTACAGGTGGAGGATCAGATACCTTTACTACGTAGCCAGGGACAAGGTCACGAGCAGGAACCAACATCTGGATCGACCTTTATACAAATACGACGCATTCATTTCATTCGCAGAGGAAGATCGTGAGTTTGTTGAAGCTCTGACCGAGAAAATGGAAGGAGAAGGCAAAGAGCTTTGTCTTCACTTCAGAGACTTCAGGTTCGGTGAATACATCGGCAGTAACATTGTCAGATCAATCCAGAACAGTAGATACACTGTTGTTGTCCTGACAGAGCACTTCCTCCAGAGTAACTGGTGCCGTTACGAGTTCGAGATGGCCCGGATGGAGGCTGTGTACGATGGGAGGAAGGTCCTGCTGATCGTGAAGCTACAGGAAGTGGAGACTGCGCATATCCCCCGGGATTTGATGTACATGATGAATTCAGAATCATACCTCGAGTATCCGTCTGACACGGAGAATAGAACAACCTTCTGGAATGCGCTAAGTGATGCTTTGGAGGGGGAGTAGAATTGTGGACACTATTATGCTAGTGAGTGTAAGACTAGGAGTGCGCCGACCCATGTCCTGCTGCGATCATGATTACGGCATCGAGGTGCTCCCTGTCCTTTGGTCGCAAGTTGGTATGACTGACAACAGAAGTGCCCATAGCAAGAACACAACGTACATGAGGTACACATCTGTGTACGCGGGAACAGCCACAACACCAAGCTTTAGGGCCGGTCACACAGCCCAAAAGTCGCGTAAACGCATGAATCACGCACACGATTCGAGTCCTACGCCATACATGCGCGATTTGCGCATTTCTTCAGTTTGTCTGATGTGGAACCTCCGTAGGTGTCCGTCGATGTTCGCTGGATCGGCGCTTTACGCAATTCCGAGTTTTGAGCAGCTCAAAACTCGGCTTCGCCTAAATATTTACGCAGTACCGCGTTGTTTTACGTTAGTTTTGCGTAGTGTGCGTAGTTCTTACGTGGACAGTGCGCGAAATATGCGTGGTATGTCAATGCTCGTTCGCGATCATGTTGCCGCCATCGCGTTCATCGACGACTTTCAATTTCCACTGACGATAAGCAGACAAACGACGCATGGTTCGCGCATGTATACGCAGTTCATTAGTGCAAGTGCGCAGATTTTGCGTGGTTTTTCAGCGGACATTTCGTCGCTCACAACCACGTATGCGCCCTGTTTGCGTGTCTATGCGCGGTTTGTTAGTGACTTCTGAGTGCTCTTTCCGTAGATCTTGCGCAATTCATCTGTGATTTTTAATCGCGTAAATCAGTGAAAATTGGTCAAATTCTCGACGGACAGGCACGCACAACCAAACTTTGTGCGTCATTCGTGCGTTTACGCGACTTTTGGGCTGTGTGACCGACCCTTTACCTTAGTGCCATAGGCTACATTGAACAGGCTACATTAGTTAGTTGCTCAACAGGACCGAGGTCCAAAGTGTCTTAGTTTTTTTAAGAATATATGTGCGCTTTTACTAACGACGGTGACACAACTACACAGCAACCCATAGCAAACATATGACCCCAACTCACTGATTACGACTCCCCCTATCGGTACCAATTGGACACCTACGATCTGATCGTGCTCCACGACCCTTTTAGCTCACCAGGGCCCACTTGCACAGCCTTAATGCTTCTTTAAGGCACATTTACCTTAGATATTAAATCTTGCCAATCCTGACGAGTAACTTTTTTGTTTATAGGTTCCTACGGAATAAACGAAGTAGTGACGGTAGGCTTACGTATAAATACCGATGACCGTGCGATTGAACTCGTCTTCGATACGGTTTGACCCGATATTTACAGAGTTGCTATATTTTATTCACGGGTTGCATACAATTGTTATCACATTACCACGAGTTTAGTATTTTATTTATTACTGAACCCTAGGTATCAATATTTTACTGAATAATTGAGGAAATCAACAAAGGCGACCCGATTTTATTATGGAAACCCGAGATTCCATAATTGACCAACGTAAATAACATAAGTGAGAAGTTCAAATTCTATCAAAAACCTATTTTTATACTTTAACTAAGATATTGACGAAAATTCCAACTTTCTACCCCGCACCGTACGTGAGATTCAGACCCCCTTGCCCATGGGTAGGCCCATGGGCGAGAGGTTGTTAAAATTTGAGTTACACAAAAATTATTTTCTAATTTTTAATAATGGGTCTAGCAGTAACATATTTTAGGTATTTGTGAACTCCCCCCATGCAAAGGAAATTATTTTTCCCATGGGCGAGATTTCCCATGGGCGAGACTTCGCCCATGGGCCAGGTTTCCCATGGGCGGATTTCCCATGGGCCAATGTTGACTTTGGCAAACATATAATGTTTGTGAAATGTTGACTTTGAAAAAAAAATGTTTGTGAAATATTGACTTTGAAAAAAAAAATTTGTGAAATGTTGACTTTGGAAAAAATAGAATGTTTGTGAAATGTTGACTTTGGAAATATTGACTTTAAAAAATATTTATTGATTTTGGTGGAAGTGTTACTTTGATAAAATATGGACTTGTTGATTTTAAAACATATTTTGAGTTATATGAATGGTTGACTTATGAAATATTCATTTTAGTGAAATGTTGTGTAGTTTAAGTTTAACTTATATAAAATGTTAACTTTGGTGACATGTTGACTTTGAAAAAGATATTTTGAATTTAGTGAAATGTTGACTTTAATCACATACACAAAATGTATTTACATCTTGACTTTAATCACATATGTTGACCTCGACCATGGGCCGGATTTCCCATTGGCTTTATTTCCCATGGGCGAAACCTCGCCCATGGGCCAATGTTGACTATGCAAACATATAATGTTTGTGAATGTTGACTTTGGGGGGAAAATAATGTTTTTTTAAATGTTTACTTTGGAAATATTTATTGACATTGGTGAAAGTGTTACTTTGGTAAAATGTTAACTTGGGTGACATGTTGACTTTGAAAAATATATTTTGAATTTTATGAAATATTGACTTTGATCACACATTGATTTTGATGTAATGTTGACTTATAAAAGATAGTTTGAGTTAAGCGAATTGTTGACTTACATTAATTATGTTATGTTAATTTATTGACTTTGGTGAAGTATGCTTATATCATGAAATATTAATTCCATATTTATTCCATTTTATTCACTTTGGTGAAGTTTGAAATGTTGACTTTGATTACCGGGTATATATATTGAGCTTGGTGAAATGGTGATTTTGGAATTGATGCCACTTTGGTGAAATGTTGACTTTGAAAATATTATAATGATGGTGAAATGTTGACTACGGAAATATTGGTTGACTTTTGTGGAAGTTTTACTTTAATGAAATATTGACTTTGGTGAAATGTTGACTTTGAAAAGATATATCGAGTTTGATGACATGTTGACTTTGGAACTATTGGTTGACTTTAAGTATATCTTTAATTACATGTTAACGTGGTGACTTATTGACTTTGAGAAGATATTTTGAGTGTAGTGAATTGTTGACTTCTAAACGATTGACTTAAGTGACATAGTTTTACTTTGAAATATTTATTGGCGATGTTGAAGTTTAATAAGATTTTGAAAACACTATGGTCTGGCTTAAGGAGCGCGTTTCAAACAGTAAGTATTAGATTTTTTTACTACGCTGTTGCCCACAATACACCAGTCATCGAGACTGATGATTTATACACAACCAAGTGCATGTTACAGATATATGATATATTAGACCTGTGCATTGTGTGTATCAGAACACCATGTCTATGTAACGAGCGTGCCGTGGTATTGCGTAACATGTCTATTCGATCAACTAACCCATTGTTGTAAATTACGAAAATTAAACAGTCCATTACTTACCTCACTTGTTTGATTCTATTTCGAGCGGTTTTAATCATTGAATAGCACAGAACATACATACGTATATACATTCTTGCATGTATGGCAGTGCTCAGTTGTTCCTAGCGTCAAAATACTTCATTGCCTCTTTTGAACGAGGGATTACTTCGCAAATATTATGAACACTGATCTAATATATTCATTATTCGTTTGTATCAATAATCAGCGAAACGTTTTACTTTAATGTAATGATGTAATGAATTCAAAATGTTCTCATTTTTGGCGTTTTCAAATTCGCCAGTACCCTACAAATTTTAATTAATTCGAACTCTTGCAATTAGTCTCCAATTTAGATATTGAGAGGACTCACTCACTGTTAGTCTGTTGACAGCAGTGAAGGGGGTACATGAAAAGTCTATATTAAGTTCTTAATAATTTCATGTGTTTACAATTTCGGCCGCTTTCTCAATACGATACAGGGATTATCAAAGACATCTTACGATTTTGACGGGTATATTACTCGTATGTATGAAAAGCCTTTTCACACAAGTGTCCTTCCCCTAAAAAATATATATATTAAGTTTATAGATATGTAGTCAGTTTTTAACCAGACGTTTCCACAATATACTCTCCGGTTTGCATTCAAATGAAAATAATCCAAAATGAATATACCACTCTTTTCTAAAATCTCAGAAAATTCCTGAGTGTTTAACCATCAAGTCAGTGAACCGTATCTCCTGAACATCCCAGTGACCACGTGTGTGTATCTCTGAGTCAACTACACACGTGTCAAAATACTCCGATTGAAATAACAGTATTGGCGACAATACGAATATATACGTATTTTTTAATTGGTTTATGGTAATACCCAAACAAACTGCCCCTTTGCAATACACACTTATCCAAGTATACCCAGTATATCATATTCCATTTAGCTCGTTAAGAGCGCGACTTGGCTCCTCATAGGATGACTAGTGATGGTAATTAGATACTATAGTACTGTACAGCATACATACTGGTTCATTTCAAATTTTATTTGAGAGCTTAATGAACAATTTACATGTTTTTTGTTTTTAATTTTAAGTTGACAATGTTGCATAATGTAAGCGTTAATACAGCGTGGTAATAGTTTAATAGGTTTGCTACAAGTTTGAGATTCAAGTAAAATAGACAGGCAGATGTCATGACTTTGTTTATGATATTTAACGGTTAACAACAGTTATTATGTTTAAAATATTTTGGTACGGTTGTTGGAAGTGTGATGATATCTAAATGTCGATGTAGTTACATAAACATTGCTTGCTACACGTTTGTATTTCGTATTCATATTGCAATAAATGATTTGAAAGCATTATCTTTTCAAGTTATCATACAATACTGAGATGAAGTGAACATGGTATTTGTCAAGGGGGGGGGGGGGGGGGGGGGGGGGTCAAATATGACAAACGTTATAAATTATCTTATTTTATCGAGAAGTACCAACTGTTACTGAAAACTACCATTTTGATGATACTCAAATTAGTATATTGACAATATGAAGGTAAAAGTATCGATTTCTGATCGAAAACCGGACAATGCACCTCGTCTGGCTCGCGCCAATGAGTCAAACGTAGTTTTGAAATCTTATTTAAACCAGACAAAATAACAAACTTTGGTTGATAAAAAATGTTCGACAAGTCATATAACTACTGCATGTGCATGTAAATAGGACGTGTAGTTTCTGCACATGCATAATGATGTTACTTTTAATTATTGGAAACTAGTAATTATGACATGTTTGGCGACTGGGGATGAATATGCAAGCTGAGTGAATTTGTATTAAAGCCAAATAAAAATTTATGAAACACAATTGATGCACCTTTAAATGACATCATACATAACAACCTTACATTTGGAGCTTCTAAATAACTTTTTCCAACAGCCTATGCATGTGTTTTCTGTGTTGATTTATACAGAACACAATACGATAATCATATATGATTGTTATTATTAGTATTACTGCCTTTCTAATATCGCATGTTATATAATACTGTGCGTTAGATCTATAAGAACATTTGAACGAATGTTGGCCACCCCTAATAGTCTGGTGGGAGATACACAAATAATTAAGTGAGGGTGGGTACATGATTATTAGTTAATGTTCATTCCCGCCACCTGTAATTACATCAACTAGCGAATTCCCATGGCCAGTGAAGGGTGACGTCCTCTCATGCACATTATGTAAGACCAGGGACTTTCTAATACACAGCACACTTAAAGACCGTTAAAATCATTAGATTATCGCATTAAATTAATTTTGTTACTTCATTTGTCAAAATCACTCCATGTCTTT